>JAWWMU010000180.1:7719618-7761869 GCA_035048155.1 Cinnycerthia olivascens | reverse complement strand
CACCATTACATCTTTTAGCTTAGGAAATAGAACAAAGATTTATTGCCTCAAAGTAGAATTTCCCAGACGCCAATACAGAGGAAAATATGAGGTTTCTGGTTTATGAAAAAGGGAGGCAATGTGTAAGACTTACCTTGTCTGTGACAGTGATATTTCAATACGTGCATGTAGTATTTCAAAATACGTATCTCAAAAGATATGTATTTCCTTCTCTCTCTTAATATAAAATGCTCATTTGAGGTTTCATATTAAATGTTATTTTCAGTTTATATTTTAATATAGTTTATAATTCAGTTTATATTTTTAAACTGTTTTTCAGTTTATATTCATGTTTGACATACTATAAGGTGAAGCCCAAATTCAAGTAAGCATGGTAAAGGTTTTATTTCTTTATTAATTATTTTAATGTATGACTATTTTTATGAAAAAATAACCCAACAAACCATACTATTGATTAGTTCTTCATTCATTTGTATTAAATACAATGGTTCAGATCATTGGCTGAGGCTTAAGTTTAAAATCAATATTTGGCATTCTTTATACTCTTGTCAATGTATTTGTGAAAAGGTAAAAGAGAACCAGAGGCCAGTTCCATTCACACAAAACCCATTGCTCATACAATGAGACTTATAGAAGCTTGCATACTTCTATTAATGTGCAGAAGGCCTAATGATTGTGTAAATGTGAAAGTTAGGGCATTTCCCCAAAGAATAGAAGGAAATCCTAGCTATTGACAGTTTAATTAGGGATGTCTGCTATCCCTAACTAAACAGAGACAAACAAAGTAGCTCAAGTGCTGCATAAACAGGTATCACATCAGTTAACTCAGTTTGCATTTTACAGAATTCAATCATCATTTTTTTTCCCCAATGCATTTCTTTTTCATTCTTGGGAAAAATATCATCAGCCTATTAGGTATATTCCAGTGATAGCTTTCAAAAAAAAAATGGGTACAATCATACTGCTAAATGGTTTTATGTTTGTAACTTTTTAATATTATATAGCTTTAGTAATTATTGTCACTGATAAATTAGTTTTGTTTTCTACAGTGAATGTTAAAAAAACAAATTTCGAAATTACATCATTAAAAAACAAAAATAGAAGTTGAGATTAATATCTGAACACGTTTGTATTAATTTAAAATATCTAAGCTATAGTATTTTTTTACCACATTTTCCCAAAAACAACTATTAAGTGTATGAGATGTCAAGTAGTGGCAGTGTAGGTTGATTTATTTAATTTTTTCACATAACTAATTTAGTTTTGTTTCAAACTTTGTTTTATATCTTCTACTTCAGATTTAAGAAATGTTTGTGCTAGAATTCCATCTTTTTTGTTTCAGTAAAAGATTTTGCCTCTTGCTGCAAACATGGCACTACTGTCCTGCTCTCGTGATTGCACAAGCACTAAAGTATGCAGTAAAGTTATTCCAAATCACAAATTCAAATAATTTTCAACTTTGAATTTTGCCACCAATGTTTATGTCTATTCAGATCTCAGAAGCAATTTTCAAAATGGTCTGGTTTTTGCCATCTCATGTTTTCAGGTGGCTTCACAGAATAATTTAAAAGCAGTATGCTACACAATGAGGCTAGGATTATTTGAATCTATTTTAAAATATCATTAATTTTTCTTATATGGTTTAGCTTTTTAACTTATGGTGCTGTAATCAGTCAATGAAGGAAGTCAAGCCCAGAATTAAAAAAAAAGTATGAGTAGTTCAGTGACAATATTTATTCACCTTTGACTGGTACAGTGCCATTGACACAGAAATATTATGTCTGCACCCATGTTTGCAAACATGAAAACATCCTGATTGTGATATTTTTGGAAAAAAAAAAACAAAACAAAACAACAAAAACATTCCCAGACAAAGAATTAATGTTCTTGAAATATCTGTTAACAATTTACAGAAATATTTACCTTGCTCAGATGCTGGAAGTGGATTTTAGTTCATCATCTCATCTCAGGCAACAGTATCAAAGCAGAAGAACCTCTCTGGAAGTATAAAGGACACATTCAGCCTTGATGCAAGGCAACACAATATTATGGACTCTTTGGTTAGTGAGAACTCTTGGTCAGGACTGTGTTGTCTTTCTTTTGCTTCCCTCTTTTTTTAGTGCGCTGATTACAGCGGAACCCAAGAGGTGATTTATATTCTTGTTTCTGTAACCTGGGTCATTCAGAGATGTTATAGGAAGAACAGCATGTATTCATTTCCAGTTATTCCTGTCATGGTTCCTTTAAACCTCTTCAGGGAGTGGAGTGATTTCAGAGGACTCCAGGGCAGAGGGAGGATTTCAGTCCACCATTCAGGGCATAGAGGGTAGGGGAGGAGTCATGAGGTACTGTAATGACCTTTGGTAACCAATACACTGCTGCTGAAGGTTACTCACATTGTAACCAGCCTTCTGTGAGGACAGAGGACTTCTCCATGGTTTAGGGCCGCTGGGATTAGTAAAGGATGCCAAAGTTAGAGGCACAGTTCCTTACGAAAAGCCCCACTCCCACTTCCTGATAGGGCCCCTTCAGATAGTGGAAGGTTATTATGACATTTCCATGCAACCTTTACTTCTCTGGGCTGAGCAGCCCCAACTTTCTCAGCCTATCTTAAAAGGAAAGGTGCTCCAGTCCTCATCAATCTTGTGACCCTTGTCTGGAATTGCTCCAACAGTTTTGTAAGCTAATGCTGGCAACACCAGAACTATAAGCAGCATTCCAGGTGGGATCTCACCAGAGCAGAAGGAAAGAATCACCTCCTTTGACCTGCTAACCACGCTCCTTCAGATGCAGCTAGGATTTCCTTGGCTCTCTGGGCTCACTGCCAGCCCATGCTGAGTTTTCCATCAATTACCACCCCTGGGTCTTTCTCTGCAGGGTTGCTCTCAGTCACTTCTCTACGCAGACTGTTGGTGTTCCTGGGGTTGCCATGACCGAGGTGCAGGACCTGGCACTTGGCTTTGTTGGATTTCCTGAGGTTTGCCTCAAGCCTGACAAGGTCCCTCTGGATGGCACCACTTCACTCCAGCCTGTCGACTGCACCACACAGCTTGGGGCCGTCACTGGATTTGCTGTTGACACTGTCCATGTCAGTGACAAGGATGTTGAGTAGTATTGAAGCCAGCACCGGCTTAAGGGACATCACTGGTCACTGGTCTCCATCTGGACAATGAGCTGATGACCACAACTCCCTGCATACAGCCATCCAGCCACTTCCTTAAGCACTGAGTCATCCATCCATCAAATTCAGGTCTCTCCAGTTGGAAGACAAGAATATCATGTGGGATGGTAATAAATGCTTTGCATAAGTCCAGGTAGACAACATCAGTTACTCTGCCTCATCCACCAGTGCTGTAGGCCTGTCATACCTAGAAAAAAACTGTCAGGCATGACTTCCCCTTTGTAGCAGTTATATTGACTGTTTTCAATCACGCCTTTGTTTTCCATGTGCCTTAGCAGTTTCCAGAAGAATCTGTTCCATGATCTTGCACAGAGGTGAGAGCGACTGGTCCACAGTTCCTCAGGTCTTCTGCTTTCCTCATTTTAAAAATTGTGGTTATATTTTCCTTTTCCCAAACTTCAGGGACTTCACCTCACTGTCATATTTTTTCAAAAATGGTGGATAGTGGCTTAGCAACTTCCTCTGCCAGCTTCCTCAGGACCCATGGATGAATGTTATGGGGTCCCATAGACTTGTGCACATTCAGGTTCCTTAGATGGTCTTGAATCTGATCCTCTCCTACAGTGTACTCTGGGCCTTCATTCTCCCAGTCCCTGCATTTTCCTTTCCTGACTTGGGTGGTGTGGTGGTAATACTTGATGTTGAAGACTGAGGCATAGGAGTTGTTGAGAATTTTAGTCTTTTCCTTGTCCAGGAAATCCAGGTCTCCCACTTACTTCCGGAGAAGTCCCACATTATCCCATCTTTCTTTTGCTTACAACATATCTACAGAAGCCCTACACATTATTCTTAATATGCCTAGACAGACTCAATTCCAACTGAACCTTGGCTTCCTTAACCTTGCCCCTAGCTTCCAGGGCAATTCACTTATATTTTTGCCAGGGACCTGTCCTTGTTTCCACTTCCTGAAAGGTGCTTTTTTACTCTGAGTTTTCTCAGCAGTTCCTTATCCATCCTTGGAAGTCTCTTGGCATTTTTGCCCAGTTTTGTCCTTGCCAGGCTGCATTGCTCCTGAGTTTGGAGGAAACGATCCCTGAAATTCAGACAGCATTTCTGGACCCCTCTGCCCTCCAGGGATCTATCCCATCGGACTTTACTGAGTAGGTCCTTGGAGTCTGTTCTCCTGAAATCCAGGGCAGTGAGTCTGCTGTGTGTCCTCCTCACTGCCTTGGGAAACCCAAACTTCACCATCTCATGGACCCTGCAGCCAAGGCTGCCCTGGAACATCACATTCCCCACAAGTTCCATCCAGTTGGTGGGCACAAGGTCGAGCATGGCACCTCTTCTTGTTGGCTTCTCAGCCACTTGTGCCAGGAGGCTGTCATTGACCCATTTGAGGATCCTCCATGATTGCTAGTGCCCTGCTGTGTTGTCCATCCAACAGCTGGAGGCTGAAATCCCCATGAGGACCAGGGCTTGTCAGTGTGAGGCCATTCCTATCTGTGTGTAGACGGCTTCATTGACATTATCCTACTGACCAGGTGGCCTAGAGCAGACCCTCATTAAATATCCCCTCTCTCTGCCCTTCCCTTGACCCACAGAAGCTCTTGGCTGCCTCCTCATCCTCCCCCAGGCAATTCCACACTCCCCAACTAATCACTGACATAGAGGTATACATCCCTCTCTATCTGCTTTGTGTATTGGGGAGCCCACAAGTGTTTAGGAAACTTTACTGTGGAAGTCCTTTGTGGTGCAAAAGTGCTCTCCCTTGCAACAAGATAGACAAGTTAGAGTTTTGATAACTCAGAGAATTAATGACTGGAAACTGCCTTGATAGTTTAACTAACTGACATTATGCTCCAAATCAAAATTTTTCTGAACTATTGAGGATGTGCAAGATATGACGAGTTTCTCAAGTTTTTATACTATTAGTATTTTACAATTTCGTCCTTGTTATTGCTGAGAAACTATTATGTAATCAGGCGTGCCTGGAGGGCATCTCTTACATGTGATAAAGCAGTGATCCTCCTGTTCATTCGTAGCACATTTCCTCATCAGCGGGGTTGTTTTTAACAACATTGCCACAAAAGAGAGAATAACAGCACTGAGGGGTTTGTAAGACCTCTCCAGAAATTTGCAGCATTTGTTCATTTAGGACCTCCATAATTGTTCTGGCATTTTGCTCCAGCTTGAGGATCATGAAGCACCATGTCTGAGAAAATAATCACTATCTTATCTAAATTAAAATCTAAATGAAATCTATGTGCTTTGCAATTCAACCTTTTCTGTCTGTTTTATTGTTGGGCTGAATTCACTCTTGTTTCAAAGAAGGTGTAGAAATGCTAAAACCTCCAAAAGAATCAGTCAGGACAAAGTCATCTATTCAAAGGAAGTATGAGAAGAAATAGGAAGAACAATTTTGGGTATCACATTAGTCTATCCTCATCATTTTTCCTTCCTTTTTACTACAGACATGACATTATAGGAATAATATTAATAAAACCTACTGCAGGTAGGTTTTAAGCTGGCTAGTAAAGTAGGAAAATCAGATCTATGTTTTCCAGGCTATTTAATTTAAATATTTCTAAATAACTGGAGGTATCACTTGGGAAAATTAAACGTGGCATTCTCTTTGACTGGCACCTGTCTTTTAAAGGGGATAGGTACAGCTTAAACACAAGATATTTCTGAAAACAAAACAAAACAAAATAAAGGGTGACAAACACCATCTGTCTTACAAACCATGAACTTAATCTATCAAATGAAATGTAAAATATGAGTGTTGATAGGGCTCTGACCAGGTCTGTAGATCAGTCAGACTGTTCCTATCCCACACTTGGAAGAAATGGTAGCATCTTTGCTCCCTCATGCTGGCTGAAGACCCACACGTCAGGAGCTCCCATCCCATGAGGCAGGCATGGAGGGGCCCTCCAGGCAGCCACTGCCCTCTCAGGGAGCCCATTGATGCCTTGGGAATTTGAAGTTTGACATTATTTGCTCTCCTGTGTCCTTTCTTAAAGGACCTTGTGTATCTCCTTGGAAAAGTATTTTGAAAAATCCATGCTATTTTAGTACCTTGCAGAGAACATCTTTGTATTCAGTATAAAGTCAGTCATAGGTTATATCAAAGATTTATTTACCACTACCAAAGGTAGAATGTTATAGTATATATAATTAAAAATAAAGTGTACCAGCTTTAGCTAGTTCAAAGCCAGAAAATATTTTAATATTTTCTATGTATGTCGCATTATATTCTGTAAAAGTATAATGTTGCTACTAACCTTTGTTTTGATCTAATGTTCTCAGTATTGGAAACAAAACTCAGGAGCTCTGGGAAGTTTGGCAATTTGCCTTTTCTTTTTTTCACCCCCTCTTCTGGACCGTGTGGGAAAAAACTACTCATTGTTCTTTGGAGTGCAGCATAAAACCTATAGTCAGCAATAGAGAGTTGGCTTGTAAGTTTCTAAGAGCTTTTTTCACATTATGTTGATGTATAAACACAATTTTTATTTTTGAGTTTATAGTGAGCCTGCAGGGAGCGAAAAAAAGCAAAAAAAAAAAAGCCTTTTGTATTATGTCTCAGACTACAGCTACTTTATAGAGCATAAACTATATTCAAGGCAAACAAGTACAACAGGCCAAGGTCTTCAGATGCAATGCTGTCTTGGTTCTGATTGGAATGAAGATAGCTTTGTTCATAACAGCCAGTATGGTGGTGCAGTGTTTTGGGTTTCGTAGAATCACAGAATGGTTTGGGTTGGTTTGGTTGGAAGACCATCCATTTCCAATCCTTCTGCTATGGGTAGGAGCACCTTCCACTAGACCACCTATTGCTCATTGGGTGCAAAGCAGTGCTGGTAACACATCAGTGTTTTGACTTCTGTTGAAGAGTGATTGCTCTGTGTCAAACACTTCTTTTAGACTTGCTCTGTCCCCTCCAGCTTCTAGCTTGGATTGGGTAAGAAACTGATCTGGGACAGTGCCAGGACAGTTACCCAGAGTTGGGATCTTCCATGCCAGACCACATTATGATCAGCAAAGAACTGTGCTGAGGTGCTGCTTCTCAGAAACTGCTTGGACACTGTTCTGCTCATGGCAGGTGGTAAATGGTTGCCTTTGCATCCCTGTATTCCATCTCCTTCACTTCCTAAATTGTCTTTTCTCTTGACCTATGAATTTTATAGTGCTTATTTTATTGCACTTCTCATTCTTCCCCTGTCCCAGTGGGATTGTGAGCTGGAGAGAGGCCAGCAGTGGTATGGGTTGGACAGCTTTTTGGACAGCTGCTGAAGGGCTGTAGCGTGTTCTACAAAGGCAGGTCGGAATGTGTCCATGAGAGATGTATGTGTCACCTAGCATACTTTCAGAGGGATAATGAGGAAGTACTTGATTAAATATGAATTTTTCAGCTTTTAAAACAAAGGTGAAGGAACACTGTTGCAAGACCTAGCTGTTTGTCTGTGAAGAATTTGTTTTGTATGAATCATGCACAGACACAAGAATTTCAAAAGTTTACAAGTCACAGCAACAAACCTACTACTAGTACAGTTACTACTACCTCTGTGTCAAAACCAGGTGAAAATAAATCAGCAGTGTATTTTACTACTTCTTAATGTTTGATAGTGAAAGAAAGATAAAGTTGTTTGATTTTGTTTTTTCTTTCTATTAGTTTACTGTTATATTCTTGTTTTTCCTGGTAGAATAATGCTTCATAGTCCCTTAAGAATAATTATGATTGCAGAAACTAACGGGAATCTTCCAGGAGCTTGTTTTTCACAATCACATGTTAAATATACCTGTCTTAAGATACACAGCTGGAATCACTGCTAAGTTAATTTAATTTGATGTTTGTATAAAATTGCACAGCGTTTATACTTCCCGTTTTCATGTAGTTTCCTGAAGAGCATTGGTTTGGCTATTAAGTGTTTAGACTTAAAAAAAAAACAAACAAGAAAACCAAAAGAAACAAAAGAACAACAAAAAATCCCACCAAAACCAAAAAACAACCCCCCAAAATGCAATAAAACAGTTTCAAAGACAAAGTTCATCAAAGTATAAAAGTTTAATAGCAAGAAATGAAGAGGAAGCAATTTCTGTGATACGAGCAGTCAATAATCCATTGAAAGTTTAGCCAGAAAATGAAAGAAGACACTGAACAGGCAATTAAGTATCATTAATGGGTATTTTTTTCTTTTCATGTTGTACTATGAAACATCTAAAGTACAGTGGTAATGCAAGGACCTTAGAGGCACAGACTGATTTTCTACTTTATCTCTTCTCCTATCATCCATTCAGTATGACCCATTGATGGAGTAACTGCATTCACTAATTACTTAACTATTCTTTGTGCACTTGGATCAACACTATTTGGCTCAAAGGGCAGACAGGGAATTATTTCAAAGAGATTTCATGAGAGTCAAATCTGAAAATCCTATATATTGAACTTTGGCTTGAATTGATTTTGCAAAACAGAGTTAACCCTTTCTCTGATATTCAGGAATTATTTTTTCAGTTATAGGCAGAACTTTTGCAAGCAAAGATAGCTCAGATATAGACTCCTCTTTCTAGCATTACAAAATCTAGGTTTTGAAGACATTACTTTTCAAAGTATCTATATTCTTCTAAAAGCTCCCCATAGTACTGGGAATTGTCCCATCCCTAGCTTTATTTTCTCATTGCAAGAGGGAGCTGCTCAAATAAATACATTTTATGATGTAATGAACAAAATGCTCAGCATCCTGAGACTTCAACCTGCCAAGCCCATTCAGTGCCTAAAATAAGACTGCAGTTGATTGAGTTCAATTTCACTGTAACTTTCTAAAATGATAAAACCTTACAGCCTATAAGAATGAACTGTTGTACATTTGGCAAACTGTACTGCTGCCAAAGCAAGTTCAGAGTTCCCTCTTTGTGACATAATGAGATATGTGCTGTGGCTAAAAATTCCTTCTATTCCTTCTATTATTTCCTTCCTCTGTGCTGATGAAAATGTTATTTGGAAGACCTTCTTATTACATAAACACAGCACATCATCCTGCAAATCCTAACCTGATGTAATATTAATGTGAACAACAGTAAAGACTGACGTAGGGGAGTTTGCAGAATGCATACTTTATTTTAATTTGCTGTCTTGCTCAGCAGAGTTCATCATAAAAATACTGAAAGTTAAAAATAATGCATATTTTTAAAAGTTTTTTATATATGTTCTCATACAAATTGCAAAAAAAAAAAAATATTTCCAGACTTTCCCCTGATAATCTTTTGTCCTGAAGTATGGCTGTTAACCTGAAAGAGTATCTTACCTGTGAACAGGCCTTTATTTTCAGGGATGAGGCTTCACTTATTCATTTTGTAGCCATAGATTTTATTCTTTCCATTCACATTTTTCTGAAAGAACAGACTTATGAAAATTCCTTTGGTGTTTAGTTTGTTTATTGTTGTGAAAAGTAAGTTAAGTACAATTGAAAGAACCTATAATTTAATATTTCCACTTCAGTCGCTACTGGCATATTAACATTGGAGCTGGTTAATAATATAGGAATGTGCACTGCAGATGCTAACCTTTGACAAAATGACACAATTCTAAACATTTCATGACAGGTGATCAAAAACATTGCTTTCTATGTCAATGGCTCTGAGATATGGACTGCATGACACACACAATGAAAATTGACTAAAAAGAGCTCTATTTTCTTTGGTGAATTTAAGATACAGGTGTTTCATTTTACATTAGACAGAAATACTTGTGGGCTGGTGGGCTTTTAGGTAGTAGATTAAAACCTTATGAGCTGCTAAGATGGGAAAACTCAAGTTTTTTTCTGTTTAGCCTACAAGATCTAGCTCTGTTTTTAGATTGTGTACACTTACAAAGTCACCTTTGAGCTGTTCCTTCAAGTGAATCACATAATGGGTACTTTTTCTCAGGATGTGAGCAGCCTCATCTCTTCTACAACACTATGGTCCTTTTTGGTTTGTTCCTTCAGTACCACTACATCAGTTAGTTTTCAGTTTTTCATGTTTGTTTCTTGAGATATCTAGTGTCATCTTTACTTTGAGAACTATAGATGTAAAGAATTTTACTGTCTTTTCTTGGCCAGACTGTAATGGAACTATAGAAATATTTTATAATTAAAAAAAAACACAGGTATTTCTGTGTTTGAGAAATATCTAATGCAAATCCTTGTTATAAAATTTAGTATGCCCTTTGAGCAACTTCGAGTTATAACACTGGAATCAGGCAAATGCCCTCTGCCAAAACCACTTCTATTACGCTCAACAATGGCAGCTAAGGAACATGTAAAGGGTCTTCTAAAAAAGAAGCATTCTTACATCATCATTTAGCTTCGTAGTTAATATAGAAAATCCAAAGATGTGTGTGTATTTACTGAGCTCTCAAAAATGTTCATAATAAGGGAGGGCTAAAATTAGGTATTAGGAAAATTTTCTTCACAGAAAGGATGGTCAAGCACTGGACCAGGATGGAATCACTGCTCCTGGAAGTGTTCAGAACACGTGCAAATGTGGTGCTTAGGGACATGGTTTAGTGGTGGATCCGGCAGTGTCAGACTGATGCTTGGACTTGGTGATCTTAGAGGTCTTTTCCAACCTAAGTCATTCTGTGATTTCTATATACAGCCTACCAGTATTGAGTCACCTTCAGAGGCATGTTTTTACACAGGTGCCTGTGAATGCAATGCTTTGGAGTATTGGTCAGCAAACATTTCTGAGGCAGGTGCAAACTTGGCTGATTGACACAAGAAACATTTGCAACTGGTTGTGGATGCAATCAGTAGATGATAAAACTGGGAATCTGCATGTTTATAATCAGAAGTAGGATTTCTAGAGACAAGAACCGTAATGTTTCAATCAATTCCTACCAAAGCTTACACAAGACTGCCAACAGGTTGCTCTAAAAAAATTATGAAAAGTGGTCAATGACCTGGAAATTTGCATAATAAAGTCCTGATTTGAACAGGCTCATCCCAGGAACCGCATAATCTGCTCACTTGGGTGTCCTTGGATTGTCTCTCTAACAACTTTATTGACTTGCTCCTGTTTGGGAAGGAAACAACTGTTTGCCTCTGCTTCTCGAAGTGGTGGGCAGTGGTACTCAGGTTGCCATCTGCAGAGGTTGGTGAGCTGGAACTGAGGCCACCAAAGAGCAGAACTCATTGGAAAAGCAGGAAGGGACCCTGTATGTGCTTGGAAGTATGGTGGGCTCTGCTTTCTTGAGGGCAGAGCAAGTTTTCTCAAGCCTTTAAAATGAGCTTCCCAGTACCCAGATCACTGTTCTCACATTTTCTGCTCACATGCCCAGAAGTTACATTCATAAGCTGACATCAGCTAGATCAAGTGAAGGAATTAATTAGAAGCTGGATCTGAGCATGCACATATTTTTCATACATTGTAATTAAAATTTTCATTATTTCAAATTGAGTTGAGAGATTATATATTCAGTTTAAAAAGAAGAAAAAAAAAAGAAAAAGTAAAGGAAATGTTAATATCTCCATGAACTGGTGTGATGTAATATACAGCAATGCTGCACAACATCTGAAGGGCCCTGCTTTTATTAGAACATGATGTCCAGCTGCATTTTGAAGTGCTGGATGTAATATACAACAATGTAATGTAATGTAATATACAACAATGCTGCACAACATCTGAAGCGCCCCACATTTATCAGAACATGATGTCCAGCTACATTTTGAAGTGCTGCCTCTTTGAAATGTCCTGCTCTTACATTGACAGGGGTATCACCCTCAAGAAAAGCTAATGATAAAGATTTCCTGGCAGCAGCTTCTTCTTTTAAATATGGAATGTGATGTGTTTAGCGTGCATGAGGTAGCTAATTTGTACAAGAAACACATTACTTAATAAGCTGTAGATTTGGCTATTGCACAATGAAGATGGCAACTCATTAATCAATTTATAGACGTAAACACATTATAGTTCAAGGAAAAAACCCTCAAATTTAATTTTTAAATTAAAACAATGGTGTGTTGCAGTCATTTATTTGATTGTTCTTCACCTATCTGTCACATGGTGAGATTACTGAAGCATGGAGCTAAACAGCCAACACTATATTTAGTTTTGCTTATTGAAATAATGAAGGGGTATTAATGATAAAGTACAAAAGTGTGTAATAGAAAGTAATGTAGTGTGAAATAAATTTATGTTTAGAACTCAAGAAAAATACAATAAAAGTTCAAGTAGATGTATTTGGAATCCACTTAAAATTGTTTTTATAGAAGAATGGTTGTGACATATAGGCTACAAAAAATTGCAGGAATGTGTTAAGAAATCAAATTAATTTATGAAAAATAAAATACTGCTTTCAGGCTTTTCTTACAGTACAGTTGACAAAAGTCAACTGAAAAAGATGTTGGAAATGACCTCATGCTATGTAATTATTGACTCAGGTTTGCATTTTCATATAACAGATTTTAGGAAGCCAGTGATAGTGATTGTTTGTTCAACTTGAGTCAGGGGAAACACAGAGAAGCAATGGTAATGGATATGATTCCAGCATGATAATAATAATGAATCATAATTTTTTAAAAATTTAAAAATGCATGCACATATCACGTGCTTCCACATTCTTCACAGACACTTATCACAAGTCAAAAAATCATCTCTCTTTCAAATAAAGGAAGTGTTTCCTAAATTTTTTTCAACTAAAACTAATAGAAATGCAACAACATTAAATTATTGACTGACAAGACAGCTAGGTTTTTGCTTAATGATAGCATGATAAAAAATTGTTTTCTTTTTATCACGTTGTATTTTAGCAAAATGACAGATAAATTAAAATGACACTACTGAATATGCCATGTGCTCTAATAAACTATTGTCAAGTTTGTAATTATTAACAGAACCTATTTATGTTTCATTTTGTTATAAAAAGGTTTCCTCAGTGAGCTTGTGAAGTCCTAAATCACATGCTTTAAACAACTTTCTCTTTCTGAGTCTCTGAATTCTGACCATATGTGTGCTATTAAAACAGAATGTTTAACTTGTTGGAAAATCAAACACCTGCTAGTAAGCCTGAAGTGTTGTTCATTACTTTTCAGACATTCACAATATTATTTTCTTTTAAAGATGTATGAAAAACTAAACAAAGATCCATATTTTTATAAGTATGTCTATCTAGCATCAATGTCTTGATTTCATGTCCAAACCCAAGCATTTTAGACTATTTTAAACATCATTTTTCAAAATAGTTTTGTCATATTGATCCCAGTGATTAAGTATTATCTTAAGAGAGAAAAGATTAATTAAATTCTTCACACTTTCAGAGAGATAGCTCTGATCAAAATTACATTTGACTTTATTCTCAGTGCAGTTGTGGTACTGATGGCAGTAATTATAATACATTCCTTGGAATGTGACAAAGCTTTTAAAAAAATCACTTCAAGTGTATCAGGCATGGCAGTTGTCTGGAGACTTAGTGGGCATCATTTGCAGTCTTCACTTATTCAGCAGTTATAGCTGGTAAATATTTCCGGTAAGAAAAACACCAAGGGTTTTATATTCAGTCATCATGTTATCTTGATAACATAAAGAAGAATGTTTTTGTTATGGATTTTTGCATAAGATGGAATGTGAGGTTGTCCTTGTTAGCTCTGAATCCAATTGCTTTCATTTCAAAAGGCTTCAGCATTTTCTTAGCAGTGCTCTTTTCTAAGCCACCCTCTAGTGATGAGGAATGAACAGGAGATTATGTCATTGGCTGGGACTTGGGAGACCTCAGCACTATCTCATGAATGCTTCCTGTATAACATTGGAAATATTACTGCTTTTCTCTGTTTTGTATTTTTTATTTTTCAGACCATTGTTATAAAGTCAATTTGTGTCACAACAATCACATTCTCTAAAGTCAAAGGAGTGAGAAGTGATCTGAACCTGACCTAAGAACACCTGGAACCCTGTGCAGACAATGGACTGTCTTTGTTCATGGTGAGTCATGCACTAATTTCTATGAAAATATCATTTTCTCTAATGAGGGAGCAACAATCAGGCCTTATGAAAACTGAGTAAGGCCACAGTGGAATCAGAACACTATGAGTAAAACCAGAGACAAAAAGTTTTCATGTTCAAGTCTAGGAAAGAGGTAGGATAATTGGAACAAACAATATGAAATTAATAAAAAAAAAATATATAAAACAATGGGCTGTGTATACTTTGATCTTACAGGGACGTTTAACCATCAAAGGTTTCTATGCACCAAAGAAAACTGAAGTATTGATGCCCTCACCATCTCCTGAGGCTGTCTCCACTAGAAAAGCACACTAGCAACAAGGCACACATCTCCCTGTGTGTTATCCATGAGAACAGTAATTAAAAATCTGCGTGGGAAGCAGGCACTGTTTTGTGGCACAGTGAGGACCTATAGGCTGCTTTGTGGAGTAGGGGCTGCTTGCACCTGGAAATCAACATCCTTCTGACTCTGCCAGTACTGGAGCTGTGTATTTACAAAACTGAGAATTTCTTTCAGAAGGCAGAAAAAGCAAGCACAAACGTTCCTTTTCATGTTTATGTAACTTTTTATTTTTTTCTGTTGGTTGTATTAGACAATGAAATCAGCTCCCTAGAGAAATTTTAATCCAAAATGAAGCCAGAAGTTGCAAATAGCAATTAGGAAATAACAAAAGGAAACTAAGAAAGTGTGTAGGCTTTTAGAAGAAAACCAGCTTATACTACATATTATGTGAGCATTATTATGGTTCCTAATTATATTTAATGTAATTTCACATAGTTTTATATCCATGAAGCAGGAGCAAATATTAAGATATTAAAATATTGACAAAATCTTTTAAGTCATGCATATAAATCTGAGATGCTCAGCTGCTGTAGGATAATTCCTCAGCAAATACTCAGAGACCAAAAGAACTAGAAATATAAAGAAAACTGCAAGCTTCACTCTGAATAGTTCAGTGGAGCTGTTTCCTGTTTAGGTAGCTGCTATCTGTTTCCTCCAAAGTTTAGATATGTACCACACTAGTAACTGGTTTCAAATCTCAATGCTTCTTACAGCTCCCCAAACAACATCAAGCTTCTCCATCATCTCACCATGATATTGACACCCCCTTCTCAGCAACAGCTACTAACTGGGGCTACTGGAACTCCTCGACACCTTGGTCATAACTTCCACATTACCATTTTCCATTCACTAACTAAACAACCAGTGAGGGAAAAAAATGATGATATGAAACATCGACACTGCTTAATCTTGTAATTCCCATTTGAACATTCTGCCCATGCTGACTTTATCTGTACAGCAATAGTGATTTCTGACAAGAGTGCAAAATGTTGACTTCTCCCTACAGCATGGTAGAGGAAATTACTGTTTGGCCTTTGTTTCTGCTGCTGCAAGACATGGGGCTAGAGATGGTTTTTGTTTTCTTTCATACATGCTTTCCAAAATAACTGGACCATGAATATCAGAGGAATTACTTGCAATGGGGCTTATCAAACTTGTATAAATATGATTTTTTTGGAGCCTACACTGTGGCTTTCACTTATGGAAAGTAATAGTAAGAAATTAATGTGAACTTGCAAGCAGATTAGCAGGTTCTTCCTGCAAAATGTTTTAGAATATATGTCCGAGGAAGAGACTGACGGTCAAATTGCTTCAGTGCTTAGATTTCATATCAAGAAGTAGGAAAACTGTATGTAGAGCTCCTTGGAGATTCAAAATGTGTCTAATTATTCCCTAGAGAACTTACTCATTTTTAAGGAGGAAGCTAGTGAAATGAAAAGTCAGACACTACTATTTGTTTGTTTCCAACAGGCTGTAATGATAATTTCAATATTATTTGAGAACTGCCCAAAAGGCAAGGAGTCTTTTCAGACTGCAGTTTGGCAATAGCAAGTTTTAAAAGTTGGATCGGGTGTGGAAATGTTCAAATGTATTTCTAAAAATGTAATTTACTTCTTTGGATTTATAGCTTTCCACTTTATGTGGATCTATTTCCCACAAAGACATGCATCTACAATAGGTACATTTTAACTATTTTGTTCATTGGAGCAAATTCAGTACATATTATGAAAAAAGTTTTGAGTAACTGTTACAGCAAATGAGTAAAAAATCAATCTGTAAAAAGGTTATACTCTTTATACCAAAGACCTTTTCCATTTATATCCACCAATCCTGCTGTGTTATATTCTACTATGCCTTATAGGAAAAGTGCCTAGACCCTTAGTGACTTGCACAAGGCCAGAGTTTACCAAGTGTCAAGAGCTTTTTCATATGATTCCCAGTGTTTCTAGGGTACATCCTGTGTAATTAACATGTGAATTCAATATAAAACTTCAGGAGAGAGAACTAATACAGCTCTGTGCACATTAAGAATGTGCAAAATAGTTCAAAAAATATTTTTACAAAAGCATGTCAGGTCTTCTTTTGTAAAAAGATACATTTCCATTTAGTAATCATGTTCACATTTTATGCATGCCACTACTGAGGTAAAATGCAAAAATATTCAAAAAGATTGCATGCAATGATCCACAGTGTTAGCTACTCTTATGTTGCAGAACTAGAGAAAGGACAGAGAAGGGAATCTGTACCTGATTTCCTCATAAACCTACTTATTTATAAACACAGAAATCGTGACAGTGGCAATAGCATTCAAATTGCCATATGTGTTGGAGGAAGTCAAGACGTTCCATGTTCTCTGTACCTTCTTGAGAGCTTTTACTCCTCCTTTCATTGAATAAAACACTATTCCTATTATCATGAAATATGCAGTTATCAAAGGAGTCATAAAAAAGCCTTTCCCTAGAAACTCCATTGTATAGCTTTGAAAATACTATCCCACTTGCAGGAGAAAACACCAAGGGGAAGAGTCTTGGACTGACTTCCCTTAAAGGAATATTATTAAAAGAATATTAGGTCTTTAAAGTTATTAGGAAGGAGAAGCATTTCTCATAGCTGTCAAAAATTACTTGTACTTATCCAAAGGAAAGGATGACTGAATTTTTTCTCATAAGAGTTATCAGATGTGAACAAGAGAAGGCAGACATAGCTCTCAGATCAAAACTTTAGCTGAACAAGGGGATTAAAGATACACCCTGGCATATACTAGACATGGGGCAACAAGTATCGTCTCAGTCTAGACAATTAATTTACATCAAGAATTGACTTTGTAGTTTGAGGATTTCCTTTATCAACCCTTTGGTAGCCCTGCTGTGAGGAAGTACACAAACTTTCTAGAAAAAGGTGGGTACCCTTGATGCCTTAGGTTTTAGCTTTTATATTTTTTAGATTCTGGGCTGTTTTAGTGGGTAGTTTTAGGTTTCATATTAAGTGCTATTGAGTTCTTTTCATAGTGTAGATAGACAAAACAATTCCTTCTCCAGCTCAATACCAAGGACAACTTTCAGGCCCAAGAATGAAAACAGCAGTGAAGTGAGAAGAAAAAACAAGGAAGATGGAGCTTCATAACCTGAAGCTATGGTTGGACAATTGTTTCTAATATGCTGATGGACCAGAACTTATAAAAGTGTGGGACCTTGTGATCAGACATCCATTTTGTGACCATTTTGGGGCATCTTGGGGGTGGTCCGGCTGGACTCTTGTGTAGCCCATGTGTACCTACTGAGGCCTTTTAATAAATCCCTACTTTATCCTTTTGCTCTGTGTAGTCTCTGTTCCAGGTCAGCCTCCAGAAGGCATTACCCTGAAGTAGGGGAGGATGGAACCAGCTGACCCCTGTAGAGCTACCACATTCCCCTCGACAGCAGTGAAGGGAGGGTTTCAGTGGCTGCACTGCCTTCCATGAAGGAATGCATTTCAGAAACATCTTGCATAGGAGTGGGTCTCTGGAGTCCAGGGGACGTGGTTGTTATTGAGAATCTGTAGGAGTAAACAGCCTCATGCCCAACCTAGCACCTCCCTATGGGATGTACCTAGCAAGTTTGGGGATGCAGTGCAGAAAAATGTCATCTGTGTTTTGTAATGAGGGCTTTCACTTTCTCAAGGAAAGGGTAGATTGTTAGTGTTCTCTAAAGCTCAGGACATGGAAAACAATCAAATAAGGAGTATTTCTCGGGGGATGGCTCTGCAGAGACATGTTGTTCACTTTCTGTGATATGTTTGTAATTTTGAATTTCATCTTTTGATGCTGTTATCATTTTTTCCCCAAGAATTCCTCAGTGTAGAAGCATATCTACTCTACAGAGAATTTCTTCATTTTAAAGGGCATCTCAGTGTGAGTGTCCATCCAGTCAACAGAAGATTTCTTGTCATCAGATGTTATTGTAGTGTGGTCTGGTTTTGAGTTTTTCAGGATTTTCCTCAGAGAAGTAGGTCACCCTTACTAAATTTCCTTGAATGATTTTTTTTTTTATTATTTTTGGCTTAGTCTTTCCTTCCATGTACTAATTCTTTTCTTTTATTGGATTATCTTAACAAATCTTCTGGATCACAGGTCATATTTGTATGTACCTGTATGTGTGCACTTCCATGTGCACACATACAGGTACATACAAATATGACCTGTGCCAGGAGACCTTATACAGAGTGTTTAAATTGTCTTTTTGTGAGAGACTGGAAAGATTGATGTCTCAAGATATTCTGGGGTGCACATGTGTGGGGGAAGGGACAGGTTATGTCTTGCCCTGTCCTGTTCACCTCATCCCCTGAGCCTGTATCCCAGCCTGGCAGGGGCTGCCCATCCCTGGCACAGCAGAGGCAATGCTCTACACCCACTCCTGGAGCCCAAATCCAGCTCCTGAGTGGCCAAATGACCAGAAATCCCACCTGGGGGAAGGGCCCAGCAAGGCCAAGGGGTATTAAAGGCTGAGCATTAGGCAAGCACTTGTGTTTATCTTATCTTGGAATTTCTATCAGTTGAACACTGCTGGAAATCAGGAGTTGGTAGCTATATGTGTGCTTTTCTATATATTTTCTGTCTTTCTCTTCTAATTCCCTCTTCTTGGCACTTTTGAGTCCCTTAAAATAGAATGGCCTTAGAGATTTTGATGTTGAATGGGTTAAATTAATGCTTTGGGAAGTGTTTCATGTTGACTGAGTGCTGGTCTAAACCTTTTGCCAAAGTTCTCTGATTCTCTGTTTCCAGCCAAGTCTTTTTTGTTGCTTTGACCTCTTGAGAACGACTAGTCAGTATTTCTCCCTTGTATCTAACTCAGAGTACATGAACAAGTGTAAGCCCTTTTAAAAGTTACATTGGGTGAGTAGTTTTGGGCCTTACACTTTCACCTCTCACTTTTTGCCTTCTATATTTATAATAGCATCACACTAGATAATGAGTTGCTTAAGTTCAATTTCACTTTATTCCCTAGTGAGGAGTTCCCAGAATCATAACCAACAAGGTACCAAGGCTGTGAGCAGATCTGAAGATCTTTCTTGCATATGCATGTCATATGTTTTTCCCATGAAAAGTGAGAGAATGTTACTGCAGGGGGCAGAATGAGCCATGGAGAGCCATTCAGCATCACACCTGCCCTGCATAAGTGAGAAATTTGCTGTTTTGGCAGCTCCTGGTGCAGAGCTGGAGCTCCAGGCAGGGGAGTGTCCAGTAGCTCCGGTACTATGAGGATACTCAAAATCTCTTTTACATAAATGAGAAACAGTTCACTTGAGTGGTACTCACCCGACCATTTCCATTGCAGGAAATCATCCCTTTTTGCAGTCTCAGAGGTCAGCTGGACATGAAGCTCACTCAGCAAAGACTGGAGAAGGATCGTAAATTTTTTAATATTAATATTAACAGTAGATATTAAATTTACTCAGAGATTCCTCTACATAGGTTTTGGGAGCTCCTTAAATTTGGGAAGCGGTTGATTAGATTCAGCAAATTTGCCACCTTGAGGCGGGGGAAAATTGCCATTTTCCCTTTTTCTTTCAAGCCATGTGGCCAGCTGAGGGAGCCACCATCTTGGAAGGAAGGTGTGTGCCACCATTTTGTTTTTCAGTTTGTGACATTTAGAAATTTTTTATCTAGCTATTAGTCAGTTATTTTTTTAGTGTATTTTAGTTAGTGTATTTTTTTCTTGTTACAGTTTTGCTTGTTAACAGACTGTTTGTTTGTTTATTTTTTCACTTATATCTCCTCTTATTTTATTTCTCCTTATTGGTGGGAAGGAATTGGTTAAAACAAAGGGGGAGGACTCATTTTAGAGTGTTACCCTTTAAATTGTCTTAAACCAAGACAGCTGATTAGAACCTGTAATTTAATGCAGGTATTCCAGAGAAAGGAGTCAAACATTAAAAGATATTCTAGTCAGAGACTGTTTTTTACTTACTCTTGACCCCAAGCCTAGGTTGACCTTATTTCAGTGCCATTTCTTCTAAATATTCTTAGGACAAGGGCAGTTTTTTCTTGGAAAAGGACAGAGCAGTCTTATCATTAGGAAAATATTTGTGACAGCTCAAAGTAATTGGTGTTTTTTATTACTTACATCTTAGATTTGTCACAATCCAAGCAGTTGTGGAGGATGTAACTAGAGAGAAGTAACTTCTCAGAGGAGTTTGTGTGTTCAGACTCAGGCGGAAAGGAGTTCTGGTGAGCAGTGGGAGAACCGAAGCACTCATGACTGATATCTAAAGGAGGAGCATAACTTCTCCATATATAAAAATATTTATGATGCAAGCAAGGCATTGTTGGCTGAACAATCATTGATTTCTGCTTATTGTTTCTCGTGGCTCCCAAATTCTTCATCACTGTTTTCCAAAACAGTCACCTACCTAGTATGCGTGTGTTGCTGACATTTTTTGGTTTGATTAAACTGAATTATTGTTGCCAAAGGCTGCTTGATCTGTGACTGTACCTACCTCTGCAGTACTTACCAGTCTGTCAAGCCTTATGTTGTCTGGAGATCTTCTTCAGTAACAATTTAATGTTGTCTTTGAAGTAATCAGTTAATACTTAGGATAATTTTAGCATGTGAACTGCCTTGTAGTCTCAGGTTTTGCCTGCCTGTATATGGGGGCGTACTAAATAGAAAAGTGCCATTCCTAAACCCGGGCACTACAATCTTGTGTCAATTTTAAATAAAATAGTCTCTTACACATTTAATAAAGGAAGATAATGTGATTTGAGTGACTTTTTAAAGTGAGTTTTATAATTGTTTCTTTTTTTTTTAATTTCTCATATCCTGTTGAACTCTCCTTGCTTAGCTTTTTATGTTTAAAGAAAATTCTTAGTACTAATCATGGAAAGTTTCACCCACTGTGTGATATTGCTGAATATAATGATATGATTCAGGTGTAAATGGAAACTCAAAATGAAGCATAGTGGTCTCTTTCTGTTTAGGTAACTGTATGTCATTATTCAGCCTGGTTATTCAGTCAAAAGTGTCTAAAGGAGACTATAGTTAGAAAAAAGAAAAATACTTTTAATGGGCTAAAGGGGACCTGCAAGAGAGATGGAGATAGACTTTTTACAAGGGATAAGAAAAAGGGTAATGGCTTCAAACTGAAAGTAAGCATCTTTAAATTAGATATTAGGAAGAAATTTTTTCACCATTAATGTGGATAGGCACTGAAACAGGCTGCACAGAGAAGCTCTGGATGGTCCATCTCTGGAAGCATTCAAGACCAAGCTGGATGGAGCTCTGAGCAGCCAGGTCTAGTGAAAGGTGTCCCTGCCTATGTCAAGGGAGGTTGGTACAAGATGTTCTGTAAGGTCCCTTCCAAATCAAAACCATTCTGTGATTCTCTGATTGTCAAAATGAAAAGATGTCATACAACTGGGAGTGCGTTCATGTGTGCACCTCTGTGTCTGTATTTGCATACATGCACACAAAAGCTGTCTGTTATTGACATGGCTCATTGCTTAAGAAAACAAAACCAAACAAAAATGTATTTTTTACCACACAGGTTACTTGTTTCCCTCTATGTGTTAATTGTATGCTGTAGCTGGTTTCAGTGGTTTGTGTCCTCCCATGCAGGTGTACTCAGCATTGCTGAGTACAGTTTGGTTCAATATATGTATCCTCAGGAACAGATTATGGTTACCGGGTTAAAAGGAAAGTCAGAGAAACATTAACATTTCTAATAATTTTCATGATTTAGTAGTGCTATTTGTGATTAAAATTCTTACTTCTCTGTGTTAATTTCTTCTTCTGAAATTCTTAATAAAACACAGAAAAAAAGGTCCTTACTCAGAACATGTCGCAATATATTTTATTCCAAATTTCGATATAGCATTAATACTTTCTGTGGGAAATAGTAAAGTTTGGACAAGAATGCTTACTACTTAAATATATGGGAAAGCAATGTGCAAAAACCAATAAAACTAGTAATTAAAGCAAATTATTTTGTCTTGGGGAAAAAACATGAACCTTTGTTGCATTTGCCTATTGAACAGGCTGATGGAATAGGAAAGCATGTGGGTAGGAGATTAATAATTCATTCTGTAATACAAATAATGTGATTTATTCTGCTATTAGGTTAACATGCACTATATATCACATTGGTGCATTACTACATGAAAACACTGTTATAAGAGGGAATTTAAAATATTTTGATGCAATAACTCCCATAAGGAAGTAGACATCTCATTATTCCTTTCAGAAGTGAAAATAAAATGTCATTTCAGCTTTTTAAAAGACGACTTTCACTGTTTATTGACATAGTAAAAAAGGGGGGAATTTATCAGTGTCCTGTGGGCAGGGAGATTTTCCTTCTCTCTTTTTTTTTCTTTTTTTAGTTTTTTTTTTTTGTTTGTTTGTTTTTAATTTTGAAAGCTTGGAGAAAGGAACAAGATTCTAGGAAACATTTAAATTTCCAGTATCTATGGGTTTTTTTCCTTTCCTCTCACATGGATAAAGTTCATAAAAATCTGTGACCAGAAAGATCAATATGTTTAAATAGAATTCAAATCTGTATCCAGGCCTATTGAAAATCCACTCTGCCAAAGCTATACTCCGTGATACAAAAATAATGTTTTTGAGTTGCTTTTCAGGCAGAGAACTTGACATGCACCAAAGTCATATAGCTGTATTAAAAAATGTTATACTTTCTATATTGCATAAAGCAGAAAGGGGGTTAAAGAGCAAAGATTACTCCTTGACTTTCTTTGCTCTTATGTGATAAAAGCATGTAGTTGTGTTCACAGGGGCAACAGCTAACACGGACTAAAAATGAATTTTCTTTCTCATCTCCAGCTGTAATTGACTTTCATCTTCTTTGTTGCCATGGGCTATTATTCTGTACACCTGCTCTCAGCCAGGAGTACAATGAAAAAGAATCAATCTCTGAAAAGAAAGTTATCACCAGCCAGTAACATTGGGCCACTTTCATGGATCTTGCAGTGTTTCATCCAATTGCCAAAATGCCTGGCCATTATGAACTGGCAACAGCCTCTCAGCTGCTCTTCCTGGTGAGCACAAAATCACAGTGTGCTATGCAGGTGATCTAGAATCTGGTAATAAAGCAAGGAAATTCAGCAGGGAAAAATGAAAGCAGTGTTAATTTGTGTGTCCAGAATAGATTGTCTAAACAGTGATGGACAGGAATGCATGAAAAGCATTGTTTCTGGGAAGATGGGTGAGTGCTTCTGTATTCTCTGTGCATTGGCTTTTTTGTTCAAAGCTACTCATGCTCTGTGATTTTCTGAGTTTAAAATTCAAGTATTGCAGAAATTATTGATTAGTAGCACACTGCCAAGGCGTTCACTGAGAATATTTGTGTTCTAGGCTTGTAGACTGCATGTACAAGTATTCTTATCATGATTGGGTAAGCACTGATGTTAGATTCTGTTTCCTGGTGTTGACATCCATAATTTTAAATGATCACTTTGCATATTTACCACATTGAATTAATTTATTTCAGTAACTATTTCTGCTACTAAACTAATTTGCTTGAATGCAAATATATAGGTGATTTATGTATTTTTCAAAATAAATATAATCAATTCTTGACTGCCTTGGGAAAGTATGCTTATGTTTTGTGTAGAAGAGATATATAAAATATATCTACTAGAAGTATGATATTTCCAGGTTCACCTCACAGCAGATCTGAAAATAATGAGTCTGCTGAGTCATCAGTTCAATAATTGTCATTGACATGTGTTGGATACACTACAATGATTGACTTGATCTTTAAATCACAACTGAAGAGTAGTTTAGGATATGTCATAGCCCTGGCACAGACCTTGCTGCCAGGAGGTCAGAACTGATTATTTCTCTGCAGAAGGACTTTATAATTGGAAATATTGTAATATCTTTTTCCCTTGTTAAAACGGCAATTGAAAAACATTTCAGAATTGATTATAAAAAGATTTTGAAATATTTTCTTTGGTTGCGATGCTTCTGCCAGAACTCAGAGACAAATAATTAAGATAAGACCTGTTATCTCAGGGAGAGTTTATTTCCACAGAGTCCCAGACAAATCTGTCAACATAAGAACCAAACACCAACCCCCAAGTTCTTCCAATTTAAATTCAGCCAAGGCTACTCCCCACACAGCTTCAGACAGTATGGTATTATATCACCTTTCACAGGAGAAATATCTGGGAGAACCTGCATGTGCTCAAGAGAAGCTCAGAGAGGACTGAGTCCTGTGAGAATTGTAGATTTTATTTTCATTTAAAGGTGTCTGAGCTCTCACAGAGGAGGAGTTTAGCAGAGTGAGTTGTCAGGGCCTATTTGGACAGACAGCAATCTACAAGCACAGACAAAGCTTTAGACAGCTGGGAAATCAGACTTAAAGAGTTTCCACAGATGACCAAGACATTTAAAAAGGACTTATCACATGTTTAAGTAGGAATTAAACTCCACAGATTGACAGACACAATCTCAGCTGGGATGATGACATGCTGCATTTCTGGGCTAGCAAGTGTCAGTGTCTTAAACCATTTTGTTTCCCCCACTATAGTTATTCCACCTGGGATCTGCTCCTGAGACAATTTGATTGTTCTGTCTGTTTATAAATCCAGTGTGACTGGTTGTTTCTGAAGTATTATAGATTTTAAGGAATTCAATGGGATGAAAAGAGGGAAATTAAAAGTCAGTTAATGGACACATCAAAAAGCTTTGATTAATTCCTTTTAATGCTCTTTTTTCTGAGGCTTGGTTTATAGTTTGGTTCTAGGAAAAGCCAACACCTTGTTCCATTCCTGAGGCTACCGACAGATCTGAGCTGTGAAAAGGGGCTGACGTTCTGTCTCATGACATGGACTGAAGCCTAAAATCTTGAGGGAGTGATCTCTGGCTAGCTCCTGTGGGTTGCAGAGCCTGGCTGAAACCACCTGGCTTTGCAACCCACACGCTAAGCTGCAGTGAGGCTGTGATCACATTAGCCTCAGTCTGTAGATGGAACCGTCTTCCTGCAAATTTTCCTTCAGCCTTCCTGCAAATCCTACTTTGAATCTATCTGGTAAAGCTGAAGATAACCTGTTCCCTGGGTCATCTTCTTTGCAGGTTTATCTAGACTGAGACTCATCTAGCTGAAAAAAAATTATATCTGATCTTCATGAAGACATTTATAAAGAAAAACTAATGATAAGACCTTTCCTAATCAGAGTAGTTTCTTTAAAAATTGTTGTGATTAGATGTGGTCAATTAACATCGCATTCCAAACTACTCATTATAAAGCAAATTATATAAGAGCCAAACCCACACAGTTCTTTCTGGATGCAATGGAAATAAGTCACACTGAAACAAAATTAACTTTGTAACTGCATTCACAATCTGTAAACAGGCCCTCAAAAATTAATCCCCCGGCTGCCTTCTTTCCCAGCCCTCCCCACTGCAGCCTTCAGCTCAGGCTTTCATAAAGCCCCACCAGCCCAGCTATTCCACTCTCTTCAACTCAGTCCAGAGAAGCTGATTGCTACTAATGTGATACCCTACATTTACATCCTAACATTGGAAATGTCAGGTGGTGTTTTCCCATTGCCATGGTATGCTGCAGCTGTTTGCAGAACATAGGCCAAGAGCTGATTTAAATTATAGCTGTAGCGCCATCAAATGTGATTTCACTTTCACAAATCTAAAAGCAGAGTATGTGCCAAATGGTTCCTACAAAGCAGTTCCCATATACACTCCTTGGGTAGCTGAAGTGCAGCTTTATCTAGAAGAGAGAAATTTCCCTGAACACACACAATAAAACAGTTTTTAAAACCATAAATATGTTTAATGTTGACTACTTGTACACTCAATAAAATAAATTGATGTCATAGTATACTTTTTAAATACAGTATTAAGAGATAAACAGCTTTCTTTTTCTGTTGTTGAAGAAAAGGAAAGAACAGCAGCAAGTGGGTACATGTTCTGCACATCCACTGACCCATTTATTCCTTCCTGGGGTTCCACATCCCTGCCATATTAGGCTGTGTTCTGAGGGTTTTCAAAAATAATCATTTTCACTGGATGATAAATTAGGAAGTGAAACTAATCAGAAATTTCCAAAGGAATATACCAATTTGGCAGTTTTAGATGTTGCACCTGAACTCTGTTGGTCATAGTACATCAAAAATCTTCCCTAATCACACTGATTGACAACTCAGTTTTTAGCATTTATGTGGATATTTTTTCCCTAGGAATAAATTTAGCTCAGGTTTTACTTTTTGATTTTTAGAAAAAAATCTTACCTTGTTGTCAATATTGGAGGACATTGTTTTTAGGAGGATCAGCACTAGCTAAAAAAACATCTCAGGCTTCCTTGGATGTTCTAAACCTGAAAGCTTTGTTCAAGAAAGAGCAAATGGAATAACTGCTAAGTACCAGGCCCCCTATAAACAAGTCAGCAGACACTCTCTTATTCATATACTTCCCTCTGAATTTGTTTTCTTTTCTGAGGCTACTCAATAATTCCTTCAGCTTAATGAGCGAACATTTGGTAACCGCTCAGCAACTTTGATTTAGTGATGTGACAGTCTTAAAAATCTGCAGCAAGTGTGCTCAGATCTGGCTGCTGGTGCTTTGGCATGCTGGCAGGTACTGACTTCAAGTGAAAACATGTATTTTGTTACTGACAGAAACTCCACATTGCTTCTGTGTTACTTGTACTCTATGTAAGCCTCTGTCAGTGTGGGACTGCTTGCTGTCATCACATGAAATTAGTATAATGTATAAACTTATTGACTTATGGGCATTAACAGCCAAGGGAGATTTTTAATTCAGAATGAGATTCCAAGCATAAGGAATTCACTCTGTGTTTCCAGTCTAGTTGAATTCTCTAATATTTTAAATATTGCAACCATACTTTTTGATGTTTGTAATTCAAGCTTCCCTTGATAATACAGTTTTAAAAAATCTGAAAGCTTATCCTTTGGGAAAAAAACAAACTGCATTGGCTTCTAAAGAATGAGTTTATAGTACTGAAGACTATTATGTAACAAACCCCAAACGAGTATTAGTATTCCTTTCTAGAAAGTGACACTTCTCAGCATTATTCATTGATTTTCTCTGATACAATTTTAATTCAATTGTCCCTTTCATAAACCTCATTTAGAAGTCAGTGAAGGTAAAGGTTGTGAAACAGAACCAGGATGGAAACAACTGAAAAAACTGATAGGAACAATTAACCCCCTGTCCCATTATTCATGAACAGTGTTTCTCCAAAAATATGGGGGATTTACACGTTTCTTAGGAATAGAAAACAGATCTTGTTGTGTTAGCAAAGTCGTATTTAGGTGGAAAAAACCCCATGCATGTTTTTGTCATATAGAACCTGATATTTACATCTTCTCCATTATTTTGACTGCTTTTAACTTTATTTGAAGAAAATTCTGAAGTGTGGCTATTATACCACTCAGGTGATAATGGAGAAATAATATTCTGATAGCATTGTACAGTTCACTCTGGATGTCATCAAATAGGAGAGTGGAGTTTCAGGAACATGTATCCAAAGGTCTTAGTGGTTTTGGTGATAATTACAAAATATTTTCTTTAGACTCTGTCATTGCAATTATCAACATCAGGTCTGCATGATATTCTTATCTCATATTGAGTTCAAGTAACCCTAAAATCAATTTCCTTTCTTTCCTTATTGAACTAAATATGTCATCTAGAAATTTGATTATATTGACACTAAAATCCATTTTAAATCTGCTATAATTAGGGCTTATTTTTTATTTGTTTTAATTTGCGGAAACAAGTATTTAAGACAGAAATGAGTTTTAATATTGTTATTTGGCTTGGGATTTGGCTAAAGACAGAATTTCTTTTAAAAGAATAGATAAGTAACATAACACTGTGGTTTAGAAATGGAATCTCCCATTTAGTACTTCCAATAAAACCATTTACCACTCCTCCTCACCCCTCCAGCTGAAGGCACAAAAAGCAAAGATCACAGCCTGAGACAAGAAACTGGAAACAGCAATGAGCTGAAACAAATGGTAGCAGCAACAATATTAATTATAAGAGGTATGAGAAAAGAAACTATTCAGAGAGAAAACAAAAAAACCCAGTAACAGACAATACCAGACATCTGCCTCTGCCATGTGTTCTCCATCAGACAGAACCCTCTCTCCAAAACTGCCCCTTTCCTTTGCTCCCAGCAAGGACATGAGGTGGCAGAGCTGGCCATTCCCTCTGCCAGCTACTGCAAAATTAACCCTGTCCTGCACAGAACCAAGACACATAAGCTTAGTCAAAGAGCACTTAATCTCAACAAAATTAATTGAAATGGCCCTAAAAGGTTAAATAATAATTTTTTTTGATCCTTATCAAAAAAGAAACTCCAACTGGTGTGCTCTGTTCTCTTGCTCAGAGATCTCTCTAGTGAAGTTGATGAAGGTCCAATGTTTACAGCCAAATGTTTAAACTTTTTACCTTGCCCTTCCCAGATGAAATATTAAGGCATATTTTTCCTAATGATAAGCCTTATTTATAGCAGAAAAGATCAGAAACTGATTTTGTTTATGCATTTACCTATATAGCTGTATAGAATATATTTTTGCTAACTGGAATTACAATAGACTGATAGTAAGATGTCGCTGGTGTATGTTAGCATTTTCTGTAATGAGGGTGGACAGCCTTCTCTGGATGACATTTTATTTTATACCTAGGAAGAAATTGGTTTCTCTGGATCCCCAGACACACTCTTATCAGTGACTAAGATCTGGCTAAAGAATGTGTTATAATGGTTTACCTTTGAAGGAGTACAAACAACATACTAGATTTCTCATGCAAAGAGATGCCAGGAAATTCTTTGTGTTCCTGGAGATTTCAATAGTCTGCCAAGATAAGGACCATTGATTTGATTTGCTATCTCCTGTGTACTTAGAAATCAATCACGATTCCTACTTTTTAATACTTTTTCTTTCACATGGAATATGAATGGGGCATGGCAAAAAATATGAAAAATATATACAAATGTGTGTGCTTATTTAAAAAATTTCAGAAGTTTTTCTTAAAACAGTAATCTTCTACAACCAACAGAAGGCATATATTCATGGATTTTTCAGTGGGCTATGGACTGGTTTTTCTGTTTTCCTGTGTCAACTAAGTGTGCTTTTTCAGTGAAGTCATAGCTTTCAAAAGATCTGCACTAGGATTTAATTGCTGGAAATTAATTATGACCTTTAAATTTGGTAAACATGATTAAGAATCATGTTACTTCATTAAGAGCAATTAAAATATTTATTTGGTCTCTGGAGGAGTGAGAAAGTACTTCTCAGTCAACTTGTTGCACAGGAGTAGCCCTTTCACAACAACACTTAAGTCTTTTGTGCAAAAGGAGGTGTTTATTTACTCCCATCTTTTCAAACCCATTTCACTGAACTTGAGATCTCTTTGCTAACTCACAAAGCTGTAACAGACCTTGACAATAGCACATATCTCATCTTTCCAGACTGACATCATCTTAACAGTAAAACACTGATATCAAGAAAGCCAGTTTGACAATTGCAGGTAATGTGACTCTCAGCGAATTTTAGCTTTTCAGCCAAAACTTTTGCAAAAAAAAAACAAAAACAACAAGTTCCATCTTCTCCAAACTATTTGCAAATACAATCAAAATTTACTAAATGCTATTCATAGACTGGAGGAGGGGACTAGAGGAGAGAGAAGAAGTGGGAAAAGAAAGGCAAAAGGACAGGGAAAGAAATGGTTTGTAGAAATGGCTGCTGCATTCCCTTTCCAAAGTGTGCTGTGACAGATGCTGAAGGACCCCTGGCTGGCTGTGCTGGTACCCATGGGCAGACACAGAAGACTTTCCATCCAACTGGCCCATCCCTCAGGAGGACCCAGGGGTTCAGCAGAGCTTATAACACCCCGGCTCTCAGTGAAGTACAGCTGCTTTCTGTGCACTAAGAAGAAATGCAACAAGGGAAAAAAGTGAACATATTGCAGATGCCTACAAGAATGTATGTAAAATGCATGTGAAAGATGTACTTCACCTTATGCCTCATTGTACTACATGGTGGCCCCACTGCAAGGATGTAAAGTGCATCTTGGCACAGGAAATCTCTGCCTTTTGCTCTTCAATCTCTGTGATTAGATTGCTGGTTCGATAGCAGTATTTGTTGTTTGCTTCGGCAGAGTATTTCTCTTTTGTTTTGCTTTAATGTTACATTTATCATGTCTTTCATAAAAAGTATATTGGGGTTCTGAAAACGTCACTACTGCTTCTAACATGGTACAGTATAATTACTCTATTTTGGTTTGGGGGTTTTGTTTCTTTTGCTGTTTTTTCACCTCTGCTCATTTTCCTTGCTCTCTTGCCCCTGCCTAACAAAGATTCACTGAAATAGAAAGCCAGTTTGTAATAACTGCCTGTTATGTTTTTGCTTAATGTACTGTGCAAAATATGACAAGGGTGAATGTTAGTAGATGTAACAGCAGTCAAAATGTTTCTTTATTCCAGCTGTTGTATCATCTATATGCAATAGGTAGAAAAGATGTTAAACAAATTTGGAGAGTAAGTTGTAAATCCTAAGGTCAGAAAATGCAACTTTTTTTTTTTTTTCTCTTTCTCTGAATAGGAAAAATGTGATTAAATAGTGTAGTATCTAAGTCTAATATTTTAATTTTTTTTATAATCATTGCTGTCTTAACTTTCTCATTTATAATATACATAATTTTTTCAGTACATACTGTAGAGATATGTTTGTGCCATATTGAAATTGATCATGACTGCTAGCCCCTTCAGCTAGATGCTGTTTAAATAAGAAACCTTTGTGTTAATTTAATTCAATATAAATCATTCTTGGCATCCTACTAACAAACTATATTAATAAACCATTCCAGTCTGACACACATTTTGTAAATTACAGTCTCTGTGAAAACATTATTTAATTTATCTAATTGTAATACATTTACTTTAAAAACTAATCTGTCACAACACCACATGTATTTCTTACATTTCCTGAAAGAATATGCTGTATTTCCAACCTCCATACACAAGACATGAAACAGTTGCTGTCACCCATACTCTTTCTATTTCTGGCTTTGATTCTTATACTTGAGAGGTATCTGCATGCCAATTTTTATTGCATTGCTAATCCAAATATATTCATCCTGGATGCATTCATTACCCTGGGCTATCTTTGGTATTCCAAGAAAAGATGTGGCATGATGTATATTCGTTTTTTCAGTTCTATAACTTTATTTGTTTATTTGTAAATCAATCTATTTTAAGCCTCAAATCAAGGCTTGCAATGTCGGATTGAATCAAGAATCAAGCAATTTCCTGGCTCTGTTTTGACAGAAATCCCAGGTTTTTCTGCAGACCTTTGTATAAGATTTATTCTGTAAAGGAAAGGTATCCCTGTAGGTGAGAAACAGACAACTGTATTAGCAAAAGCTGCCAAGTAGGCTGACTTAAACATCAGTCTTAAGAGTAAATTTAATTTAAAGGTGGTGACACAGTTGTTATATTTAAATGAGACTCAGAGAACCTGCTTCGGGAAGTATTGAGAGCTCAGGGCATTATAATTATCATGATCAGATGCATCCAGAGTAATGTATAGATATGCTTATTTTGTAAATGAACAAATGTGTGTACTTGCATAATTGCTTCAACAATAAATGGCCTGCAGGATATCTGCGTGTGGAAACTTAATCATGATACATATTTTTCTGGAAAGAATCAGAAAAAACAATAAATCCAGAGTTGTGTGCAATCATGCATGCTTTTCTATGTTTTGAAAAATAAACTATAACTTTCACTGAAAGAAAGCACAAAGCTATTTAAAATGCCAGTTTAGAAACTGATTTATATTGCTGGATTCATTCTGTCCTACATGGCCTATTCATGAGGATCTAGAGGAGGCAGCCACAGTCCTCATTCCGAACAACATTTTTGGATGTTGCATTGGCATGTAGTTTCTTACTGTCTACGACAGGGCATTACACGGAGAAAACTTTTGTGTGTTCATGGACTACTGTTTTTAGTGAAGATGTTGCTAGTAGCCAAAATTTTCCTTTGCTCTGTGTACCAATGGAAATGGACTAAAAATATCAGCTGATAGGATTGATCCTTGCTGTTTTCTGTGTTCTGTATGTTCGATATACATCTTGACACGTGCCCAGTGCAATCACCAAATGAGCAATCCCATGAAAACTTTAGGCAGTTTTTGAATAATTTGTATTTCAATACTATAGAAAAAGAATATATTTCACAGTTAGCATTTTTCATACAATTTCCTTTTGGAATCCTTAAATTCCTTCTATGGAGACAGAAGAAATTTTATTTTTCTATCGGGACAATAAAATAACTTACCCAAGTGGAATATTTTAGTTTATACTGCAATACTTCTGTTTGGTGCTGGATGTTAACATTTCTTCTAAAGGTTTTTGTCCTGAGATGCATCAATGAGCTATTTCCTCTGCTTATCTCTTCAAGAATCTGAAAATGTAAGATATAAAATGTATTACTACATAGGAATTTTTTCTGTGAATTATTTTGCAGGACACCTGACTCTGAGCATCTAACTTTGCAGTCATAACACTCTTATTTATAAGCTGTGGAACTGTGTCTTGCTTTCTCTTCAATTTTCACACTTCCTTTTGGACATTCATAATTAACAGTAAATCTCAGATTTTATTTGATTTCTTCCTAATCCTTTCCAGAAGCTGTATGGGAGACACTCACTTCACAATCCTGCTGATCAAAGCTGGGTAAATGACTACTTCTATCAGGAGGGTTCATGCCTTTGGAAAGGTTTAGGAAAAGGTTTTCTCTGAGAATAAAAGACAGACAGATAGATGTTAGTCTGGGAGCTTCAAAAAAGAGAAGCCTATCTGCGCCTCTCTAATTCATTATGCTGCAAATGTTGAAATGTTTTCCCTTAAGCCTTAACCAGCAGAGTTAGTATTTACAGGGCAATACATGAAATAAGATCTTGTGCCGTGGGGAAAGCATGATGGAAAGGGAAAAAGAAGATAACTGTATAATATGAATTTTAGGGGAAAAACTTGCTATTTTTCTCACACGCAGAGAGAGTAGGTGGAGTGCAAATCAAATCTACCAAAAAAGATCAGATTGATCTCAAGGTTCAGGTATACATTTCTAGAAGGAACATGCTTCCAGGCAAAAAATATCTTGACCAATGGCTGTTTTGTGAGTACCAAAGTGATACGGAGCTAAGGCTGAATTGCTCTTTGCCCTATCACTCCTCACAGCACATGTGGGGCTTCTTGACTCTCATTAGCCATGCTTCCATCTTTCCCATGGCACCTATTAGGGACTGCTTTTGAAGACAGCAATCAAAAATTTGAAATGCTAAATTTTTCAGTAGTGGTTGAAAAGGGAAGCTGAATAGATGGGGAAGGCCTACCAATTGCTAGATGCCTGTGTACTAAAATAAGCAGGGGTGTATTTGAGAACTGAATTTATGGACTTCAGCACCTAAATTCTTGTCTTTGTCCTTAAAGTGCATAAATACCTCATCTAATGATGACAAGAGGTCTTTTCTGGCTTGTGGGAACTCCATGGGGATAAATGCATTCAGAAAGTGCTCCCACTATCATGGACCCCATGATAAAAGTGGCCAGCTATCATGTCTGTAGGGACATGATTTGGCTTTGTATCTGGCTATAGTAAATTTGTTCTCCCGCTAACAGCCAGCATAAGACCTGTTACTAACATCTTTAAAAATATTCAGAAAACAATCCCTAACTTTCACATCATAAAATAGGACTTTTAATTTGGACAGTTTCCATCATTCCTTGTCCTTAAGCTTTAAAGAATTTTACCAGGTGAAAATATAGTTTAAACAGACAATATGCAAAAAAATCCATCTTGAGAAAAAAGAAGATAGAGCAGCTTAGGTAGTTTTGAAGTGTTGGGTTTTGCTGATGATACTTTATTCTATGTGTATTAAAGCAAAACAAACTCGCAGAATAGGGGAAAAAAAAAAAAGAAGAAAAGAAAATGCAGCTTCTCTCTGTCATCTTGTGTCTCTGGAATTTCCTTCCCCTGCAGCCTTGCTGCTGGGATGCTACAGGCACTGTGTAATGGCATATCATCCACTCTGAAACTCAGCAAACTTTTAACAGCCTTATGTTGTTTAAAACATTGTTTTTCACTGGAGTCTCATGGCTGTGTTGCAAAAAGGTGGTGGTTGCTGGCTGAACTCCATGTATATTAGAGAAAAATCAGGAAAAGAACCACAAGAGGAAAAACCAGAAGAAAAAAAATGCTGGGGAAGCAAAAGCTGGAACCAAAGGGTTGTGCCAAGTATTGTCAGAACTAGTTGGAGCTGGTGGAGGGGAAGATGCCATTTAATTTCCGCTCTGCTTTGAGTCTACTGGAATGCATTTCTCAATCAGAATAACAAAGGCACTGTGGTAAAATTAATTTCTCACATTTGCTATAATTGTGGATATGCCATCTCCAAAAGGCAGTGACATGCTCTTTCCAAAATATTAGCCTCTGAAGAGTGGCTCATGGTAATTTCTGTATCCAATATATGACCCCCCCTTTTCAAAACTAAATGTTGTCTTGCTGATCAACAGTCTGGTCAGAAACACTGAGGTGAGTGTAGATCAAACATTTGCAGTTTGAATCAGACTTTTCTGTTATTGCAGTGTATTAGGGTCACTTTTGAGAGAAAATGTAGAATATAGGCTGAAATTAACAAGAACAGGGCTATAGGGTAGTTATCACTGTGTGACTAAATAAGACTTGATCTTTTGACATGGTTCAGTCTCCTCTCAACCTCTAATTCTATCTGTTGTTCTGCCTTCAATCTACAGCAATATGTTAATAACTTTTAGTAGCTGAGCCATTATTCCAAATAAGGGATTGCAAATAAATAGGGATGGACAATTCCAAACATACACATAAATAGAGAGGGACTGCTCCTAACATATGGCAATGAATGCAGCCATAAGGCCTAAAATATGTACTTTAACTGCCAAATTTCTGAGCAGCTTCCAACTGGCTTTCATTTGGCTGCAACTGTATGTCTGACAGTCATTGTAAACTCAGATTTTATGCCATATCATTTTTGTGCTCAATGGCTGGTACTTATTTGGGCAACATTAATTTGCACTACAGGCTTAGACTGTTCAAAGAAATATTTAATGTTTGAACTCGCTCTACTGGATGCAACTATTAGTGCAAAGTTCAAGTTCATGTTTCCGTTACTTTCCAGATTAATATAAAGGTAATCATTATTAATATCTGATACCAAATCTTAATTCTCTCTCCACATCTTTTCAAAGATTCTTTACTCATATTGTAGAAATATTATTTGACTGTCCAGTATTTATCAAATTGCTATCCAATATTAATCAAGCAAATTTTAATAATTAGTGTTTCATTGTAAAATAGCCATGGTGGCATTTCAAGAGAAAGAGATACCAAAAGAAGGACTGAATCTATATGGCATTTTTAATAATCCCTTTCTCAATTCTTACATAAATGAGGACAAAAATTGCGTGTCCAAGGCTGATCTGCAATAAAGGAAGAAGCAGTAAGGTGGTGAGCAAGCACCTTGGAAGCCTGTGTCTTGCAGCTGGGGTTACTCTGGACAAAAAAAAAAAAAGCAGGGGAAATATGAAATTTGAAGTTATTTCTCTGACTGTTGCTAGGGAAGGAAATGTGACAAAGGCCGTGGGCTTGGGCTGATGCTGCTGGTTTCGAGAGGATGTCTCAGCCCTCCCTCCATCCTCCCAATGGAAGAAGCAGATGCTAAATACCCTACAATGAGAAAAAAAGGATTCCTAAAACTATATGCTGTTCATCCACCCAATTGCCATCTCCTTCTGTTCTGACAGCATAGTAAGTCTGCCACTTTTTTTATTCTCTTACCCCAAATATGATTTCCCAAATTTTCTTATGCCTTAAGTGAGACCTGATGGTTACTATCTGTGCTCTTAAACTGCTAGTTAGCTCTTGAGGGTGTTTTAATTTCAGATTAAGAAAAAGGGGACTAATACCACTTTTTAGCTTTAACCACATAGTTTTCAGAATAACATTAGTACTTAACTACACAAAACACTTTACATCACTTAATTTGAAAAGTCAATTACTTTTTTAGAAATTAGTTTGTACTTTGAAACCCCTTCTGACCAAACAAAAAACATCTTTTTAGGGTTCTTCAAGCAGGATATAATACTGTAATGTCACTTGATTGACCCTCTTCTGCTAATAATCTATGTCATCAGGACCAAACAAGAAGGAAGATCAGAAAACAAGGTGGTTCTTAAAAAAAAAAGGGTTTAGCTACAAAATATTGTGTAACCAAGATTAGGAGGCCAAAGCTTCTAAGGAAAAATAGGGGGAAAAATGAGGACACTCTGTGTGCAAACTGGTTTTTACAAAGTTATTTTGAAGGAAAACATGAACAAAAATATTCTTTACATGGGAGATCATTTTAGCCACATTTTAATGCTAGACATATGATACCTGTACACTGAGAAATGCACCCATTATATGAAATATTTTTTATAGCTTGCAATATGTGAGGTAAATTAACATAATAAATATAAATACAATTTCTGTAATTATACTATTGCAAATCTTAAATTTATTCAGGTAAAGAGTGAATCTGATTTGCACCTGCGAAATTCAGTTCAGTACTCCCAATGAGGAAAATCTGGACCTCTAATGCAATCCTGTTAATTGGAAAAACAGAGGTTATTTTGGATGTCATAATGACAACATGTTATCCCTTGCTTTTGGAGTGACAGAGAGAACAACCTGGGACTTTCTTCTTTCTTACTAACACAGATTATTTGCTTAGGGCTTTTGTATTTGCGGTTTCAAATTTTCACCTGCCAGCCATAAATTGTAACCTAAATTCAGGTACCTTAAAGTCATTTCATCCTCATCTATTTGTTTCTGTTTCTTCCCTCACTTACGGGCACTACTAAAGCAAAGGAAGGTACCAAAGCAAGGAGATCCTGCAGGATGCTGAATGTTGGAGGTCTGGCCTTACACCTCTGCAGTCAGCTGCTGCTTTTGCCACTGGTTTCAATTATGAAGGATGGTGAATGGCATCTTATGTGTTAATGGGAATTCACAGAATAATGATCTTTCTGGGAAAAAACCTCTTAACAGCTTTTTAGCTGCATTTGCTGTCAAAATAAGGATGGTTTGGGTCTTATAAACTGATAACTTTCATGAAGATTACAGGGTCTGCTGAATGAGACTCTTACACACACACACAAGTCAACTTTTAACTTCAAGTATCACTCTGCTTTTGCAATTGGAAATAAAAACAGGTTATATAGACAAATATATATACCATAGACAGTAGTAATTGTCGCCACCAAAGTTATGTTACCTTGTCAGCTCTATAGATGTGACTCTTTTGTTTCATCATAACCCACAAGCATTATCAGATGCTAATCATTGCTTGGATAAGAGTTTTCATGAACATACTTTTGGTGATTAATGGTTTTTTGCATTTTCCTTTGAGGAAATATTTTAAATATTTTAAATGTCTGGTCAGTTCAGTCTCATGTTTTTCAGGCTTCTGCTAGCTTTTTTAGCTATATTATATAAAAAAAAGAAATATGAATAAGAGATGGTTGGTGTTGGAGCCTGGAAAAGTCTATGAAATAGGGTGAAATAAAACCCCTGTGAAGGAAACACAACAAATAGCTTTACAACTTGCTTAAAATTAAAATATTCATAAAATAATTTTAATAATAAAAAACCCATTCTAATTGAGAGAGGTAAAAGGTGAGATTTATTGGTTGCCAAGACAAAATGGTCACTTTGTCTTGCTATGTGCACATTAATTAAGTTCCTGCATGATATCATGGGCCTGAATATTTGTTAGTAAAATACCAAAATAAAGATGAAATAATATAACTTGAGAAAGTTTTAGTAATCTTATCAATTTCTCTTGAACTGTATCAATTTCTCTATGTAGTGTTAAAGTATTTCTTTACGGAGATTATTGCCAGTGTGATGACTTGGAAACATAAACTTTTATACAGAGAAGCAGAGGCTGGAAGAGAGCTTCCTTAGATATACTTTCAATAGTTTTAATCTTAATCACAAACCATTTGCATACCTGTAGTGGTTCTCAGTGGAGAGAGCATTTTCTTTAAGTATTTTTTTTTATTTAAATAAACCTTAAAGTCTTCAGGAGTGTGATAATTCTGGAATAAATTCACTAGAAACACAGTGATATCCTTTGGTCAGCTCTAGAGAGGACAACTCCAGAACAAATTCTGAAATAGTTGTTTTGATCACCAAACAATGGGTTTGTGCAAATAACAGCTTGGAAAAAGATTAATACCTCCTTATTATATAAAATACTTAATACTTTCAAAAGATCAATTAAAATTTTTAAATTATTGGAATACTTTATAGATTAATGAGAATCCTTATAGCTATCTTTCCATTCTGAGACTGTTTTATATATATTTTCATGACACTATCTGCATATATTTGAGATATTCTTCTTTTTTATTTAAGACCTTAATTTAGAAAAACTGACAGCTCGCTTTAGCACCTCTGGTAGACAGATCTAAGAAAATGTAGGCTTTGCAACACACATATAGAAAATTATAGCACTGCTGCTCTTCAAAGTGTTATGGATGTTTTCTCAATCATATCCTGAAACTATAATCCACTGTGACAAGCTGACCCTCCAAAATAATTGTGCTGAAAGTCATATGAGTTCCACCCACACCAGTCACACAGTATAGCAGGCCAAAATGTTCAAAGAGTGTTTCTTTTAACCAGATTCTGCAATTTTTTTTATTATGTTATCATTAACAGTGCATGAAGTACTTATTTGAACTAAAAATGATTGCAAGCTCAAAAAATTAATTGATTAATATGAAATGTAAAATGGAATGGTGATGAGCTTATTTCCATTGTAAATAATGGAAAATACACCCAGTTAGTATGGAAAATACACCCAGTAAATGCCTGCTCTTTGGACTGCAAATGAAATGAGTTCACCTCCAAATCATTTCATGATAGTTAGCCCTCACTGGCTTAGAGAGGTTTCCTCAAGCCAAAGCTAACAAAAGATTCGTGATTTGAATATAACTTGTGGCCCCTTGAGCAAAATCCAACCACCTCCCAGAGATCTGATGTGGGTATGTTTAATCATGACTCTGCTTTCAGTGTGTATTATTCTACCTGGATCAATTTAACTCAGAATTTTACATCTTCTTATATCTTAATTTCACTTCATAGCAGACCTGAGTAGCAAAAGGTCCTTCCCCCCCACCCCCCCACAATAATGATATGGGTGAACAGGACTTCTGCTGACCTTTGTTGGTGCCTCTTCAGTGGAAAAGCATGCAGTTTCACACATCTTTTCCCTATCATAATAATGGAGACAAGACAAAATAGCAAGATTAGTAAATCCTATCTCTGTTCAGTGACAACAGACAAAATGAAGAGCAAAAGAGACACACTTTAGGCAGACCTAAAAAGTCCTGGAAGACAGTTAAAAAAAAAATAAAAAATTCCTGATTATTGAAAATTTTGGGAGGCAGACTCACAATGCTGCATATTTTGAGCACCTGCACAACAAGAGGCAATGGAATATAAAAGGGAGCAAAATAGTTTTGATTTATTAGCTCTTATTCTGAAAGATTAGGTCTTATTCTGAAAGTTCCAGTATCACATCGACTCCAGCAATGTTGAAAATTAGCTTTTACAGGAGTGTTTGTTGTATAGAACTGTTTGCACAAAATCATTCCTGCTGCATTAATCTTTTGCTTGATGAGTTTTCTTCCAGAATATCTTCCAAATATTTAGTCTATTTATGAGACTTTATTTGGTTGGAAGATTAGATAGAAGTTTAGAGTTATTTTTCACACTTCTAAGTTGATTGTATATAATTCATATTAACAAAATTTTCTCATATCCATATTTTATTTTTTGAACAGTTAATTCTCAGCTAATAACAGTTACCAGTATCAGTCATATTTAATTAAAAAACAAAACAAGCAAACAAAAAAAAACCCTACACAACAAAAGAGTCTATAACTAAAATGCTTAAATATTTAAGCAATCAAGTAAAATTCAATCAGGGTTGAATCATAATCTGGCCATCCATAAGACATTTAGATTTCTGTGTCTTGATTACTTGTGTCACATATGAAATGGTTCCAAACCCAATGTTACTTCATATTTTCTCTGTCCTACAAGGATTTAATCAACATTAATTACACTATAAGTCTGGCAGTGCTGACCTATTTAAATACAACAGGTTGTGTTTCCAAGGCACCAGGCCAAAATTACAAACCATTGTAAATTCCTCTTGACTTTTCTCTAAGATATATGTAACACCACTGATGTATTGGTGATGTGAGGTCTCTAGTGAATTCGTTACTCACTATATACATACCTCGACTGATTCTTAGAGACCATAAAGAAAAAAATGAAACAGCAGATATGACACTTTTTATTGTTAAGAAACATGAAATATTTAAATTTCTTCACTTTATTCAAAATCATGGCATTTAGCCACAGAAGGATGACACGGACCACTCATTGTAGGGGTTATATTTTCTAGAATTTAAAATTAAATCTGAATTTAATTAATGGGAAATTTAATTAACGGGATTTTTTTTAACAAGTAGATGCTCGTTCTTTGATAGTTTACTTACTGGATTCTAGTTCTTCTGATGACTAATAGAAATAATTGTGTCAGTTGGGATCAACAGAGAGACACACTGTACTGTGTTTGCCAAATGCTGTCCTTAAAGCAAAAGGAATTCCATATGTAACTACAAAAAATTGGGCATTTCTCAAACGATAAAAGAACTACTTTGCTCCAAGGCAACTTCGTGGGGCACCATCTGGCTTCACAAATCTTCAGAAGTGAGATTTTCCTTGAATAAAATGTATCCAATCAGCCTCTGTGAAAACCATACCATGTAAGAAACCCTTCATTATCGCATTCATTTGGTGTTCCATGGTAGTTGGGATGAGACTGCTGCAAAATTGAGATTCTTTTTGTGCTAAAATGGTATGAATCTTGTTTTCAGCGCTTGGTTAAGGACAATGTTTTACAACTTTAATCTCCCTTTCCATTCAAATGGCAAATAACCTTTCTACTTTTATTAAAGAATTTTTTTCTAATTCCACTGCCTTGTCAGCTAGAATGCAAGTTTAAGAATAAAAATTTCTGCAATGCAACTGTAAGTATTTTAGCTATTCTATATCAGACAGCCTAGGATGTAATGTATCTCTATTTAGGACAGATAAATATGATTTATATGGTGATCTTTTACACTTTCTGCCATGGGTCAGATTTTTTCCCATTACTTTACAGCAAAGATTCTGGAGATATAATGTGAGATACTTGAGAATGACTGGCATAATATTTCAAAGCAATTGTATTCTGATTATAGTCAAGAATAAACTGGAATAAAAATTCAAAATTTTTCTTTGCATAGGTCCAAGTTTACCCTCAGACACTTGGTTACAGGCACTAAAGCAGCTTGCTATTCAAAGTGGTGTTACACCCCTAGCTCACTCTGGGTTTTTAAACGGGCTTAGATACTTTGATACCCTTTGGCAGCACACAGCAGAGAACAACAAACTTCTCAGGGGGTTAAATAGTTGTCATGGGTTGCAGTGCAAAATGCAACCAAATGTTTGTTATGGTATCACCATATGTTGGAACTGGGGTGAGGGGTGGTGTAATCTTCTGTCAATAGCCCAGCTGATAAGAAACCAGCAAGAGCAGTTTCTTTGTCTCTTCCATAACCCATCCTCCCTCCAGGGAGAGATCTTCTGCTAATGGGCCATTGAGTCTCACTGATAAAATTCCATCATCCCATT
>JAWWMU010000180.1:7699873-7714597 GCA_035048155.1 Cinnycerthia olivascens | reverse complement strand
CTGGGAGTCCAGTGGAAAAGGTTGCTTTGGTGTCCCAAATCTCAGGTTTTTATCCAGGTAGGGATGCTTGGCTCCTCCCCCTGGCTGGAGTATTTCCCAATGGGATGATGGAATTTTATCAGTGAGACTGAATGGCTCATTTTCAGAAGATCTCTCCCTGGAGGGAGAATGGGTCATGGAAGAGACAAAGAAACTGCTCTTGCTGGTTTCTTATCAGCTGGGCTATTGACAGAATCTTACACCACCCCCCACCCCAGTTCCAAGAGAAGGTGATGGAATACACAGCGTTGGTTCCATTTTACACTGCAACTCATGACAATAAAATATATACAGTACTTCATTTTTAAAAAAGAAAGCTCATTTTAAGAAGTAAAAGAGATGTCTAAAGTGCAGAGATGTCAGACAGACTCTGTTAGAACAGGGTCAAATAACAAGCTTAAGGAAACTGAATTTCTGCTTGTGTGTGTGAATTAAGGAAGAAAAAAAAACATTTGTACTACTAGCAAAGTAATATGAGATTTCAAATAATACTGATACTCAGAATACTATACTGTTATGTGTTTCACTGATTGCTTTCCAGGGAGTTTCTGCATAAATTTAGTCAGTTTGTAAATAAAAATTAGCTTTTTGTCTTCTTTAACAGTTTACATTCAGGCCAAGGTCATACTTTTTACATATGATTTTTTGAAAAGGATATGAAGTGATCTTCAGTCTAATCTCAGGATCTGTTGCCATCAGATAAAGCCCTTACTCCTAGGGTAAGAAGACCGTACAGTCCTCTTCAAGGTGGAGCTGAAGGACCTCAAAAACTCTGTTTTGATTCAGAATGAGCCACAGAATGAAACAGTTGGGTGCTGTAAGGGTGATGGGGTGGCCCTTTGGAAACCTCAGGGTTTGTAAGCTGGGCTCCACCCTCATTTCACAGCCTGGGAGGACCTTCAATCATCTGTAAGCTGCAGAAAGCCCTACTCTCTGAAAGGACGATTTGGCATTTGTTTTCTAATATTCTTAATTCACTTGCCTATTTAGAGAGCTGAGTCACTCATATTTTAAATCAAATTCAAACATTTATTTTATATTGCTTTTTAATTATATTTGAATTGCAAAATTCCCTATGATATGTTTTGCTAAGAATACTGCACATTAGTATGGATATTGTTGTTAGCAACAATAAGGATCAAAGCTTGCTTCTCAAAATAGCGTTGATTACCATGTTATTCAGACACAAGTATAAAATCACATGCATAAATTTAGACATGCTCAGACTGCAGTGCACTACTTGCCCCTGATACTTCCAGAAAGACACAAATAAAATCTGAATGGTAACTGCGAAACCCTTGCAACTTTATGATTCACTGGGAAGGAGTGGATATACAAATGCATGCACAAAAATTTACATTTCAGAATAAACTGAAATAAAGTAATTTGTAATCATCATTATCCTTGTAAGGTGGGAAAAGATCATGTTTGCACACACATGTATGTATTTTTGAGCCCTTCTAGGATGATGTAGAACAAGAAAAACTTCATGAGGATCAATATTCTATGCAAGCAAATTGATGCATGTGAACAGTGAGGCTGTTTATTTCCAGGTCTCCTAAGGGAACGGATTTTTAGAAAATTGTATGTCAAAAAGACCTTTTAAGATCTATGAAAACACACTCCAAAATGTCAGATGTATAGCAGCCATGCATCACCTGTAGTGGCAAAAGCAGTACATTCTGTAACCTTTCCAGAAAGAGATTTACTAAACAAATTGTCTGAGTTTTACAACACTGTAAATGTCTCTTGTACTGTACTGTTAGGGAGTTGTGCTCAACAAAAAATGGAGTCTCTTTGTGGGATACTTTGGGATTTTCTGTGGAAAGAAAATGGAGGCAGGGTGTATTTGGTGGATGCAAGATAGGACAGCCAAGCCAGGAGAAATTAGCTATAAGGGAAAGGTGATTAGAAATTCTTAACTGGGGTGTTCTTGCAACTTGGTGCTTCAGAAACAGGTGATCTACCAACTCAGCCCTATCCCCCCAAAAAAAGCTCAGCTGCACATTGTGCCTTTCATCACCATAGGATCAGCTGCTTCTGCGTTAGATACCTGCAGCTCCTGTGCAATGTACTAGGCAGGCATCCTAGTTAGTGTTATCAGAATTTATCATGTCAAACTCAGAGCTGAAAAAGAGGAGTGAATTTCTTAACTCATTCCCGTTCACTCCTCTGTAACTGTTTTATGGAGTGTGACAATGTGGAGGTGGATGAAAGTATGAACGTGCTTTCACCCAAACCAGCCATTGCTCTGGGGGTAGAAGAAATCTACATTTCTCTATCTCCCTCAACAGCAGAAACCCATCCTTGTCTCCGCATTGGAGGCCACCAGTTACCTCCATGGGTCTATTTCCTCAGCCTCAGATTTGGGGCTTTCAGGTGAGAAAAGGGGAAGACGTGCCTGGTTTTCAGGCTCCTAGGCAAGGCAGCAGCCGCAGCTCAGGTGCAGCAGCAGCAGAAGCTCACAGACTCCTGTTCAATGTTCTTGTCCTTGTCAGGTGTCTCTCTATTTAGCAATATGGCATTTCCCAACTTTGGCTGGCAGAACTGGGCAGCAGTTTGTCACAAGGATTAAAACCAGCAGGTTTTGGCTTAGATCACTACATGATCGATCAAGTCAAGCACCCCCTAATGAAGAAAGATTAAAGCTTTAAAAAAAAAAAAATAGACCATCTCTTACAGTATATGCCAAGGTTTCATATAATCAATGTGCTCAACAAAACCACACTATGCAGAAAGTATACTTAAACATATAAAATTAATTGATTCTTTTTTTCATAGAATATAACAGGAATTACAATGCATAATATGCATTTTGGTATGTGCTTGCTAACAGTATGTATTTGCAGTACGTGTATTACTTGTAAAGTCTGCATTCCTATTCAGAGAACCCTTTATCATCAGTTAATGTGTGATGTTGTTAAAACAAAATTTTTACTTCAGAATATGAAGATGCTGCATATAAAATATGCAATTAAATGCCTCTGTGATACTGAAGGCAGAGTTCTGACTCACATTGCTACTTTTCAGATATACCTAAAGATCTGACAGAGGTTAGTGCATAGACATACATGCAGATGGAAGTGAAACATGGGGATATCTCACCACAGGAATGTCCCAAGCCATCCCTGCAGCACGAGAGCACAAGTGAAGGTGTACAGTGGATGTGCTCCTGGAGAGGGCCAAACTGAATGTTTATTTTAAGGTGTAGGATGGATTTGAGCTTGTGTGTGGAGTAAATGCAGACAAGTAAGTTACATTCCAGAATGATTAGCAGCAGGTCAGAAAGAACTTTGACTTTATAATCATCCTAGGATTGTTCTGTCCTGAATTCTCACTTGTCCCAGTTCTCATCATAAAATAAATTTTCATATTAAACTTGAGAAATTTTATTTGCCAAACAAGTTGCATGACATAAGGGTCTGTTAGTAACTTATTACATAGATGCTGAGGTGCTGAGTCAGTGATGACAATCATGACGGATATTTTTCATGGAGAACAGCAGAACTTATCTTTTCTCATAGATAGATATTTATATTATATATATTTGTACACATGCACGCACACACACATATGTACACACATATATATAAAGTTATTTTTAGTACAATATGGATTAACAAATACTATTTTTTACTATAGCAGCTTCTTTTTCCTCTCCCAGTGTTTATACACCTCCGAGGAGGAATGAATTTAACATGGCTTTAGCTTTATTATTTTAGGCTTCAAACTTCAAGATCTCCTCTGTCATTAAGCCTTTCCACCATGTTTCAACCTACTTCAGCCAAATTCTGTTAGAGCTGCCAAATCTGACACAGCTAGGGAGAAAGAAAACTACAAAATATGTTGTGTCTGGTTGGGATGAGAGCCAGATTATTAACAGGATATTTTGTGAGACTAAGTGAAAAATTCAATATCACCTCTGTCTTCCCTCTCTCACTTCTGATGTCTAGAGTCTTTGAATAGATATTTGATTTTTTTTTTTTTTTTTGAATATATGGTGGCACTAAACTGAGAGACATCTTCACATTTCACAGAAAGGTTCCACTGCTGCCCATTTCTTCATTTTTTAAAAATATACTTGAATGACAAGCTGCTGATAAAAAGAAATACTTTGTGACAAGAGAAGAAATATGACTTGAGGGTGCCAGTGTTGGAATGAATAGCATATAGGTCTTCCATCAAAAATGTTAAATGTGGAATGGCATCTAAAACTGCACAGCTCAACAAATGGCCATTATACAGCCCATATCTGTAATTAGGGCACCCTGTATCCACTCATGTAGCTGTGTACATGTATGAGGCCAAAATACTCTTAATATCTGAAATTTACTGCACCTAAGCCTCAGCTTCCAGGCAGCAATGGGTTACTTTTCTAAAGGATGTCTTCCAAAATCAATTTTCTTCTTATCTTTGTTGGATTATTTTCACATTATGAAACTAATGCTCTATTATTAAGCCATATGTTTTGATTTTTTGGTTTTGAATTAGTTTAAAGTAGGAAATGAGAGTTTTAAAAGATTTTCATTCTGTAGGAGTATTCTCTACATGGTAAATGTGTGTGACAGTATGAGAGCATGCGAGACAACACAATTCAAAAATAATGCAAGGTGACAGAATCTTCTATTCAGGATTTAGCTTTCCTTTCATTAAACAATACCTGATGATGCTCCTTCCTTTGTATAAATCACCAGAAATTTGTTTATTTCCTTCAGTGGGAAACAATGAGTTCCTAGAAATGTGTAACATTTTCTACTCTGCTTTTTGTTCATTTAGTTTCTTCCATTTTTCACACCTCCTTGCTCCCAAACCCTGAACTTTCTTCACAGTTTGTATTTGTTTTGAAAATCCTTCCCCTATCTCTGATCTGATGAAATGGATTTTATAATGTGCAATAGCTTTTTACTCCTCCAATCTTTTGCTTTGATTCTATTGTTTTAATTTTTAATGAAGATTTATTAATAGTTTTAGGGGGTCTTAGAAATTGCATTTTATCTTTTACAGAATTTGAAGAGACTTTTGTGGGATTTGCATTATTAATGTTGTTATTATCATTGCCATTATTATTAATTGCACCTGTTTACTTTTAATGGTGTGCATTTTTTCATTTAAATCATCATCTTATAAAACATTAAAGCCAGATTGCAATGCATGTGTGGCAAGAAATCCAGTCTAGCTTCCCTTCTGGCCAGCATATCTTTAGGCATAGTCTTTTCAAAGTTACATAGGGAAATTAACATCACCAACATTCAGATCACCTTTAAACAAAACCCTAATATTCTAGATGTTGGAACCAAAGGTGACATTTCAGAGCATAAAGTCTGTAAGTTGTGGGAGCCAAAGGAAAGCCTGTGGAGTGATAAAAAATACTTCCAGTGAAAACACACTAGAAATGAAAACAGAAATATAAACCAAAATTTTGCTGACCAGGTTTTTTTTTTTTCTTTTCAGTTTCTGCCTTCTCTTGAAATCTGGTATTGCAAAAATATGCCAACTATGTCTTTGTGCTTTGTATTTAGTCCCAAAAGCACAGTCCAAGCATCTAGCTCTAAAATTACAATGATGTTTAGAGTACAGATTTTCTACTCTCTATTTTACTCGCTATGTTTTCTAACAGAGGGCTTGGCTGCCCATAAACAACACAGTTTTACTGCAGAGGCTGTACTTATTCTTTCAAATGCCTAATACTTCCCTCCCATAGCCACTCATAATTCCCTTAACTGTGTCAATAGTATCCTGTGGCAGGAAGCTAAGTTCATTGTATACTGTGCTTGATCCTGACAAACAATAATTAGTTTAAATTTTTAAGAGGGAAGTATAGCTAAAAAAAATCCCCCAAAACCAAAAATAAATGCAAACTGAAACCACATCAATCTAATACTTCTTTTATTTCCTAGTAGCCGGTTCTCCATAGTCCATTTCATAGTAATTTCTGACTCCCTGCAATAAAAACTTGTTGATGCTTAAAAACAGTGTTTTGGTGCTCGCTCAGGAAATTCACCGTACAAAAGTCAAGTATGACCTAAATATTATTAAAAATTTGTTGTGGTGCTGGGCAACATATGTTTGGCAAAGAGCAGAAGCAATAAGCTTTGAAGAGTCTATGTGTTTTGAGAGAGAGTTTCTCACAGGTGCTGAGACTGCGTGGGTCTCAGATGTTCTTAAGGATCTAAGACAACAGAATATCTCTCCAAACTATTAAATTTTGAAAAGCAAGTGAACAGATGTTCAGTCTTTTAATTTAATATTTCAGGCAGCTGTGTAACTTTACCCTGTTGAGGCTTTTTAAGTTTTTTTCCCACCTTTTTTCCTCTCTAACATTTATAAACTAAACTGAGTTTAAGGTCAGGCCTGATGACATGTTGAGAAGGCTCTGGCAGCTGTTTAAATGTTTGCTACATCTGGCTCAGAAGCCAGGACTCACATTCGCTGGAGCTGCTGCTGCACAGTGTCCCTGTCACTTCCCCAGGCAACTTGTCCTGGTGAACAAATGAAGGCCCAGGTAAAATTTTCTGGGATTTTTGTTTTGTTTTGTTTTGTTTTGTTTTTTTTGATTGGTTTGGTTTGGGTTTTATTTTAGTTGGTTTGGATTTTGGTTTGTTTTTTGCTTTGGTCTTTGTTTTAGTTTGTTTCTTGTTTGTTTGATTTTTGTTTGTCTTAGTTTTGTTTTGTTATGTCTTCTTAACTGCTTCCTAAATGCCACAATATCACCAAGGTGATGAGAAGAACCATGAAACAAGATTGGGGAGTAAACTAATTACAAAATCCTGTGGGGGCAGGAGGAGGCACAGCAGCGTAAAGAAGTTTCTGGGGTTCACACAGCGTCTCTCTTTGCCTGAGACAGTAACATCTGTTCCTTTGTTTCTTCATGCTGGAGACAATTGCCAATACAGAATCCTAGATATAACTAGGAAGAAGTTTGTTTAAAAAAAAAAAAAAAAAAAAGCATATAACAAATACTCTTTATAAGAAAAGCAAAGACATTTTACCAGGGTTTCCAGTGCTAGGTCAGGGGAAAATGGTTTTATACTGAAAGAGAATGGGTTTAGATTGGGCATAAAGAAGAAATAGTTTTTTATGAGAGGGGTGAAAATATTAAACAGGTTGCCCAGAGAAGTTGTGGTTGTCCTATCATGGAGGGTGTTCATGGTTAAGTTGGATGGGGAATGGAAAGGAACCTGGAATGGGTGAGAATATAAAGTTAAACCATATAAAGCATCTTAGAAACTGAGGAGAAAGGCAGAAGCTTCTGAAGGTGTCCCTTACAAAGTATAAGACACATTGTGCTGCTTTTGAGAGATTGCACTGGTAACAAGATGCAGCAAATTTTGCACAGGAGTCTGTAACAATATAAATATTGCCTTCCTTCTGCCAGAAGCCTACAAGGAAACTACCTCCAAAACAACATCTCTGAGAAAACTGGCACAGAACTTTTGATTTTTGGCTGATATATCCTCAATGCTAGCTTGTTTCTAAGACACCTAAATAGTTCTCAGTAAGGCGTGTTTCTGTGTAAAAATAACATGTAGGAGTTGTAAGAGGAGGAAGATGTGGAGGCACCTGGCCCTTCTTTAAGACTCTCTGGCTAAATACAAACCAGAGGACGGACTGAAATCATCACATACACAATTTGCTCAAATTGTGATCTTTCAGTGTGAAATTCCTTTCTTCAGCACTGATAAGTGCCTCACTGGAATTGATGCTGTTATTACTGTGTCATTAGTTATTATTTGGATGGCTGTAAGGTGTCCAGGTAGCCTTTGTTCCTTTTGTTGTAACACTTTGCTAGCTGACCTTATTTCAAAAGGTGGCCCCTGAAACTTTTTCCTACCCCAGGGTGAGCTAAAAGTTTAAAGTTAACATTTCTTCATCTAATTAGACGTGTCAGTAACCATTCTTCCTACTGGGATTACTTTCAGCAGACCAGTTGGTTTTGACCATTTGCTGTTGCAGCTTAGCCTTTCTGCAGTTACTGCAATTTGGGTCCATCCGAATTCCACCATTTCCCTTTTTGGCTGTTTGTTGTCATGCTGTTAGACCACAGAGTTACTATATTTGTTTTACCTATATTCCCATGCTTCCTTTGCTGCTTTCTGTCACCACAACTGTAAATTTTACATCTGTGCATGACAGGGATGAACAATGAACACAGATAATATATGTGTACTTCTTAAGGAATTTTGCTAACTCCTGGAAGAATTCAGGGTGCTTGCGATCAGTATTCAGAAATGCTTCAGGCATTGTGATATCCGCTTTGCATTACATCTTTGACTGTGTTTGAGTTACACTGGCCACGAGACTGCCTGGCAAATAGTCAAAGACCAACATTTCTGCAGCTGTTGCCATCTTAAGGTGATTTCTCAGTGTTTCCCATAACAACATCTCTCCACACGTAGCTCATTCCATTTGTTTATCTGGACTGGGATATTGTGTCTCTTTTGAAAGACGAATGTCAGCTCCTGTGCTGAGCTCGAACCCTCCAAGCAGATCCCTGTGCTGTAGAGGTTATCCATAATTTCCTATATTACACCCACAAGAAGAGTTTATTCACATATGAGTTCAGCCAGGGATTTGTGGTTTGGTTTGACTTCTTATTTTTCTTTTTTTCCTGGAGTAAGTTTGTTGTTTTGAAAAGCAAGATCAGCATTTACATTTGCTGTACACATGACAGAAAATTTGCACAGGCTGATGGAAGCATCACTACCCCAGTGTGAGGTATGGATGGGTTTCTGTGCTGGCTCAAATCCTCCTGGATTTTTGTTTGGGATCATTGGCGTGGGAATCATGGCTGATTTCTCAATGGAGGACTGCACCAAACCCTGCTTGTGTGATGCTGCAGCTCTGCAGATTATCTCTTTCTGTACTCCTAAATCGGCCTCCCTCACACACCTTTACCTTATGACTTATCAGTGACACTGGGTTTTATCACTGTGCATGTCACTCAGTACTTCCTGACTCTCAATTTCATGCCTTTTGCCTCAATTTTGTTGCATGTTTTTTTCATCTGCTGTTATTCTTGGTGCTGTTGAGATGAGAACTGATATAATTCTGCATTTTGGGCTTGTTTCTTTATTTGTGTTTTTACATTTCATGGATGACCGTATTTCCAAATCATTCCTAAAGTCTTCTCTGGACTGGGAGTATTTTCAGTTTGTTTCATTGATAATGTGATTTAAAACACACCACTACATAAATCCCAGAATCTTCTGACCTAGTGAGTTCAGCAAAAATGCGTATTTTCAAGGTCTGTCCTGTTTATATACTCCTTGGGATTTTCTGCTTCTCCTTTCAGTTCTTTGCCTGCTCAGTGAGGGTGTGTGGGAGGGGAAGCAACAGGTTGCTCCTGCCACTCTGTATTTTTCCCTCTCCTGCTTTCTATGTTACCTGCTCCATTCTTTGCTTGCACTTATGCAATTACTGTCTTAGTAAAAATAAAACAGAGCTGTTCTCTGACCTACCTGTGACCGCTCCCTCAGTGACCTGTTTCTCTGGAACATGGACATCAACACCATTAATATAAAGTCTAAACTAAAACTCCACTTTAGGGTGTTGGAATCCAAAAAGCAGAGAGCTCTCAAAACACTCGTCATGTGAGCCAAAGCTTAGAATTAAATACAGGATTCACTCTGAGACACTGGGAAAAGGCTTTCAAATTTAGATACTAGAAGCAAAAATGTAGATTTGTAGTTTAAGTAGAAACATGTTAAGCTAAGTACTGGAAAGTTTAGAGTTTAAAATTTAAGAAATAGAAGCATTTATAAAGGTAATAAGTTTTAGAGTGTAGCATTGTAAGCTACATGCAACTTTCTGATTGGCTAAGAAAATCCGTACTGGGGTAAAACATATAAAATAAAATATTTAACTATTGTATATATATATATATATATATATAAATCTTTGTGGCAGTATTTTATTGGTTAATAAATCCTTAAAAGGTCTTGTACCAGAGGTCTTGTGATTTTCTGAACCATGTGGTAGAGATGTGAGCCGAACTCATCCTTCCGGACTATGCAGAAGATAAAATAAATTCCACCATCTAAAGCAACTCAGAAGTTCAGAAGTCCTATCTCTAATTTATAAAATTCATTAAAATTCCTGGCATAGGGTAGTAAAAAAGGCTCCTAGGCCAAGGAGGCAGCCCTTGAGCTGCTCTCAGACAGGAGGCATATAGCATGCTTGCTGGGGATTATAGCTAAGTACATCTTGAGAGACCATATCAGTGTAAAAAGCTAATCCTGCTTGCCTACAGGCCACACCTGAAAGGATAACCATGTCTCTAATGCTTAAAGCAGACATAAGCCCCTCCTGGAAATTAACCTGCTTTAGATTAGGGATGATCTGGTAGAGCAAATCTACATCAACTGATGTTACACAGTGCTGAAGTTTCCTTGGTCTGTAATTAACGGGATTGCCATAAGCAGGAAAAATCCACAAATAAATGTAAGAATGTATCTGTAAAATAAACCTGTAAAATTGTGTTGGATTTCTTGCTGTTGTTTTTCTCCCAGTGTTCCAATACTGCAGCACATCATGTATGGGAAAATTGATATTGAGGCAGGAAATCACACAAGTGGGTACATACAAACACGCACTAGACTTCCCTGATAGTATCACTTCCAAGGCACAAACCAAATAAAGAAAAGAACTGAGCAAATCGTAAGGAGGGGGGGAAATCCCCTTAAAACAACACGATTATTATCATAGCCACCCACTTGTTATCAATTCACAAGACAAATCAATATATTTGTAACAGTGCCATCTGGTGATACCTACTGCAGCATCACATTATGTTATGCTTTTACTATGGATCTAAAACCAATGTACAAATTTTCTGGTTCTTGCTTGTAATTTTGTATTCAGAAAACCCTTTAAAATAGTCAGTTACATTTAGGTGATATTTTCCAGCTTTTGCAATTAAGTTTTGACCTGAGACTAATAATTTTACTGTAATTAATAAGAAAAATTATTTAAAGAGATTCTAGCACTTATTATCTAGAAGTATCAGAGTTTTATAGTCATACATTAAGGACTCTATGAACATTAAATAATATGCAGAGCTTTTTCTACCTTGTGTATCCTTACATGAAAACACATTTTCTAGCCTGAATGAAAGCAAACTCATCTGAAGACTCTGAATTTATCCCAACACCATGTGCCCCAGCTGTACCCCTCTAGTTTCTTCAAGTCCTCAATGTAGGGCTAAGTTCCACAATATTAAGAACCACATCCAAGTCAGTAACGTTTTTCCAAGAAAATGGTGCAATTTTCCTCAGTCATAATCATAGCTTGAAACATAATGTGGAACTGTATGATTCTGAAAGCTGTGACTGTAATCTCAAGAGAAATTAAGGGAGAAGATTTCCATGAGTAATTCAGTAGCTGGTATTTAACCTTTTACTCATAATAAATATATTAAAAGAGCCCACTAAAAATGCTTTGTTCCCTCTCTGTCCCTCTTCAAAAAAAAAAAAACAAAAAAGAAAAAAAAAGAGTTTGGATATATTTTTCCTCATTTTTTTTCAATGTTATGTGGCAGTCTGGAAGAAGACTTCTCCCCAGCCATATTCCAAAGCAAGTATATTTAGAAAAGATTTATCTTGCTCTCGGTTGCTACTGGGCAGTAAGTAGAATGATATATTCACAAACATGTTTGCTGAATCCGGCAAAGTGATCCATCCATGTTGGCAGCAGAGTCCCTTTGCTTTTCCATGCACTTTGGAGAAGGTGCCTTTTTATTTTTTACAATAAACATTCACGTAGGAACTATTTATGTGTGAATGTTTTAGCATGCCAGGAGAAGTGTTTGCATGCCAAGACTTACAGACAAACACTTATGCAGACGAGAAGCTCTTTTTTTTTTTACCCTTTTCCTACTCTTCTCATTTTGAAGAATGAAATGAAAGTTAAGTGTATAAGGCTGCATTAGAACTGATTATTCTTTTCATATTTGCTAATCTAGAATATAGAGCTAATATATTTCTTTAATATAATCTAGAGCCCAGAATTTAAGAGTCATTATTTTCCATGGGATTTGAATCATTCACTGGCTGAAATATGTTCTTTGTCTGAATGTGACAGAACATACAAACTGCAGTACAGTTGTCAAATAATAGAAGGACACTGCTAAATGGTAGAATCATGAGCCCAGTTGCTACTTGAGTAATTAGGAAAACTGACACTTGAATAATTAGGAAAATTAAAACATTTATAAAAAGTAGCCTGCTACCTGCAAAATGACAGATAAGTGTAACAAAAATTAATAAAGTCACCATGTTGAATGATGATGTCCAGTAGCAGTAGTTTAAGAATTTTTATGTCACGTTAAGACAGAAAGCTATTTTAGTTCTATTCTTAGTGTTCCTAATTATCAATTTGTAAAATAAAAACCAAAACAAAACAAATCAAACAAACAAACAAACAAAAAGCCAAAAAAGGTACCAGCTTACAGAAGAAAATTTTTGTAGTTCTGGGACACAAGACAAGCCAATAATACCAGTGGTTTACTGCAAATATATATGCAGAAATGTCAATTGGTAGTAACAGAGTCCCATGGTGATTATCAGAACATATTTTTAGCTCCTCTTCTGGACAGAATTTTTCTGTGTGGATATATTAGTTCACATTTATATTAGGGCTTGGTGAGTTGAAAATCCATGGACTCCACCTAATTAATGCACAAATTTATTTATACAAAGAACACAGACAAATTCGGACCATGTTTTATAAAAGATAGGGTAATGCTGCTCATAGTCAGATATGTGAGCCAACCTCTGCAAGAGTTAGTTAAACTTAACAGTTTTTGAACCCCAAAAAAAAGGCATTTGTCCAGCATTAGGATATATTAAAGCAAAATCTTTTCTGGAGTAACTGAACCCTGGGGCTGAACTGAGCCATCATGTCAATAGGAATTGCACATTCGTATTTCAAAAATAAAGTGTTTGTTGTTAAGTCTTTCTAAAACTAGACTCTGTACTGAAATAATTACTGAGAACTCTGGTCTTGTAATGGAACTATTGGTGCCCATTTTAACATGGGATGTTTCCCACTAGCATGCAGTCTAACTAAGTTCATATATGAGAAATGCCTTCTAAATTGAGACAATTCCCTGCCCACAGAATTAACATAATTTTTTACCTCAGAGGTGAACTGAAATGAGAACATTGAAGCTACTCATCTGCTCAGCTATTTCCTTGGTGAACACAATCAGGACCCCAGTAATATTAAAATAAATCTGAAGAACTTTACACATCCAGAAGTTCCCCATTTATTTTATTCTGGAAAATACAGAGGTTCCTGAGCAGTGGTTCCCATACTACTGTATATCTGTTGTGACAAGGTAAGGCTCTGGCTTTTTTTTCACTTCAGTAGTTACAGTTGCTATTAGATATTTCACTCTGATCAGTTGAATTGCATTTAGAAAAACTGTTTTCTGTAGATATGCATGCCTATGCTTGCACAGAAGGAAATAATTTAAATGAGGAAGAATTTGAACTGATTTTAGGAATTAAAATACAGAGAAGAAAAATTAAACTGTGTGACATTGCTATGGGAAGATTATGGTGTCAAAAGGGAAAGACATAATAATAAGAAAGACAAAAAAGAAAAAGAAAAAAGAAGAAAAAAGCAATGAAATTATTATTGATAATCTCTGTTTTATACAAAGATGCACAGACACATGAACGTGCATATTGTAACTTATTTGACATGTTATAACCAGCAAATAAAATTTAAAAAATGATTTTGGCTGCTAAGAGAAGTCCAGAAAAGAAATGGACTACTGTGAGATTGTACTTTTGACACTTGATATGTGATTTCAACCCCGTATGTCCATAAAAAACCCAAAAACAAGTAAGTTTTTCTACTTTAAGGACCTCTTAATTGTGTCAAAGTTGTTGGTAGGAAGTTAAATAACATATATATCTATGATCTGAATATCTATGATCTGAAGCCCAGGAAAATCTCAGAGAGTTCAACAGAAAGTGTAATCTCCTTCAAATTACTTAATTCCTGCACATCCTGTATCCACTGCATATACCATCAGTCCATCTGACACAAATCTGGAAGATAATCTTAGTTAACCTTTAAAACCTTGACAGTAAAATTGAAATCTATGCACCCAGATTAGAGGTTTATTTGTGTTAATGTCATAGTATCTACCTGTAATGGTTTGAACAAAAAAACCCCAAATAAACAACCAAAAAACCAAATGGTTCAGTAAAGACTGCTTAAGACTTCCCTTGGGAACTTGCAGGGACACCCTCTTGGTAACTAGGAAAGATTAAAATAGAGCCCTCCACTTCCTGTTCTTAAATAACACAACACCACTCTCCTTCCTTGAATAGGGCAAAATAAAAAGTTCTGCCTAAATTCTCAATTCCAGCTTCTCCATGTTCTGTGCTGGAAACTGCCTCTGCCCGGCCCCACCATGCTCATGACATATTCACCACTGAAATTCCACTGCCCCTTCCTTTGCTACCAGAACATTGTAAAAAACCTCAGTTTTATTTTTTTTCGGTAATTAACTGGAACTATTTGAGCAACTAGAATATCATATCTGAACATATTTTGGCCCTTTTTGGAGTGAAAGAGAATTCAACTTGTTTTTTAATTTGAAGGCCTAGAAGGAAGGGAGGGAGGGAGGGAGGGAGGGAGGGAGGGAGGGAGGGAGGAAGGAAGGAAGGAAGG
>JAWWMU010000180.1:7665508-7681383 GCA_035048155.1 Cinnycerthia olivascens | reverse complement strand
CCAGAGGAAGAACAGGCCCATCCATCACCACTGGACCTTCAGCAGAGGGTTGCACCTTTTCTCCAGGACCACTATTTCCACAAGGCCACAACTGATTCTCCAGGAGGACTGCAGCCACCATTGCAAGTAGATTGCTGCCATTCTGACTCTGTCAGTGGTTTTCTTTATTGCATGTATTTTGTTTCCTTTTGGTTTTATTTTCCCTTTTTCTAATAAATTGTATTTCTGACTTGGGGTGTCTCACTGGTTTTGCTTCTCAAACTGGAACACAGTTGATTAACAGCTACCCAAAGAAAGAGAAAAAAATCACTGGTGCAAATATATTACTAGGTGACCCCATTCAGTTATTCTGGTAACTTATGGTAATTCAGAAGAAATGAATATTTTTGGCCAGCTACAGTCCTTTTTCTGTGCAGAAGGCTTTGGTGCTGCTCACTGTCAGCCTCGGGACCCTAACAACCTGGTCAGCCAAGGATGAAAAGCTCCTAGCCCATTAAAAGGCTAATCTCTGGCACAGAGCAGTCACAGGGATTTTATTCCTTCTGTTGACATAAAACAGATTTATCACTGATGGATTTCCTGTGATAGACTGGAAACAGAAAGATAAAAAATTGGAAATTTTTGTTAGAAAGAAGTTACGCTTTAAAAGTAAAGTGGGGAGATGCAAAAGAATGCCAGAAATAAAGAGCGGTAACTGACACACTATGCTAGTTAAAGTTAAGAGTTAGAAAAAAACTCCTGTGAATTAGGTGGAAAAGGAGTACAGTTCTAGTTTAATGCACTTAATTAATTTCTACCCATCCTTTAGGAGGTTTAGAGATTTAGTATTAAAGTTAGGGACACTAGAGAGAAGATCCTTGTCAGCAACTTGATCCAGACAGGACAAGTTGATCAAGACACAAACAAAATATAATCCACAATAAGATGGAGTCAATATTATGAGAAAATCAACTACAAAGTTAGATTTGAATATCTTTTGAAAATAGCAAGCTTCATTTATGTATATATTTCTCCCAAAACAGCTGACTGACATTGCAGGGATTATCTCTACTTTTCTTTTGCTTCCCTGGAACATCAGCAAAGGAACAGTGAAAGTATTGAGCTACTCTTCATACAAGAAAAACAGGCATGCGACGTACAAATGTTGAATTATTTATGTCAATGATATTTAACAGTACCTATCAAGCATTGACAAAACCTCAAATAATAAGTACAATCAGTATCCAATTCCTGTAAAATAAATAGTGACCAAAAAAAATGCATTAAAATATCAGGATTAGGTTCAAAATGCTATATGTTATGCTATTTCATTATAAGTTTTAAAATTAGTATCCATTATTTAAGCAATAAAGGAAAGTCTAGAAAAATATGTCAACACAGGATGTTGACAACAACACATGTTCATCAACAAACAATGTGGCGTTTTAGAGGCCAATGTTGAAGTGCACAATGCTCTTAAAATCTTATCAATAATTTTCTTAATTTCCTGAGTTTTCACCAGTATCTGAATATTTAGTTGCACTGACCAAGTAATTCCTTATCTACAGTAGTACTTCTAGTTTCAAGGAAAATCTGTTCCCAGAATTCAAAGGGAAGGAAATATATGTCTTTCTTCAAAGGAAGATATTTGCCAAGTGTAAGGCATGTTAATATTTGTGTTTAAAATATTTCCAAACTATTTTATGACCATTAATAACACTGTACTTACTCCACATGCAGATCCCCCTCTGGGAAAAAAAAGTGCCATCTGTTCCTTTCAATGGTATTGTAATAGTGTTTATATATGGTTCTAAAGAGATCCTTTCATAAGGTTAAAATCTTAGATTTATTACAAAATAGAATAATTTCTGTTGCCATTATCAGACCTCATTATATTTTTGGCACAAAGTGAAATGGGTTTGTGTCGTTTTCCGTCAAATTTTACAAGTACAATTTTTGCACTGAAAATGTATTTTAAATATAAATTTATATTAAATATTGACCTTGTGATAATTCATTCTTAGAGCAGAACAGCACTAATTAGAATGGCCAATTCCACAAAATCAGTTGACTCCTACTCATAAATATCATGGGAGGTGGTGTAAGTATTGCTTGTCTCTTATGGCAATTTATAGACAATTTAGGAAGAGGAAAAAAAGTTATTGTTAAACTTAACTGAGACCACAGTTAGTGATGCTTTAAATTTCTGAGATTAATTCCATTTAAATAGAGTGAAAATATATTAAAAAGTTACAGTGACACAGAAAATTATCATTTTGTCCTTTTGCAATGCTGAGAAGTGTAGTTTTTAGAAGCCTTGGAACACATAGTCAGAAATTATCATTCAAATTTTACAGATGGTAATTTGGCCAAACCTGTAATTCCAACCATCCCCTTACCAGCCATCTCAAGCTACTGCTTCAGACCTGCTGAGCTGAACTGGCCATAGGAGAGTTTCTGCCAACCAGCCCACGAGGCAGAGCAAAAAAAGATCTCCTTCTACCACTGCATGAATTTAGTTCTCTTTAAGTGAAGCTGCTGCCACAAACAATGTGATGAATGGTATGCATTTTAGTGCCAGAGGTGTATTTGGGTTTTCCTGAGTGTGTGTGTTTTGTTTACAGTTACTTTGCACATTTTTGGCAAGTTCCAGTAACTTCCAGCACCAGCAGTCCCTGCAGGCAGTAATGTTTCAGCCCGCCAAAAGCTGCAAACAGGGAGGGATGCCTCTCCATGCTGCAGGCTCACATTTGCCATGGCCAGGATGTACATCCATAGAGCTGAAAACATCCTGGTCCCCTCTTTCTTTGTGCATTTGAGGCTCCTGGGGGGATGAGAGGAGCATCAAACCAAGCTGGGACATGGACAGTCACTAGCCTGAAAATTGGCAAATAACACGAGGTCATAGCTACAGACCAACTACTCCACGGAACTGGAAGCCAGCAAGGTTTTTAATTCCTCTCTGGCAGGAAATTGAATTCTGTGTTTTCCTTGATAATGGACATTAAAATATAAATAACAAGATTTTATGAAATTTATGACAAGATGAGGTGAATGCTGAGAAGTTACATGGACCCAAGGAGTACAAGTTCAAATCAAAATGTGGTGCTGAAAGTCCTGGGTGACAAATTACAGGACTGTGGGAGATAATTTGTGGAAGAGTTTCATATAAATTTTGCATGTTATTCTACCCTTTGTGAGCCTTCTCTTTTTAGATATATTTTGAGACTTGATATGATTGGGATCATATGGGAGCAATGATTGTATCTGGAATAAGGCAGCTGTAATTATATTGTTGTGTTTTGGTTTAGCCTCACTGTTTAGGGGTTAGCACTCCTCAGATCCTTCCTGGTCATTTTTTTCTCTACCTCAGATCTGCTCAAAGAATAACTTCAAAATTCTATTTGCTCCCATTTCTCTCTTCCTTGAGGAAAAAGAAAGCAGAGTGGGAGCCAAACACATTTAGCACAGATACAACATAATAGAAATGAAGAAATTTTATCTTTAATTTAAGGTGAAGAGGGGAAAAGGAAAGAAAAAAAAATAAAATATGAAAGATATGCCTCTTTTGAAAACAATATTTAGATCTAACAGTAAAACTATCATTCATTTTGAACATTTGAATGTCATAATTGACAATTAAAAAAAAAAAAGCCAATTTAAAAAAAATCTGTAAGTCCTCTCTGACAACATATGGTGCTTAAAGTACATTATGACTGAATAAAGAGAATATAGAATTATTTTTGTACAAAAACCTGTCAGTGAAAAATCTCAAATCAAAGAGGCAATTCCTTTGGTAAAGCATTCCATGCTCTTCTCCAGCATGGCCTGGTTAAATCCCTGAATGTTTCAGTGCAGGTACATCTCTAATCCAAATACAGTATTGCAACATATAGTGTAAAGATATTAATGCAAAGTGCCATCTGAGTAAGAGGACAGGCGAAAAACCTTTGAAAAATGTTACCCCTGAATTTTAAACTGCCACAATCCACTGCCTTATATACAGCTATAAAATACTAAATTAAAAGTACCTGCTTAAGGGGTAGGTTTTAGCATGTTTGTAAAATCATTCTATGGCACAGAAAAAAGTTATTTCCCCCACCTCTCCCTTAATTCACAGCTGTAATAATTCACTTGAAAATTTTGCTGTGTCTCTGGGCCAGATGCAGGCATACACAAAATCCCAAACTTGGTGACAATATCTAATGGACTCCAACTGTGTTCTTTTTCATCTTACTCTCATAATTTCATTATACAGGTAATATTTCTCTTTCAATTACTAAATAATTATCTATAAGGGACCATGAAACCATTTACTTGAAGCTAATCAAATAATTCACTTAAAAAAAAAAATTGCCTGGTAAACAGAATACAGGTGTGTCTGTAAAAGGTAAAATCAACCCATTTGCTATTTTTCTTTTTATTTAAACTTTCTGATATACTTTTCTGCCTTCTAAACATAAAAATACACCACCAAAAAACACTTCTCCTTTGATCAGGAAGACATAGTGTCAGTAAAACTAAAAAACTCCATGTCCAAAGTCCAGTTTAATATAAACAAGGTCTTAGTTATGTTATATTTACAAAAAACCTCTGGGTCTTTTCTTTTAATGTCACAGCATCATATAAATGCAGCCTTGTGAAAAGGTAAGAAAAAATATTTTTATTTAGCTGTGTGGCTTGCTAAGCAGTGTTTTTACAGAATTCTGGGAAAAAAAAAATAAAATAAATATCCATAAAAAATCATAACATTCCTTTTGTTACTCCCTCCTTCTGAGTGAAAAGCAGGAAGTAGAACAAAGGGGCAAAAAAACAATACAAAACAAAAGCAATCAAAAAAAATAACCCAACTCAAACCGAACTAAACCAAAACATAACAAAACAAAACAAAACAAACAACAAAAAATACAAAAATCAAAACACCAAAATAAAAACTAAACTAAAAGGAAAAGGCACCACTACAAATTCCCAAGGACCCTGAAAAACCTGGGAAGGAAAACTATAACTCTTCATTCACCTGTTTTTCATCCAACCAGCGAATGTTATACAAAGGCTGTAAAAGCTGCTTTGAGAACTTCTGGAATTGCTTTTTCACTGCATTAATGAAGACTATTATGCTGCTTTAAACAAAAAAACAAACAAACCAAACAAAAATGAAGTCCATAATATATAATCTTACACTGAATACGTTCATGCTTACTCTAATATTCCATTGGCACTGGAAATAACACAGAAGTTATTCACTCAGTATAAAATAAAGTCTCACAGTTCAAAATTGCAACAATATTTGGGCCTCATACAGGCACATAAAATTATTCTTTTTTTCAAATAATAATAAGGTTTGTCTTAGGGAAGTATTCTCCTTAATGACCTTGAGAAGCCAGTTAGGCTACATGCCAACTTATATTTAGCTCCAGCTTGATTGTCTATTTTTAAGTAATAGGTTTACATGAAAACTGAGACAAAGTTTATTTCCTCTTTTGTGTATTCATACAACTGTGAATTAGCAGCTATTGATTACTCTGTTTTTTTCTTAATGTCACTCAGAAAAGATGTTGGATCCATTCTTTGATTATTTTTTTTTTCTTTAGATATGAATCTAACAGCCAGTTCCTGAAATGGCGTAGGAGTTGGTCTATCTGCCTACCTAGCCAGATAACAAACAAACTTTTTGTAGATCTAAGCATACTTAGATGTGAATTATTTCCAGTGTTTTGGGCTTCATACAAATAAAAGATGTTTAGCTTCTCATGGAATGGTGTTAATCTAGTACACAAAATTTGTTAGTCTCAAAATCCCACAGAAGGTTGCCACTTGCAAGATTTCTTCTGGCATTTGCCAATCGTAATTAAAATAATGTTTGCAGGAAAATGGTGGTCACTGAATTGATTTGACTGCCTAATCTTGCATTCCCATAATAGTGTTGGAGAAGTGTCTCTGTAATCAGACTCATGACAAATTTAACAGTAAGACTTCCTGCTGAGTGTTTTGGTCTGTGTTGTGTGCAGCTGAGGGTTTTTTTCAGCCTATGCTTTTTTGGCCTTATGGTACCTTTGCCTGCTTTCTTTTTTCCATTAATCTTTCAGCAATCCAGACAGATGCACTCCTGTATAGCACTTCTGCACTCTTAGTCTCTTGACCCTGAAACACTGATAAGTTGCAAAGCAGAATTTTGTTCTGGTTCCAAGAAACTGAGATCTTCCTGAGGAGAGGGCAGTTGAGCGGTGCTATGGCTGAGTCCTTTACAAGTTTCAGGTGGTAAATATTTAACTATTCCCCTTTGCTGTCTTTCTCTCTTCTTTTAACAGTATTTCCAAGAGTGATATTGTCATTCTAGCAGCAGTCTGTGACTAATTTGTACCATCTTTTCAGTTTTCTCTTTCCTTCTCAATTTGAGAATACTGGCTGCAGCCTATTAAAAGGTCATGTTACCAAATCGCTTAGCTTTCATAAATACCTATTCCCTGTAAAAATATCAAATTTAGTTTGTCTTTTTATGAAAACAGTAATAAAGTTTAATAATAAACATAGTTCTTTGTTTAGAAACCTAAGGTTTTGGCATTAATGGACGTTATGTTCTACTTAGTCAAATTAAATAAAACCTCTTCCTGAAAGATGTGCTATGCAACAACCATTAAGGGCAAATCCCTTGGAGGGTTTAGGAAGTGTGACATTTGGGCATGATTTAGGAAAGCAAGTTAACAGACAAAATTGTAGACCAAACAGAAATTTAGCACTTGCAGAAGTCAGGAACAGGACCTAATTTTCTTTGATGTAGATTAAATACTCCTGCTGAAAGGGTGGTAGGTTTTAGGAAAACATAAGAGAAAAAATCTGTATAATCCTAAGGAAGTTTATACAAAAAGTATTGTTCCAATAAGAAACAAACAAACAAACCCTGAATGATGTGCTCTGGAAATGCCCTAATCTGGGGTACCCTTCGTAATGACAAGAAATCCATCCTGTTGTTCATCCTTAATTCCTACCATTGCCTGTTGCATTGTTTCTGCTCTTTCCCTTCTATATTCACAGGAACAATAAACTATTGTACTGGGTTTGCATGATCAGGCTTGGGTAGAAGAGAGACTACAGAGGTGGCTTCTGTGAAAGGCTTCTGAAAGCTTCTCCCATGTCTGGTAGAGCCGATCCCTGAAGACTCTGAAGATGGATGTACTGCTGGCCGAGGGTGGGACAGTTTAGAAATGCTGTTAACACCTCTGTGATAACAGATTTAAAAATAAAGAAAATAATTATTGTGCAGACGTAGTTGCAGCCAGAGAAGAGTGTGAGAGGAACAGCCCTGCAGACCCCGAGGTCAGTGCAGAAGGAGGGGCAGGAGGTGCTGCAGGTACCAGAGCTGGGATTCTCCTGCAGCCCGTGGTGAGACCATGGTGGGGCAGCTGTGCCCCTGCAGCCCGTGGGGATCCATGGGGATGCAGAGATCCACCTGCACCCCCTGGAGGAGCCCACACTGAAGCAGATGGATAGCTGGAGGAGGTTGTGAACCTGTGGGAGGCCAGTGGGGACAGGAGCCCCCACTGGAGCAGCCTGTCCCTTAGGGAATGCACCCCATGGCAGAGTGACCCAAGCTGCAGCAGCTTGAGGGGGAATGCTGCCCATGGGAGGGAGTCATGCTGCAGCAGTTCACAGGGAGCTGTTTGCTGCCTGTGGGCTGAACCCACAATGGAGAAGTTCATGGAGAACTGTATCCTGAGAGAGGAACCCCACCACAGAGCAGGGGAAGGACTCCTCTTCCTGAGCAGCAGGAGAAACACAGTGTGATGAACTGACCATAACCCCCATTCCATGTCTCCATGCACAGCTGGGGAGGAGGGAGGGGTGGGCAAAATTGTTTTTGAGGGTTTATTTTACTTGTCATTATACTGCTCTGATTTTGTTGGCAATAAATTCATTTCATATTTCTAATTAGAGCCTGTTTTGCCCTTGATGGTATTTGATGAGTGATCTCTCCCAGTCCTTAGCTCAAACCATGAACCCTTCATTGCATTCTCTCCCCTGTCCAGCTGCAGAGGGGAGTGAGAGTGGCTTTGGTGGGTGCCAGGAATCTGACCGGTGTCAAACTTCTACAGCATAACAAAGCAGCAAGTAAAGCAGCTCCCCTTGAGGAATAATTGAACCTTGTTTTCTATTTATCTGTGTACTTCACAAATTCTCTCTGGTACAATTTCAAAATTAATCTATTTTGCTTATGATTTTCCTGATGAAAGAATGCACGTTTAGAGTTTGTCCTTTGACAGACTTTGTATCATTCATTTCAGATGATGAATGACCATCATTTGTTGTCTTTTGCTGGTTGTTTTTGCAATGATTGATGCCCAAGAGCTCCCTGAACAGAATAATTTAGAAGAAAAGATTCTGCAGAAAACTATTTGAGCTAAAATGACAAAAAAAAAAAAAAAAAGGAGTACAGTTAGTAAAACAAAAATAACCAAAAAAGGAAGAGGACTATGAGATGTTTTATATTCTTTTGTCTGTGAACCATAAGACTTTAAATCTTTTGTCATTCCCATTCAATAAGATATTTAAGAAGTACCAGAAATGCTTAAAGTAAAACACATACATGCCTTTCTCAGTGTTATAAAAATTCTCATTTCAAAGGATAAAAAAATTGGCCTTTTTTTTCATCCCTACTTCATGCTCTGTTTCAAAGGAGTTACTGTCTGGCTTCATCTTCAGTCAGTGGGCACAATTATTACAGTGCTCTTTCTACTAAAAATAAATGGTACACAAGAAATGTCATAACCTGGTGACCCAGGCAAGGACAAATGAAATGTTTTTGAGAGTGATCATTAGCTATAATTTCTCTTGTATATTGGACCTCTTCAGTAAGCTTCAGTATTTCTTTTCATACCAGAAATCTAATAATTACCAAAGTCCCTTTGAAGCCTCAGAGAAACTGATTAGCAAAGGACTTTTGGCAATTTTGAATTGGTTTCGGAAAGGTACATCACGTTTGCAGCTGGGACTCAGTGTGTAGAACAGCTGTCCTGACACAGTCCTTGTACTAGCGTGATGACATCCTGCCAGCTCTTTAAAACATTAAAGCATCTGGTTCACATTTAATTTTTGGACTCAGATGACTTATCTGCATTGCATTTTACTGTAGGGTACTTCATTCATTATTTATTGCAAATAGGTGTTAAAAAAAACAGCAACATTTTGTGTGCCACAAAACCCTCACTGGCTGTTTACAGGACAACACATCAACATACATTTTTGGTACATCAAGTAGCTTAAAAAAGAAAAATCAGTGTTCCCAGAATTGATTAAAACTGATTTAGCTTATTAAATGCCTGCAAAATACTGAATTTCTTACTGGAAAATTGCCATTACTGTTCTACTAGTGCTCAGACAACTTACAGTGTATATCTGAGTTGAACACATCACTAACTCTGAAACTCCTTTCCCCTGTCACAGGCATAATGTGATGCTGACAGCATCCAGCTCATGTCAGCCCATGTCAGGTTTGTTAAAAGTGAATGATCAGCGTGAAATATTATAATTTCCTAATTTCATTTTTGAGGGCATGTATCTGGTACAAAAGAATGAGTTACAGCCTGTTGCCTCATCACCTGTTGCCTCATAAATCTGAAGACTATTTCCAGTTGCAGTTGCATGGAAAAATGCATTTCAGATAAAGTAATTCCACAAGCAGTGATGTAATGGAATTTGAATTTTGCAAGCACCACCTTTTGCGCTATCTACAGATATTGACAGAGCATTTGGAAGAAACAGGAATCTGGCAAACTAGCTCTTCAGCTTGCAGAAAACCTTATGTTAGAAGATTGGCGGGGGACAGATGAAATACAAAAAATACTTTAGCAGTAGCACTTTGAGATCATCAGGTGACCCTGCCATAGCAGAGGGTTGGGAACTGGGCAGTCTTCAAAGCCCCTTTCAACCCATTCTGTGATTCTATGCTTCTATTTACAGCAAAATAATTTTTTGAAGAGTCTTAAGCAAATTATTGTGTTATTTTGCTACAGCAGCATAGCAAAAAGATGGTTGTAGCAACGTTATATTGATTTATTAATATTCCCATGGCAAGAACCCTTAAATTCCATACATGCTATGGATACCAGTTTCCAAACCTTTCCTGATATCATTAAAGATGATTATAGCACGAGCTTTTTCTTTTTCTTAAATTATTAAAAACCATTAGAAAAACATGAAGTTGCAAAACTATTGCAAAATTCTAGATGCACTTGCATTTTCCATGTTTATGATACGAGGTTTTATATTTGTTTGGTCTTCCTTCCAGAGAGATCCCAGTTCAACAAAAGGTATCTAGAAGAACTGTTCCCTTTTTGTTATCATGTAGTACATGAATTTCAATCATTAAGATGAATTCAAATTATTTTACCTTGCTTTTAATTCAAAACCAGAATTAAAATTAGTATCTAATTAATATTCATACATGTGATTTTATATTTAATATGTGATACATTATGAAAAGTTGTAAACAATGGTAATTTTTAGGACACATGACACATTCTAAATTTCAGGAATATGCATTTCCAGGCATACAGATCTGTCCAGCTATATTGTTCTGAGCTATTAAACAGAGTATAGTGTTTTAAACAGATATTTTAAAGTTCTCAAAGGAAAAAATATTTATGTTGGCAGAAGAAAATATAGTTTGAAGGTGTAAGTCACAAATAGCCTTCACTCAGTAGTGAAGTATATGAATAACTAGAACAGCAGAAGATCAAGATGAGATTTTTCAAGTGTCTTCATACAATATTGAAGCCCAGCATGACTTTTGAGTCATGAACTTATTTTTCAAAAGACAAAGCTCTTTTTTCTTCTGCTTTTGAGGATGGATTACCCATAGAATTTTCTAGCTATTTTATTCTGACTGTAGGAAAATACAGAAAATTTCTTTCACCTAACCTTGATTACTTTGGGGTTTTTTTTTTTAGATTTCTGAGCCATTTAAATTTTTTACCAGGGCTCCTTGAATTAGCCCTGTTTATTTAAAAAAAAAAAAAAAATGGATTGATGAAGAGAAACAGAGATAAAGATGCTATGAGACAAAAAAATGTGTCCAGCAACTGATTTTGCTGTTGGATCTTCCTCTGAGGAATCCATGCAGCACGATGAAGATACTCTCCCCATGTCATCTCTGCTCTGATAGATCTGTGTTTGAATGGCTGCACAAACTTCTTTAGGAAATGGAAGGCATCAAGAAGGAAAGAAAGAGACACTCCTACTGATCTTTCTCCAGAACAAAACAAATCAGAAAATAATTCACCTTTTTAATGGAGTTAACTCTGCTGTGAACGTTTTGTGAAGAATCGTTTGAAGGCCGAAGTGCCAAAGTGCTGGATGTCAAAGCGGTAAAATTCCCGACAGGGGACATTACAGTGGCTGTTGATTGCCAAAGGGCTTTGTATAGGCAGCTCTCGGAAAAGACAAACACAGGCAGCATCTCTGTGACTGTCATGGCACGTGCTGTGTAAAATTCATTGCCCCTTGGTTGTAAAAAATCCCTGTTATCCACAAGCAGGCAGGAGCAAGGCAGAGACGTGGTTGTGCCTTCAGGCTGCTCAGCTGCAAGGAAGCTGGCAGGAGCCAGAGCTTGGGAGTGATGTGTCCACTGTGCCCTCACATCAGGGAGCAGGATGAGTGCTCTGGAGGAAATCAGTGTGAGCCGCACCCTCAGCAAGGAAAGGAAACATCTGATGGAGAAGTACCTGCAGAAACAAACATACTCCTTTGATGTAAACCCTGGGATTGGGCATGATTTAGGATTATGTTTCCCCAGCTAAAGTGAAGATATTGCTTCATATTGAAAAAAACTTTTATGCATAGTAACTTTGGAATAAAATAGCTACATTGTGCTTTGATAACTCTTCTGGTAAGAACCAAAGGAAACACTGGTTATACAGTGATGCATAATTCACAAAAAATCTGAGATGCAATTGTTAATAACTTCACTGCCATCTCACTGAAACTGCAGAGCAAATAATATATATCTCCTAGAATTTATGTTCATTGGTATTTGTACTGGCCTCAGGAAAATTATTCAGATGCATAAGTTGTCTTCTGTGTTCTCTTTCTTCAACCCAATACAGGTGCTTAGATAATTCAGTTTTCAATTCAATTTTCCCAAAATAAACATTAGGGGAGTTAAACCACACATAAGTAAACTTGAAAGTGAAAATGTTTAAAACTTAGGGAAATGAAACAACTTTTTAACCCAAGGTTCTGAGTTTTAAGCAATTTCCTTTCTTATTTCAAAACATATATATATCCTTCTTTATTCCTGTTGGTACCATTCCTACTGTGCTGATTTATCAGTTGTTTTATGTGTCTTCTATTTGGGACTGGAATTGTTCTACATTCCCACATTCAAAGACTGCAAGCTCTTCCTGATTTAGTTCCTACCATGAGCCTAACTTGTCTGATTTCTACTCTGCATGGGGCAAGTAGTGTTGTTGCACACTAAATTAATAGAAAGTATCACAGAGCTAATACATTCCCTAATTTCTCAATTTTAGTTAGTTAAAATTATAGATAAAAGAAAGAAAAAAAAGGATTTTTTTTTTCTTATGACAGATTTCAGATTTCTCTAGAGTTATTCCAGTGACCTGATAAAAGACAACCTCATGTCTATTCGTTTGGATTTTCTTTCTTTGTTCCTCACTTTCCACTCTACAATCCCCTGATCTTTGGCCAGCAATGAAGGACCAGCTCTGGAAAGCTGGTGGCTCATGCTAGACTTTGTAAAGCTTCCCAGTAAAATGCACTGGGCACCAAGGACTACGATAAGTTAAAAACCCACATTAAATATTTGTTTTCCTGATTGTGGCTTCACATAAGGTGTCATGAAAGTGCAATGCATTTTCTGAGACAGCAGCACCTAATGCCATGGGAAGCATCCTTGGGTGTCCCACTCAGCTTCCCTATTGAGTTCTGGTACAGCATGGATCTACTTTAGTTTTACTTTGTCAGTGCCCTACAACACGTCTCAGAGACAGCAACCATCCTGTGTTTGGACAACTCAATTATATCCCCAAAGTTTGATGTTTACTTGCATGAATCAGTAAAATGAGAGCATTACACTTTAAGATCTTGTTATGGATGAAAGGGAATATGAATTTTAAGTGGATCCAAGTAATTAAGGATGCATTAGGATTTTGATAATCAAATCAAAATGCAATAGCCACTTTGCTATTAGCCCAGTTACAGCACTGTTAAGTTACTGTCCAAACAAATACAAAAACTCTCCCCCTCACTAATAATATTTTAAAATTATTTAGCCATGCATTCACTTTCAGGTATCTGTCCTTTTCCTTCAGTGTTACGTTCAGCCTTGAGGGTGAATTGAAGGAATTTGGAGATGAATCAACTTATTAGTAGCATCCCAAGAGCTTTGCTGGGAGAGAATGTGACATTTATGGTGAGGTTTCTTTCTCTTCAGTATTGGATCTGCCCAGGGCTACTTTCTTTCATGTTTTCTTCAAGCAGTTTGCTTACTCGCTATTTTTTCCGTTACTGGATCCCAGCTACAGCTTGATGATCATCACCACTTCACTGTTCCAGATACACAACTGTATCCCACAGCTACAGCTATCAGAAAAGGGCTTTTTTCACTTGTTCTGTAGAGACTGCAGAGGTTTACTAGATCTTGATCACATTTGCTATGCATAGAGATAAGCTTGAACAAGGCAGGTAGTAGTCTTGTGACAGAAAGACAAATGCTGTCCCAGCAGAAACAAGCTGAAATGAACTCTAGCCAAGGAGAGCCCCTTGAGTCCTGAGGCCAGTGCTGGTGATTTAGTGCTCAGCACATAGCCGTATTTTCCCTGAGCTGCAGCTGCAGCCAGGTCCCATGTTTTGACCAACTTTCATTTCGTCTGATCTCTCCATGGCCTTTAAAACCAAACTGGGCTTTAGTTGTTGTAAGAGCACTGGCAGATGGAGAAAAAGATAAAAAGTGGTCAAAGGCAGAGACAAATCAAGAGTGAAATGAAGGGAAAAACACATTAAAAGGATTTTTGAAACCTGTAAAGCATGAGAAAGACTCAAGTGTTTATCCAGTTTAGTCCCCAAGTCATATGGGTATGTATTTAGACATATCCACATAAAAAATGCATGCATATATCTGTGAGTTTGATACAAACCTGCTGCAGGTACTTCTTTGAAGAAAAAAAAGAATTTATTTTCTGAGCTCAGCTACAGAACATTTTCCTATTAGGAATATGAAATACAAATCACAGTTATTGCCAAAAAGGCTTGCTGTCTCCATGTGTTCTGCTGAACATAAAACAGAACTCTGGCTATCACACTTTTCTGGATGTACCTGAGAAGATGAGTTCTATAGCTTAGAGTGTTTGTGTGTAACACAGTATCCTGTTGCTGTGAATAATAGTCTATCTTTATTCTTCTATATCCTACAGGAAAACAAGAAAATTTCTTATATTTCTGGTATGCATTTATGCATTTATGTATGCTTTTAAAAAGTGTTTAAAACACATGCAATTCTAAAATATCTGATATAAAATTCTTGTCAAAATGTGTACAGGTTCATAGGGAATCCTGCATCAGATTACATTGTTGAGATTGTGTAAGAAAATAATATATGAGCAGAAACAATTACATTCTGGTACATTAGTATTTGCTAGCAGATTAATAAGCAAAGGATTATTTTACCAAAAGATGTTTACTAATATATATATGCAAACAGATGTGAAGACTGCTTATATTTATTTGTTCATGGAGAGGTTCCCACTGCTGGAGCACTTTAATGAAACAGGAACAAAGTGGCAGTAGGAGCTCTTAATTAACAGAGAAAGGAGCAGCTTAACAAGCATTCCAAAACTTGTAGAGCTCCATGTTCTTAAATCTAATTTATGTACACATTTAAGTATATACCTTATTATGTACTCTGAGTGTTTAACTGCTTAAAATACTTTGAACAGGCTGTAGCAGCATTTTGCCAAATATTTTAGCTGTAAGTATTGCTATGTATTTGGACTTCAACTATTTGATTTTGAACAGCACTAGAAAATCAGAAATTGAAATCAGGCCTGTGTGTTTTTCCAAGGCTGGTGCTGATGAGTGCCAGCATGGCAGTGCTCATACTTCTATTTGTCTTCCTTTAATGACAGCAAAAAGAGATACACTGTTAGGAACTGCTTTTAAAATGTCACCAACAAAAGAATCATCAGGGCCTTTTCTCTTGCATAGCAATGCTTTCCTCGAGAAGGAAACTCAGGGTATATTCTCTTTAAAAAAAAGATCAGTAGGTTTTCCCTATTCCCTGGACTGTAAATGCAGAGTACATTTACTGAGAATGAAGTATAGGCACAGTCCCTGGAGTACCACTGTCTCACAGCTGGCTTGGAGGGTTGGTGGAGTCATGGAGATGTATCTGTGCACCATGTGGTTCCACTGCACATCAATACACTACAGTGATCCCACATTTAGTTATTTATTTTTTTAGGAAACATTTCCCTGTGAAAAAGCATTGTGTTTCTTTGCCTCTTAAAATGCTCATTGATAGAGAATTATACCAATATACGGGCAAGATGGACTAGCTTCTGTCACGAATGCTAGGGTAGGATAGCATTTGTTATCCAAATCATGCATTTGGACATGACAAAACATGTCACAACAAAACACCCTAGTCTAATATAAGAAAGATTTCTTATATTAAAATTTATCACATTATGACACAAAATCTGAGTTTGACTTCATCTTACACTGTTGTGGTGCATGCTCCTGATATTGGGCTTACCCCTCCCTTCAGTCCAGCATCTTCCCTGCTTCTCATGACCCTCCTCCTGTTCCTTACAAGTGTCCCCACACCGTGGTTTGTCCACACCTTTGATTGACTGTCCTATCCCTCCCCCCTGCCGTTCCCCGAT
>JAWWMU010000180.1:7618924-7665210 GCA_035048155.1 Cinnycerthia olivascens | reverse complement strand
CTGGACTGAAACCCCACGGCGAAAGGTCTCCTCTCTCTCCTTTACCCAATTCTGGTCGCTCCTACCGACGTCATGTTCCCGAGCTCGCAGCTCTGAAGGTCCTGCCCGCCGGCACCCCCGCTCGCCTGGGCGGAACCCCCCCTGATGTGCCGCGGCTCCCGGGAACCGGGCACCGGAGGCTAGCGACATTACACCTGCAAATTTGCTTTGACTCATAATTTTCCTGTTATTTACAACCTTTTATTTTTTCAGATGTCTGTAGTGTGCAATTAAAATTTTTTCAGATGTCTGTAGTGTGCAATTAAAATTAGTGAAAGAGGCACCCTAAAGTACCTGTGATTTATTCATTAATAGATGAATACATATACTGTAATATTTAAACCATTATTAAGAAGAACCTTAGCCAGAGTTAACATATAGAACTAAAATTCTTGGATCAAAGTCTCCCAGAAATGCCATGTGGTTTTAAACTTTTTTCCTACACCTTATTCAACAACACTAGTGAAAGGCACCCTCTATTAACCAGCTTATTATTTTATCCATTATTATCCAGCAACCATAACTTTGTCCCTTAAAAGGGAAAACTGAGATGCAGACAGGAGCAAGGGTGGGGAGCGAACTCCAAAATAATGAAAATAAAATGAGTCAGACTGCATGAATGTAACTCTCTCATTCAGACTTTGCTTCCCAGCATGAACTTTCCTATGGCAGTTTCTGTAACACCAAAGTAAGATACCATGCTAGAGCCTCTGTAAGCCACAAAAGGCAGCATCCCTCCTCTGAGTCTCATTGAAACCTTGGCTCTATCAAGCTGGTGTGTGCATCAGAACTAATCATCACTTCACTAGAAATTAAAGAGGCACAGAGTTGAGCAACAGAAAACCAAATTTGGATGAAATTCAGACCAGAAAACCTAATTACCCGAGTTTACAGTTCTTTGGAAAACTCATCTGAGTAGTCCCAACTGAAAGTTAGGGAAATGCTGAAGGCTTCATTTCAGAGACAACGACCTGTATGCACTGATCCCTACAGTGATAATGAGAAAAGGTGACACCAAAGGCATGTGATACCTGTGAAAAATACAAAATGGCATCCACAGAACAACAGATACCTGAACTGGGATGAGGACAGGGGCTGACTTTAACCACACAACACTGAGACTGAAAATGGAGGAGAACTAAATGGAAACATTTTTGGTTTTATGTAAAGGGTTTCAAATTTCTAACGAGAACACCAGCTTTTGCTAAAGGTTACAATGTGTCCAAAAGCAGAACAAATGAAGATGCAAAGACCCAAACATCAGGCTGGTTTTGAAGTCACTTCTCTTCCCTGCTCTACAGAGTTTTCTTCAAAAATTCATACTTTCATACAGAGCTACTGTTGTGTTTGCCATACCTCAAGGGACAAAACACAGTGCCCCAGATCCCTTAAAATGGCATCTTTGTATTTATATAAGTTGGTTTTAATACAATAAATTTGTTTTCCTTCACTGTTCACAAACCCAGTGTGAAACAGAGAGACAAAGCCTCCTTTTGTCACTGAAAAGATGCCTTGGGGAACCTCTGTGCTGCTTCCACAGCCTTGGTGAGAGGCTTGAGATTTCAAAACCAGGGCCATATTAGTGTGCCTTTGCATTCAGGACATCAGGAGGGGCTATTTCACAGGCAGTTGATTTAGTTCTGAAGAGAGGTGCAGAAGATCTGCTTGCTTTAAAGGCTGAGGTTCCCACCAGTGTCACTACCTGTAACTCCACTGTGATGAGAGTATTGAGCATTTTCTTCCATTGTGGATGTTTTACCAACAAGCTTTTCTTCAAAACCTTAGGGAGGTACACCCCAATTACTATTTGGAATGTAGTTGCTAAGGTAGCATGGTTTAAGACATAGCTATAATGTTTTCAGTGCCTGAAAAATAACGCATCTCTCTGAAAAGGTTAACAAGAGTTGAACTGAGCATGTGAAAACTAAGAGATTTTTTTTCTCCCAAATACAATGATTTATTTCTTCCTCAGGATACTTGCATTAACTAAATGCAAGTATATTTCCCAAACAGTCAAGCTGGATTGCTTTCTTGTTTAAGTTTCTGTTAATAATTAAAGTATTGCCTCCTGTAGAATTTCTCCAGATATTTGTTCCTTCTGCAAAACCCCTGATATATTTGTTAGTATTTTACTATTAAAAAATCCCAAAACATAATAGTATAATAATTTCATGATAGAATGCTGTTTTCGCACAATAAAATGTATTTCATAGCTTAGCAGAATTGACAGGGTGAACATTGTCAAGTGTGATCCATCCCAGTTAACACAATATGAAATTCCATTAGGGAAAGATGCAGCGAAAAAGAGGACACCTAAATCATATTCAGGGTCTCCAAGACAAGACTCATTTATGATATTATGGCTTAGCAAAAGCTCTTTTGAATACCTGTTCAAAGGCTAGAGTTTTTTGTAGGATTTTGTTGAGTCAAAGGAAGAGATTTAAGAGAGTTTTAGAGATAGGAGACAAAAGTTGGTAGATTTTGTAAAGAGCTTTCTTAGAAGTTTGCCACTGTAACTGGATTTTTCATTTTCTTTTATTTTATTTGAAGCTTCTAAAGGAGGAAGTGCTTATCTTGAGGGGTTCATGTACACAGTCCTAGAAATCTCTCACACTTAATTATTCTTTCCTAGCGCTATATATTTGTAGAAATACATCAACTTTCCCTATTCTTTTTGCACTGCAACTTGGACTGGCTTAAGGAAAAAATCCCTTCTGCTGGGTTTTAACATTTGAAAAACTTTATTTCCCCAAACAACCGTCACTTGATAATTCCTTAGAAAATTTTATAAATGTCAGCTTACAAACTACATGGAGGAACAGAAGCTCTACAGAGTCCCTAATCCTTCATTTCTAAAAATTTCACTGATTTCTGTTCATTCACAGTACAATACTCTAACTGGGCAAGAATTCAGGGAGCTTGTACCTATAGTGTTTGCCTTACAAACACCTCTTGAGCTTTCCCACTGACAAAACTACCAATGCTACACCTGCTTCACAGCAATGGCAAGTTCAGATGGCCCAATGTTAACTGAAGCCCTGTTAAAGAAGAAGTCTAGGTTAATTTCAGGGGGTTATTGAAAACCAAATTGTACATGGTATATATAGGGCATATACAACACAGGGACTCGGCTTCTGTCTGCTATTCTCTAGGAAAACAGACTAGACATGCACAAGAACTCAAGGTTCAGCAACCGTTCTTCCTTCAGAACATCCACACAGCAACGTGCATGGACATCTTTACGTGCATTGATACACGCAAACCACATGCTTTTCTTCAACAACACTACTATGGCATCTTTATGTACCAAGAATTCTCTATCATCTAGAGCCTTTAGAAAGGTCAAGAAGCAGGTCTTTCCCCTTGGAATTCGCAAGCATTGGAGAGTTGCCCTATATAACGAGAAATCTCGCAGTCTGCAGACCTTGAGTCGAAGCACATATCTTACCACCTTTTTGGTGAAATAACACAAATTACCTCATAAGAAAAAACTTCAGCAATATTTCATTATGTGTGATACATAGTTACTTAAAGCAGCCATCTCTACAGAAAAGTAACTGTCAGTGACTTATAATAAGAATTTTCTTGTGTTGGTAAAAGTGTTTCAGAGGATTTTATAATACAGGCATCTGTTTTGACAGAGTTAAATTTGGCAGAATCATATACTTTGACAAACACTGAAATGCAATTATCTGTGCATTGGGTATCAATTTATGGCCAGATAAAGATTATTTTCTGCTTTTGATGAGAAAATTTGGTCTTCTCTCTGTGCCATTGCAACAGACCATTGCAGGTGCCCATGAAAGTGGCACTGGCTGTTTATTGCAAGCAAGAGTGATAATTCCTTTCCTTTTCTCTGGTTTGCAGATACAGACTCTTCTGAAATAAAGTACTTGGCTAACTTTATTTGGTTTTGTAAAGGCTCTTACTAAAGCATGTAGCTCTGGTAGTACATGTACACAGGTTTTAACTTGAGCAGCCATTTCATTTCGGTATGCAGTTCTTGGCCTGGCTCATTGATCTGATTAGCTCTTGATCAGCTCATATCAAGAACCTTTCTGCAATCTATAAAAATAAGTGTACTCTTTACTTTGCAATAGCCACAAAGTAAATTAATTTTAAAAAATGTACTTCCTTCTCCAGACATTCTATCTATTCACCTGTAACATATAAAGAATCAATAAAAATCATATCTCAGACATGATCCTAGCACTTTTGTAAATATGGGATTTTCTGCTCTCCTTAGACCCCATCTGGAGTGCTACATCCAATTCTTGGGTCCCCCAGCACAGGGCAGATTTGGACTTGTTAAAGAATGGCCAGGGGAGGCCCACAAGAATGGTCAGAGGGCTGCAGCACCTCTCCTGTGAGGACAGATTGAGACAGTGGGGCTGTTCAGCCTGGAGATGGATGAAGCTCCAGGGAGACCACCTGTCCACCTTTCAATAGATGAGAGACTTCTTCACAAAGTCTGTGGTTACAGGACAAGGAGCAACTGTTTAAAAGTGAAAGAGGGTAGATTTAGTCTGACTTTAAGGAACATTCTTTTCATTACGAGCATGGTGGAGTACAGATGGAACTGGTTGCCCGGAGAAGCTGTGGATGCCCTGTAATTGTTAGCGTTCAAAGTCAGCGGAATGGGGTTTTGAGGAATTTGATGTGGGGAAATATATCCCTGCCCATGGCTCATGTTGGGAATCGACAATCTTTAAGGTTTCCTTCAGACCCTCACCCTTCTCAAACAACTCTGAGGTTCAATGGTACATCCACACTCTAAAAGCTGTTATGTGAGAAGTGTAATGGTGATATTTTTCCAAAAGACAGTAAAACAAAATTCTGTTTTTCTCTTTCACCTGTTGGCTGCGTGCTCTGTTAGCTTATTCTACAGATACTTATGGATTCCTAAAATCATTATTAGTGCAATTAATAAGACTGGGACACGGGATAACACTCGTATTGCTCAGTTTTGATTGTTGTGGGGGTTTCTTTGCTGCTATTTAAAGATAATTCATATTCTACACTGTTTTTATATAAACCAAATCTTACCCTGCATTCAATAACTGGTTGTACAGTTTCCTGTCAAAAAGATATTTATTAATGCTGATCTTTCAACAATTGTTGGACCTGAGCACCAAGCCTGTAAACAGAAGCAAAGTTCTGCTACTCTGGATGGCTTTTAACCTGGATATATATTTCATCATCTTCTGGGCATTTAATCATCTTTCAAGTAAAAGACGCTTTTTTGCTGGTAAGGGACAAGGTTTTAATTAGAACATGAAGATAGTTACTCTGCACTTTCTTTGTGCTGAAAAGTATTTTAACAAATTAACTCAGGCTACTTAGTGACAATAACACTCCTTTCCTCCAGCCTTCCTATTGTTTCTTTTCTTTCAAAATCTGTTTTAATCATTTTTCATGTGTAGTTTCTGTGGCTTCCTCTAAGCCAGCACCATTTGGATTACTGAAACAAGCCATTTTCTCTTTGTGGCTCTCTGACAAATCAGAGCTGAATACACATTCCCACCATTAGATTTTTGCTCTTTGGAAAGCAACAACACTTAAAAAAATATTGAACTGCACATTTAACATTATTAACTAAACGTAAAAAAAAAAAAAATTAAGGAAAATTACAAACAAGAGATACCTTTCAAACTTGCTTTTTCACCACTGTTGCAAAACATCATAACCCCATTCAACCTGGCCGTGAAGTGTGGGAAGGAAGAGTGGGAAGGAAGCAGAGTGGGAAGGAAGCTGACTTAGACACCTTGACTAATTTTTTTCCCTTCATATAATCAAAAAAGAATATCCAGGAAACTCCTACCTTTCATCTTCAGGAATATTTACACACAACACACATAAATTATGAAAAAAAAAATAATAATAATAAGAAAGAAATGCAGACCATTCCTATAGATAAAAACCAGCCAGAGTTTGGTACTCTGGAACAAAGAATAAATAAGGAAATTGCAGGAGATGCAGCTTAGGTGAATCATCACACCGCTAAGCAATACTTTAGTTCCTCACACTAACCTCAGTTACTGGGTGATATTGAACAGTTATCAGTGGTTGACAAGAAAAGTTTTTTCTTTAGACTGCAACTGAAAACCCTTAAGTTAATGAGAGCAGTTTCAGTGTGTTCCAAAGAGCTGATGATTATTATATTAGTCAGTGGAATCCTTACTCTTTATTCCTAGGAGTATAACTGCAGGACACTTGTATCAGAACACGTATTTTTGTAGACAAGAGTAATGTTTATAGAATGGGCATATGGCTTAAGGACAGTCAACCAGAAAGAAACACAAACTACCTGGGCCTTGGACCCCAAAATACTTAAATGAGCACTGGAGCTGGTATATAAGGTATCCAGTTAAAAGATTGTATATTTTTTCTAATGCTTACTTAAAGTGCTTTCTGTTCCTTGGAATTACTATTCTTTTAGAATATAGTAGCATGCTTCATACAGAGAAGGACAAATGATGCTTTGTTAAAATATTTTTACACCTAATTTATCATTTTGAAGATCTGGACAAATTTCAGTCTTTAACTAAATCTTTGCCTAAAAAAAATACATGACATTCTATGAATTTGCCTGGCCAGGTACTAAATCATCAAAACTTGTAAGTACTATCAATGGTTCACAGTGACTGTGGTACAAGCATGAATGCCTGAAGTTATGAATTTATGGCATAAATTCACCCAGCTAAGAAGCTTTGAGAGAAAAATAAACTCCTGTGTGTTTTGTTGGGGGATTGCAGTGAGGGCTTGAACAACTATTTACTAGCATCTATCTGGGTTTCCAAAAAAGACAGTCCATACCAGCTTGCAGTCAAATTCAAATCTATTTGGGAACAGAGTAATCTAGTAAAAATAAGTATTTTCTTGCATCAGAGGAGTGCTCACATGAAGCACATATAATTCAGCTGTCCAATTCTTTCTGCCATGCTTCATGGCAAATTCTGTTGATCACTAAACTGAGCTACGGCAGGAATGTTTTGGCCTTCACAAATTAGGCTATATGGACTCTGAAGATTTTGTTATTCAACAACAATTCTATGTATAAAATCATAGAATTATTCAGCTTAGAGAAGACTGCTAAGATAATCAAGCCCAATATCAAAACCATCATTGGGAATTCAGCAAAAAAGCTGAAAAAATTCCACCAAGAAATCATAAACCAATGTTTATGAAACCACTGTACAGCATATAGATTACATCATCCCACATATATCAGGGTGCTAAAACTTAAACATATTAAAACTTTAATAGCTTTTTGGTTAGTGTTGTATTAAATGGAGAATTGGCGCAGTTCTTAATTTTTGACTCCTTTTTAGGAGTATCTCCAGCAAAACAAGACGACATTACAAAGCACCTGTCTAACCAGATACTTTGTTCAGATTTACACTCATTTATCCCAACAGGAACTTTACATTTACTCAGTATGTTCCCATTAAAGAGAGGAGTGCTTAGTCTTCCTAAAGGCCTCAAGTCTTCCATAAGTATGATGTACTAGCTCCCATGATGTGTAACTGCTTCACAAATAAATGAGAAATACCTTGGCAGGAAAAACCCAGCTTTTTTTTTCCTCGCTATGAAAATGTAGATGCTTCATTAATTGTCTTTAAAAATAACTCCTGATATTTAAAATTAATTTATATATTTTTACGTTAATCAATTTTATTTTATATACTCTATTAATGCTTAACTCCAAAAATTATTTTGCAGTTGGCATTTTTTAAGTATCTCCTATAACCATGTTATAGGATTCACCTTTATCCAGGATATTTGACTAGTACTTAAATTCTGCATAAAATCAAAGAATTAATATTTTTTACTATATTTAAAAGTACATAATCCTTAATATGGAATGTTGTTAAATCATATTTAAGCAAAGCAGAAGATATGCAAACAAACATTCAAATAAACATATTTATTAGCTTAGAGGGTCATTTTTTTATTAGTTCATTAAATAAAGCTATTAAAATTTTTCTCCTATTCTCCTATAACTCCACATCTTGAATTAGGCAGCATTAACAACGTTCCTTTTCTATGGACTTTACATCATCACTTCCTTGCAAAACACTATTGACTATAAATTTCTGTGGGTCCAGTGAATCCAGTTGTGGGGGATGTCCTTATTAACTTCCTAATTTATCTTCATGGCATGGATTATAACCGTACAACAAAAGATAGTGGCACTAATACATTTGGAAGTGATAAAAGGATAAGAGTATATATGCCACTTTTGAAGATATTATCTGTGAAGTCAATTCCATCTTTTGATGTAGGGAAGCTGTTGTCTTAGGCTCAACATACACAGAAAAACAGGTAAGTATTCTTTTAAATAAATAAAATATAAAATAGATAAATAAAACTATTCTTTTATTTATGATATTCAAATTCAAGCTAAATGTTGTGTCTTACATGAGCAGGTTGCATGGTCTAGTCTCATGTGTCCAAGCCATCTTAAACAAGAACCAAATCACATTTTATAACCATACCAGAAATATATTAATAGAAAGAAAAAAAAAAAATATTCACATAATTTTTATAAGAAATTAAAATACCATGGAGATCCTAGAAGCTCAGAATTGGAAACAGCTTTTTAAATGGTTATAAACACAACCACAGACCAGATTATCATAGCCCTAACTTGCAAAAAGTGTTTTGTATATTTTATTAAATATTTCCGGTTTTTAACATTATTTCAATATGCCTACATAAGCTTAGTGATGCTTTCACTTAATTCATATGCCTCTCTGCTTAGATGTAAGAAGAAATAAGAATTTTAATAATCATCCCAATTTTTAGGAGAGATTTACAATATTATCTTTTAGTACCTTGTCAATGAATGGTCCATCAAGCCATTTTTTTTTGAGATGACCAAAATGGCACAATATATTGCAGTTGTTGGAAAAATACCAGCACAAAGTAGGACACTCTAAAGAGAAAGGAAAGAAACTATCATATTTGAAAACAAACCTTAAGCTAAATGTGACTGTTCTATTCTTGCTATTGGTGTATTTAATAAAAGAATACCCTGGGAAGTGGAACAGCAGGTTATACAGACTATGTAGCGACATTGTTGGGGAGAAGGATGAAGAAGACATTCTCTTGAAATACCATCAGTCAAAAAAAATTATTTACCTCAAGGATAAATGAAAATGTTAAAAATTCCAGTCCTTTGTGAACAATGGTGTTAAATGTGGATGTTTCCTGTTTTCAGCTATATTTGCTTGAAGTCAAAAGAATTGGCAAACACATATATTTATGGTCAAATGTCCTGTGTAACAAAAAATGTTATTTTATTCCATATCTGTGCCCAAAATTGCTACTGTCTCTCTAAGACCCAGCAGCTGGAAATGGATTGAGGGGTTAGTGCTGGTCCATTTTTAGGTCAGGGTTGCTCAGGTTGAAGCTTTCCTGCTCTTTATCTTTCATTCTGTTCTCTCAGGGAAAGCTGAGGCAGCACAAGGCAGAAGCTCCCTTTTGTTTTCTTTTGTTTTTTTTTCCTGAGGATGTCGATTCAGGCAGGTCTCCAGAAGCTGCATTTCACAATCTTAAAACTGCTTCAAGGCAAATTCTGCAAATACCTGTCTACATGGAACTGCACCACTCCACAGGGTTACCCTTTAACAAAGAACAAGAATTTTAAAATTCTTATGTTAGGAGAAATGGCTGTATTTGACAGTAGCTTAATCTCTGAGTCTTAAATTATACATAATTATTTTTAGAAAGAATCTTTATAATGTTCAAGTCAGGGAGGGCTGCGTTGTACTGCTCAGAGGGGAACAGATCCACAGCTCGCCTGGGAAAACTGGGGGACAGCACACCTCCTCTCCAGGCATCCAAATAGGTGCCAGAAGTAAGCAAATGATGCATCCAATTCCTGCCCAGCATGCCTGGCATTCTCTATCATGGCTCATGGAGCTCATCTCTCTAATGTCCTTGGAGCAATATGCTAGCATAAGGGGGAATGAGAGAGGAATCTGTACCACCCATTGTAGCTCTTTTTCTCATGCAAGAAGGAGTGAGTCTCATTGTCCTTCCAGGCCTTTATATCATGGAATATGCCGTGCTTTAGCTCATATTCACTGCTCACCATAAGGTCAGCTGCTGCTGGTGTCTGGGACCCTGCAACAACCAGCCAACGCTGACTTTGCAATGACTTCTGCTTTAGCACTGTAGTCAAGCCCATATATGCGCTCAATAAGCTGAACATTCCCTTCTGTTTTCACTAGACATGTCCCTAATTTTGCTGTTTGTGGAGAAAACAGTTTTAACATCCAGCCACAGAAAGTCTGTTAGAGATTCTTTCCTCTATGAGTGTTTCCCCAAGAACAACAGGATGTGGGGTGACACACATTAGAGCTTCTCCACAGGAGAACTCCTGTGAGGAGATTCTCTGCCTCAAAGGAATGAAAATAAACCTTAAAAGAAACTTCTGGTGTGAAACTACCAGGAGCTCATTTCAATTAAGAAGCTGAACCCCAGAGATAATAAAAACAGTTTCAAACCCTTTTGCAGATCACCATCAAAGGGGAAAAATACAGAATGAATCATGAAAGCAACCCTTGACCCTATTTTGTTGGACACTGTTAGAAGAAGTAGGGTATGAGACCTGCAGGTCCAAAAATAATTCAAATAAATTCATTTTTGTAAACAAAATATTTCATATCACCTTAAGTTTTTACATTTACAAGCAATGGAATTGTATATAATTTTTTAAAATTTCATAAGGGCATTTTGTTTTGGTATTAATTGAAAATTCTTCCAGTCTTTTTAAAAAGTCAAAGTGGAACAGCCTCATTTTTAAATGAAGTTTCTCTTCTGATTGCCGCATTTCCACAAAATATTTCACTTTGAATGAATCAGCATTTTCTAACTGAGAAGTACTACTTCAGAAAGATTCTGTCCAGCTCTACTCAAAACGAGAAAATCTTTTAACTCTGCAGTGGGGACTGCCATCAAATGGAATCAGGGTGGTGTGCTCTGTCAGCAGCCAGCTGTGCTGCAGCTGAGCCCATCCACTCTGGCTTCCACACTTCCCCAGCCCTTTCAGTGGCCTCTCCCTTTGCTGCCCAAAAATAAGGCTCTGGAAGAGTCTTAAGATGAACAGCACCAACCTGGGGCAGTCAGACAAGGGGCTGGCAGGGAGAGGGGTCTCTATTTGTGAAGGTCTGACGCCACTGAAAAGCTCTCCCTGGAATAGGACTTGTCCTGCTGAGATGTTGGCTGTCCTAACAGCTGAGCTGTCAAGTGTGGAGGAACTTTTCACATGGATGACTATTAAAGAGTAAATGTAAGCCAGAAACAACTGCAAACTGTTGCAATATCTGATAAAAATAATTTAAAAATAGTCTCACAAGGACTACAGAAAGACCCAGAACAGATACCAAATGGTAAGCTGTGATGCCCCAGAAAAGAATAAAATTTTGCAGGTTCTACACAGAGGTAAGCAGAAGAAAGAAGTCCATTCAATTTCAGACTCATTAAATCCTAGGTCTACATTCAAATCTGTTATAAAAGAACATAAATTCGTTGGTTCAGGCTGACACTGGCTTTTAATCTCTGCTTTTCCAAAAACACATTAGCTACATGATTGCCATGAAAAGGAGCTGAGCATTGGCAAATTCTTGCTGAGTGAAAGTATTACATCATTACCATGACAGAATGCCCTTAGATCTCAGCAACACATTAATTTGCAATTCTTATTTTAAACTCTTCCTTTACACCTTTCATAGAGTGTCTTAATCCAGGTTTCACAACTTTAGGTTAGATTTTTTTCTTTCTCTGCCTGCACCACACTTTGCAGTGGCAAAAAATTCAAAAGGCCTTCAAATGAAAGGCGCAATTCAGTGTTGTTAAGATCTGGGATGTTGTCTCCTTCAACCATTGCTCTAGAAAAAAGCTTTGAAGTATCTGAAATCTAGAAACCCAAAGTCTTTTTTATATCCAAGTGTAACTTTAAACTAAAAATCATTCAAAACACTAATTAGGAGCCTGTGCAAACCCCATTTTATGACATATTATCCCCTTGTAATTAAAACTAATCATATAAGAAGTCAGCAGTCCAGTCTCAATGTCTTTGTGTGATTTATTTGTTGTCTCACTCTCAAGTTTCTCACAGACTCAAGCACTTTAGACTCCTTAACTGAAATTGTTAGAGCAGGGAAGTCTTCATCTTTCTAATACAATCATTCAGGAAGGAAAGGGAAATTTCAGCTGATCTTTTTTGTCTATTTTTCCCCTTTGCTTTATAATAAAACCTCTCTAATTTTCTGTACTTGTCCTTCACCTGGGGAAGCAGGAATGAGCTAACCACTCTCTCCCTCCCAAAGCCTAACACCTACCTGTGCCCTGAGATAAGAAATCTTCGGCAGAATCTGGGTCCCAGTTCACTGATGGATCTCTGCCTGCCTAATTACTGTGGGCAGCAAACTCTGGGCTATAACTCTCCTCCTCACAGAGCAGCAATTCATCATTTTGCCTTGAAGCTCGTGTTACCAGGACAAGTTTTTGTCATATGGTACATGCCAGTTTTTGTTTTGATAGCTGACTTTTAATTGAACCGTAATGCCAATGCTGCCAGAGTTTGGGAGGACTAAACTTATAAATAATAAATCCATAACTATAGCATTTATGCTCTTAGAAGTGTCTGAATGTTGAAAGAGCTTGATGCTATTTGGTTTTCCAATAAAAACGAGCTGCTATAAAATGTCACAGCATGAAGACACATTACTATATAGGTAGATTTATAAAAGTAAAATAACAGTAACAGGTGGTGAAATAAGCCACCTTATGAGCAAGTTATGATGAACACTATTGGGGTAGTCATAACTTCTTTGAAGTATTTGAGCTTATATCCTTGCAGAACTCTTAGAAATGCTTCAGTGATTTCAAACAACTGACTATAATGACAGGCATTTTGCAGTTAGGAAGAGCTTTTTATGGCTGCCACAATTAGTAAGTGAGACCAAGCAGATGTCTTGAATAATAGTTCAACTCCTAGATATAAAAAACTGTACAATTAGGGAATATATAACACTATATAGAGGAGGGATGACAAAAAAAACTGCATTAACCATCAAAAGCCATTAAAATCTTGTGTTTAAAAATAGAGAAACTTTCCTAGCCGTCATATTACAGTGAAGCAGTATGGAAATACACTCAAGGCCCCATCCTACCACAAGCGTGGATCTCCAGGGCAAAATCCCTACAAATAAAAGATAAAGAAGAGGGAAAACTTTTTGGCTCCTCTATTGCACAAAAGATTCTCTTTTTTTTCTTTATTCATCTGTTTTCACTGTTAATAAGCAATTTTGCGTATGGTCATACTCTTAATAAGACACAGGTATGTTAATTGTGAGAGCACAGTCACTTCTTAATTTTTGCATGTTCATACCCTTATTTTCAGTTTTATGGCATCTTTCACTTGAATAATTCCTATAGGTATTGTAGAGTTACTATAGTTTTAAAGAATCATTTAACACGTGCATTTTGAAGCCACAGTACCCTTCTGCATCTTAGGTTAGATCTCTCCAGCCTATTCCTCTCCATACTGCAAATCTGTTTTTTATATACCCACAGAAGTTAAGCTCTAGTTTTTCCAGCTAAACATTATGGAAATAATTTGTAACCAGCAACCATTGTAGAAAATCTTAGTTTCATTGAGTTATTTTAAAATTAATTGAATGACATGCATAAAAGTGACAAGGCTTTGGCTTTAAAGATCATTCTACTTCAAAAAATTTCAGTGAAAAATTGGTTAAAAATCTGAAATTAGCATCAACCAAAGTAGCTGTCATCTAAGTACTCCTATTTTGCATGCCTTCTTATTTAAAGAAAGTATCATCTCAAATTATTCTGCTTTTCAGTTTTGCAGGTTTCAGAATACAGAGTCATCCTGCACACAGCTTATTTTGCAATATGATAGTCAGTGGGGTATTGCTATGGTTTTAATCTTCCTGAAACTGCAGTTTTGAAATTAGAGATATTTATCACTCTATTTAGCCACCTATAAAGATATAAAAAACTGTTTAGTCAGTACTTCCAGAATTCAATCACACGATCACATGTTCCTCCCAAGCATTATCAGACAGCTCAGCAGCTCTGTCATCCAACGCAGCCCAACGCGATTGACAGAATGACAAATCTTTTCCTGGGGAATTTGAGTCACGTCAAATTAGTCACACAGTGATGTTAGTAACATATAACCTGCAAAGATGTAATGTCTTTCTGATTTTATACTTCCCATGTTGTTATTCAGTCACTGCCGCGCAGATGCAGATAGAATGTCTTTTTGATTTTAGACTACTCCTGCTACCACTCGTGCAAGGTTTGATAATTTGTTTTAAGCCAGGGCAAAGAATTCACATGACATCTGAATTTGAAGATATTGAAATGTATCTAGCAAAAACTAATTTACACAAACATTGTGCTGTTTGTTATACATCAACTTTATTACACGCAGAATTCTCTTTGGCTTCAATCTACAAGATCAGACCTCAAAGGCAGGATTCTTGCAATATATATTCCAGATAGACTATTATAACCAGATTATACGAGAGTCTTATTCAAACCTGGCCTTGCAGAGCTATTTAGAGCTCTCTGTTGAACTCGTAATTTGGCTTACAGTTCTGGTGGCTTTGTTCCCAAACAAATTCATAAACCAACAAAAGAAAGCATAAAAACCATACTGTGATCCATTTGCCCCGCCAGCTGTTCTGAGATATGCAGTTAAAGCACAGAGACAACCTTAATGGCATTGCAGCTTACTGGAGAATAAGTCTTCCTGTCTCTGCTGCATCGTCAGGCTTGGATTTTGACATAAAGATACGTACCTAAGGCCTGAAAAGAACATTTTTTTAGCTCAGTTTCAGAATAAAAGGAAGGAGTCTTCCTGAGGTTTCCCATTGCACAACATGAACAGCCTTAGTTTCAAGTACACAGGCAATTGCCATTAAACAGAAGAAAATTGTAGACTAGGCTATAACTAAAAAATATAAATTTAGATAATTGCTTGGTATGATTGTTAGGATATCCAAAGGTACATAAGTATCTCCAATTAATTCACAGTTATGCCTGTCATTCTTAGAGCACTGCTGTCATTATTTCAGAAAACGTTTTTACAACACAGGAGAAAAAAAGTTCTTATTTATCCTTTTTGAATACAAGCCTTACATTTGCCACAGTGCTGTTTTATGAATCCCAAGTACTTCTGTGCAGTGTCGAAAGACCAGACAGCACTTCAGTTCCCCAGTGATGCCTTGCACCATGCTACAGGCCTGGAATCTACCCTTCACAAAAATCTCCTACACATCAACCTGTGTGAACCCAGTGAATCTGGGGGATTTTTTTGGCAAACTCAAACTGATTTTATAGGACAATAATAAAAATTTTTGCTGGAGTCTTTCTCCCTCAGCAGTTTGTTCCCATACCTCCATCATGCACTCTGGAACACAGCACCAGAAAATGACATTATTTTCATATTTCAGTGACGGAATTTGAACTCTGGATTCTCATATTCCCTTACTCTGTGAAGTGCAGCATATGTCTCTGCTCCTAATGTCTGGAGAACCAGCACTCCAGATGGAAAAACCAAGCATATCTTTCAGGCTTTTCCTGACTGTGGACCGTCAGTTCTATGTACCTATCTATCATTTCTCATGGAAATTTAAGGAATTGCACGTTTGAGATCTCTAACTTGCTGTTGACTTTGGCTGAAGATGACAGATCAATGAGAAAATATAAAAGACGCACTCACTGGTTGACACACTAGCTGACAGAGAAGCTGCTTTTATTTTTGAATTATGGGTCTGGTACCAAGTTCTATGAATAAGAAATATGAAGCTTACGGAAATATTAGCAACATTCTCTTACTTCTTTTTAATAGTAACAAATTTTAAATTTGATACATGTTTTTGTTTCCTCTTGAGGTATAAGGATCCAGAAGACTTGCTAATTTTTTTCTCAGTTGATCATTGACCTGCACTTACTTCAGTGAGACATCTAAACTTTTTTTTATGCCACCCGTTATGTATTGGATTTTAAAAGAATTTTAGTTACAGCATTGATTTCTTTCTTATTGAGATATTCTCAATTCTCCAAGTAGTGTGCTAAATCTTGATGTTTGTTCCTGGACTCTTAATGCCCCTAATCTCTCAAGACAATCATAGTTGTACTTTGAGGCTTTACCAAATCCCCCCAAGTTTAAAGCAGAATGTCTTGCTGCCAATTCAAATTATTTATCTTCTCTTATAATTCAAACTACAAATTGCTACATGTCAATATAAACAATTACTGTTATTTGCTCACAAAAATGAGTGCCTCCAAAATTAATTTGTATTTGTACATAAGTATGATGTCTATTTGTGCGTGGACTTTTGATAATGCTCTTGATACTCTGTTTTTAAATTATGTATTAACTGTTTAGACAAGTAGTCTCAGTTTTTCTTTATTGCCAGAGAGGTGAGATCAGGGATGAAAGAATGAATTTGCCAATAACTGCTATTTATATTGGCTTAAATGAAAGTGCATTTTATCATTTATTCTTTCATATGACATTGCGGATCTGCATAATAATTTATGATAGCTATGTAAAAAGAACACTGTCATCTTAAAGAAATGAAGCCAATTGCAGAGACAGATGTAAACATCTTCAACAGCATTGAAGAACAACTTCTATTGCTTTAGTCTTTTACATACATCAATGTAACAGGCAAATTCACAAATTAAGTTAAAGTAAGGCTGAAAAACATGTTAGGGTTTTTAATTCATAATACTTTAAATATAACTTCAAAATCCTTTTAACTGTCCATGAAACAAAAATTTATATTCACAGCATAAGAGAATTATTGTTTTTTCTCTTTTTTTGGCACTAAATTATTTATAGAGGCAGCATAGCCCAAATATTTTGAAACAGATCTCTTAGTCTTTGTGCAATGTTTAGTTAGTCTCACTATTTCCTCCCCTATGTCAGTGAGGATAACTTGGACTTGCTCACCAACCCAAATAGGGGTCACTGCTTCTCAAATTTCTAATTTACAATGCTGCACTTGTCCACTCTCTACATAACTAAAAAACTTCCTAAATTGAAAAAAAAAAAGAAATTCCTGGGCATCCTTAGCTACTACCAGCTCCCCATGCTGGAACCATCTTCCTTGGCTGGCACCAAATCCCTCTGCACACATTTACAGCTGGCCTCTCAACATTGCCAGGGGCTTCTTCTCTTCTCCTGTGCATTTATTCAGATTTTATTCAGTTCTGGATTTTTTAAATACAGCTCAAAACACAACAATGCATTTTCAACATGACCATTAGGCATCACATGGTGATAATTATCCTCCTGGAGTAGCAAGTTTTTTTACCATTATTGTTGTCCTGTGTCTAAAAGCTTGTCAGTGCCTGCAGGTAGAGAATTGTCTTGTATTTGAGTCTCACGTTATTTACACAAGTTTTTATTGGTAATTATAAATGTAGTCTTCCCATTTCTTATGTTCATCTTCCCATACATCCAGCACTCTGTGATTATGTTAATTGCCCTTGTCAGTCCCTTTGGCTGTGTCAGCCTCTCCTTAAACCCTTGCTGTGACTTTGAATAAATTTTTCCTTATCTCATGTTATTGTCACAACAATAATAACCCTTTTAGTGGCAATTTTTAGGAGAATGAAAATGCTCTAAAGAAAATAAGACTAATAATTTGAGAAATAATGCTATGTTGATCCTCAAGAGCTGCTTTGTCTCTTAGTAACTTAACAGGAATTAAGACAACAGAGCAAATCCCTGGGAGCATAATAATATCAATGACAATGAAAGATTTGTATAATCCTTTAGAAAAAAAATGTTATCAAGACAAGGCATCATTTTTTCTCAATGATTCTTTCTTTTCTTTTGCACATTATGGTTGCAAACTGCTTAGAGGGAAATGAACCCCAAATTTTATTTCGAAAACAGAATTTTCAAACACCTACTCAAGAAAGAGAAGCTACAGAAGAAGGAAATCCATGCCAAAAAAAGGTCTAATCAGTATTTGTCCGTGTTTAAATAAACATTAAAAAAGGAGAGAACATTCTCTAGAAAAAACCACCAAACCTAAAGTTCTAAAGGGAAAAACAAAAAAATAATATGTTTTGAATTTTTATTAAATTACAATGATTCAGGAAAAAGGCCCATATTCTTGCAATTTTGTTAATGTGTAGCTTTAATTTCTGTGATGGATTGTACAACAAAAAGAACAAGAACATTTTTAAATAACAATGAAATTCTGTGTCTATTGTATACGCCACAAGACAGAAATATGACATGACATACTACATTAACCTGCCAAGATACCATAACTATTGCTGTGTGTTTTCAAATTCTGATTTAAAAAATCATGAAGAGTTAACAATTTAAATCCTAACCAGATAAAAAATTACTTTTATATCAGCGATATCACTGGGGATATGCTTATAATTGAAATGCTTGGGTTTTGAACACTTTGACATTATTACTCAATGAAATGAGCATGAGAAATTGTTCATCAAAAGCAGAGAGAAAAGAAAAAAGGGATTAGCATTTTAAACCTGTCCCAAGAGCTTGACTTAGAATGGAGGTAATTTCACAGCCAGATAGAATTTAACTCCTTGTAGTTTCCAAGTAGCAGCTCTTATACTGCTCACAGAAGGATATTATTTTTTGTATATTATATAGTAATTATTGCAAATGTATTAGTATTATTAATATTAAATATTATTTATTCTCTGATTACCTTAACTTTAAATGAAAAGGCTGCTACTCTGATAAAACTAAAAATTTTTCTTCTGATATTTTATTTATACAAGAAAATTATTCTGACAAGGTTTTGCAACAGTGCCATGCTAGTACATTGTCTTCTGCTCTTGCTGTCCTTCCAGATTCTTTTCTCCCCTCCTAGCTTCCTTCTTTTTATTTCCTTTCTAATTGCCTGATTTTTCTCTCCCTTATCTCTTCTCCATATTTTTATAATTACAAGTAAATTCTTATAAAACTTAAGAAGCCTTCAGATAGTTCATTACTAATATAATTACAGTATGGAGAACATAGTGATGTTTGAATGTAAATTAGAGTGAGTTTTACTGTTCATTAGAAAGACTTGGAGATTGAATTTAGTTTAATCAAAGCTTGAGCACTCCCAATATACACAGCAAATGCTCAGTAAAAAAAAAAAGCCTTAATACAGACTCAGATTAAAGATGAATATGTCGTGCATTGCAGCCATTTACAGGAGTCTATCCAGCCTACACCACAGATCCTCATACCTAACAGCCTAATGGAGCTGAATTAAAAATAATTGCATGCAATTCAGTAATTTCCAAATTAATATATATTACTCAATTTTTCTTCCTCCTTTCTGCAATCATTTCTCCCACAGACAAACAGGTACTGGGGCAGAAGCTTGTCCCCCATCCTGCTGGTGTTTGCCAGGCTCCCGCCTGATGGCAACAGAGAAAAAGGAAAATCCTGCAGCATTTTCCACTTTATCTCACCTAAGGTTGTGGTGGTGTGTATCCAAGCTAGCTCGACATAAGGTCACTTCAGATGCATTTGGCACTTTAGCTGGCAGAAGAAAGAGTGCATCCCACCGCCGATGCTGATTCCTGCTAGCACTGTCACAGTTTCCAGGCTTTAATTCCTCCTGGGAAGGTGCATTCTCAGAAGGAGAGCCCCTGGAGATCCAGCTCCATGCTCCTATAAACTGTGAGCACTCCATGTGCACACAGTGTATAGAAAATGCATCTCTCACCTGCTTATTGGAAAAGCATGCATAATATAACTATATATATATATATATATATCTTCAAGATAATCAACCAAAACAAAGAGTTCAATTCCTCTCAGAAAACACCTCTATGGAAATTCCCTACGATCTCCTCCTGGCTGTTGGTTTCCCACCTAGATTTAGTTTCCAATATCTAAAAATATTCAAGGTATTAATCAGACTGATAAGACTTTGTTTAGTGTTAAAAGTTAATGAAATTTTCATGCCATGTTAAACTACTTGCTCTATAGATTTCACACTGTGCTTTTCTCAAATTACCTTCAGATGCTGGGGAAAAGAGACAAGTTGAGCCAGAAAAGAGTCTGCAGAACATGCAGCAGCCCAGCAGGCAGGGCCTTACTGGCACACATCCACTGGCTGCTTTGGGATGGGGACTGGGGGGGATGGGTTGCTGCTGCAAAGATCCTTTTAAGGAGATTACACCAGAGTGGTTATGATGCAGGTCATCATAAATGTCAATGTATAAATCAAATTCATGTATGTGAATGCACATACCGGCTTTACGGAAATATAATGAAGAATTCACAGTTTAGAGTGGAAAGGTACAATTTGCAGGAGAGATATTTGATGGTAAAGAAGGCATTAGGTCCTGGAAGAGTAAAGGAGGATGCTGCCCCAAGTGCATTTGTGAGCCACAAATGGCATGTGGCTTGTGCTTCCTATGGGCTCCTGGCTGCCAGCTGCATTAAACTGGTTTTAATCATTTTCTCATCTGCACAAAGTGGATGATAAACTTGGGGTTGGGTTTTTCACTGCTTGGAAAGGCCTGGCATGGCTTTGTGCTAAGTTTTTGCTGCCTTAGAAATAAGATTTGATAATGGAAAATTTGACATGCCCTTTAATTATAGGGTAGCAAACAAAGCTCTTGGAGAAATGTAAATGCAGCCTAATAGTTACTTCTTCATCTCATTGTTAAAAGAGTCAGCTGACATAATGGCAGAAGTAGGCAATGTCTGTGTCTTAAGCAGCAAGATCTGTAATCAGGTTTATGAAATATTCCTCATTTGCCTCTCTCGTGGGACTTGACATGTGAAGTCTTGCAAAATGAATCAAGGGAAAAATGGGGTAAGTGTGTAATACTGAAAAAGAAACCAGAGAACACATTGAAAGCACCAGATGGGGCATGGCTTAATTGAATTGTGATTTGTTGGTCTTGTAAGCACTCTCCAGGAAGGAATGTCATGTTAATCAAAAGCTGTCCAACTTCACCTTCTTTTCAGCAGGCAAACTTTAAATGAGACAGATCAGGATTTTGATTTCTGAGGGGTACTGGATCACATTCACCCACAGGGCATTTAAATATAAAATCCTATTTATATGCAAATTCTTTAGTATTCATGTAAAGTGGATTTTTATAAACTGACCATTCTATTCTAGTTTTCATGTTGCTAAAACATCTTCAGTAATAGCAAAATGAAGGAACAAATATAACCAGCGCAGGTTGGCCAGTTAGATCCCAGACTTTCTTGGGGCGTTCCTGTGAGTTCTTGAAATGTAATGAAACTGTAATGTTTAAAAATTGTTTTTCATAGAAGGACGTAGGAAGAGAAAGTCCTCAGAAAATCCTCTTTTGATTACTTTGGCCTTAATTGGAGAGATAACTTATACTGGGGAAAGTTCAGAATACGTTACTCAAAAGCCACAGGTAATGAGAACATGTTTTTCTACAGAATCAAACCTGTCTTCTTTTTTTTTTTTCCCCCAGAAAAATCGGGTCACACACTGTCAGAGACTGGAAAACATTGATGTCTCAAGACATTTTGGGATATCTGAAATGCCTGTGTGTGTCTGTGGAGGGAGGGGCAGGTCAGGCCTTGCCCAGGAGAGGCAGTGAAGTGCCATACCCCCAGCGCAGAGCCTGGCAGAGCTGTCCACTTGGGAGCTACATATCTGTTTTTCTATACCTTTTCTTTTCTTTCTCTTCTTCTCCTAATTCTCTTTTCATGCAGCATTTTGGATAATTTAACATCCCATGGGATTAAAAGCTTCTAGCTATATGGCTTGAGCTATAAGTTAATGCTATAAGTGTTTTATATTTTATATTGAATTTAGAGTTGTGTTTAAAGCTTTGCCAAGTTTCCTTGATTTTCTTTATTTTGATAGTAAACTTTTGGGTCATTTCAATATCTCAAGAATATCTGATTTTTTCTTCTCCTGCGTGCCAAACCAGGGTAAAGGATCCCCTGTTTACTCCCTAATATTTAAATGTTCTGGGGTTTTAAAAATACTTAATGTCCAAATTTTAGCTTGTCTAGCTTTTTAACAAAATATCCTTTAGACATTTGTAGAAGAAATACTTCATTATAAGGGCAACTCTGGCTGAAATGAGGAAACAGTTGCTGTTACAAGGGATTCCTTTTGATAGCAGTTTCAATACAAACATGTAATCTTGGGATGGAGTATATTTCTTTCATTCACCCACTGTGAAATTCATTAGAAAAAACAAATACATATTTGTGCTGTTTCTCACAGTTTTACTGGCAGAGTTTGAGCACCACCACAGAATGTCACCATCCACAGTTATTAACATTCCTCACCTCCAGAAATGAATGCTAGCACCTCAACTCTCCTTGCAGCCATCCAGTTTTAAGGATTAATACACAGAATAGTTGGAATCCACCCCTAACCTCCTCTTTGGATTTAAGAACATACTGATTCTACTGAAAGACTGACTATACCTTTTTTTTTTTAAACATCTCTCGAGTTTTGAAGGCAGCAGAACATATATCCCAGTTCTGCCTGTTGTAGCTTTGTGTAAATCTAGCTGGCCAAGAAGATGAAATTGGTATAATATGATTAGCAAAATGACACAGAGCAGCTGAGGTGATTAAGGGAGAGTTTGGTGGCCACACATCTCATACTCAATCCTAAAATTTTGCAGACATGATAGTGGATTGCTTTGAAAATGCTTGCAATATTCATCTATTTAAACAAGTTACTTGTAATAGAGTTGTTCCCTCTTTTCCTGGAAGCAAGTTAGTGTTTCTTGACATCCTTCATCCCTCCAAGGCTGAAATCACCTTTGAGCAATAATGAAGTATTGCAGATTGTGCTGGATTTGGAACAATACACAGAAATGGCCGTTTCATGCACCATCTGTCTTGTAAGCACACATTATTATAAAAAATTACACCATTTATCTGAGTACTAGTAGCCTTTCTGGTAATAACACTGCATGGAAAATCAGGTATGAATTCAAGTATATTTGTGTCACAAACACTCAAAGTTTTCTTCTAGATTTTGTCAATAATTTTAAGAGGTTAGAGAGAAAAGACAGGTGACTTATTGGATAAAAGATACATTAATCTTGTTAGTCTTTTTTTCTGGAATTCAATTGACAAAATGAATGATAATGCTTGTCTTTGTTAATTCTTAATATTGTGTGATTATGTGACATTTGAATTTACAGCATTTTTAGTATTTAATCTTGGCCATAGTAGGTTTACAACTGACTGCAACACTCTTGTTGCCTCCAAAATGTTCTTACTTCATCTCTCACTTCCATCTTTTAGATTGTTCTGTAATACATTGAAATAAATAGATCCTTTTTCAACAGGCATGAATTATCACTGATTGGACTGGCAGGAACTTCACTATTTATATTTCAGTGAAGATTAATAATCTCTGGTATCTTTTCCCTTTTGGTTGCACATATCAGTATCAACCAAATTCTGCTGCATTATCATAGCTAAATCAAACAAGGTAATGTGTGGAAATGTATTCAATGCATTTCATTAAAATTATGAACTCATGTCACTATTTATAAATTCTGTATATCTGTATTGGATTCATGGATTCATTCATTTCTTCTAATAATACCCTCTCTTTGGAAACAAAACTACCAAATCATTTATTTGATGAATGTAATCATTTGGTATCTTCTAATTTTCTACAAATGGTACACAACTTCTGTGAATTGATTTACAATTCTCAATCATTTACTATGCTGAAAAAAGACATTTCATCCTGTCATTCCCTTCTTATCTTTTCAGTTATTTTTCTATAATCCTAGTTCATTTGATCACTAAAGCAGCAGGGCTCTTTGTCCCCTGGTAAGCTAAAACGTATAGCTTTTAGTATTAATGGATATTCTAATGTGAACAGTGTTACTGATATTAGGTTTAATGCAGAAGTTCTTTCCAGCACTCCAGGGAAAAGAAAGATGCCACTTTAACAGACAAAACACTGCTCTAATCAATTCTAACCTTATGAAGTAAGTTTACCTTCAAATATTAAATTCAATAAGCAATAGAAGAAGGGATGAGGCTGAATTGAAACTCAAGGCAATTTTTGTGATATCTCTCCAACAGATTGAAGACCTGCTAAAAACCTTAAATGATCTGCTTACCATTTTCATGAGAAGTTCCATCAAATTCCACTCAGTTTCTAATTTAAATTTATGTTATTTTATCTACAAGATTAGTCATTGTACTATAACAGAAAATCAGCTTGTAAATAACTTGTCACTTATAACAGCAGAATTCCAAATTTAAATAAAATAACTGTATTTTCTCTAAAGTTCCATCAGGTAATATCTATTAAAATAATTGTGGAAATGTAATTGGGAAGAAAAGGAATCCCTTTTCCAATGTGTTAAATGCGAACACACTTTGAAATCTAACAGATTTTCAAAGCTTTGTTATACCAGAAATAGAAATAAAAAAAAAACATTTACAGTCAAAGACTAAATCAAAACATATACAAGTTCTTAAAAAATCAATGGTTTCCTACCGAACAGTATTTCAGCTGCATAAAAGCAGATAAAACCCCCAAAGATCTAGTGCCATCACCTGTGTTTTAAAATTCTTTCTCTACATTAACTAAAGAAATTTGTCATTTGGAATTAGTTTCAAAGGTGTACAGAGACATGACCCATCATTTACAGGTTTAGAAACATTTCTATCTTATTTCCTAGCTTTCTATTCCAGATTAATTTTTAATTTTTTTTTTTTAAAATGAAGAATAGAGAACATTTGTGTGTCAACTGTACCTGTTTGTCTCTGGAGTGATTTATGGAAGCAAACTGATTCTCTGTAAGGAACTGGAACGGAAGGTATCCAAACCTTCACTTTCAATAGACACTTAGACTTCAGGATTATCATTAGTGAATTACCCATATACATCTTTTTAATAATCAGCCTTAATAAGGATAAAAGCTTATCTCCTATCCTCAGATGTAATTACTACATACTGCTGATCATACCAAGTCTACAAACAGAATACTTTTTAATACTTGACCCTTGGGATCAAAACCAAATCAGAGATTAAATGAAGTCAAAAACTTTTCATCAGCTCACTATAATACAAAATAAAATACAGGGGGTATCCACAATGATTTTGTACTCAGACTTTGCTTTGTATTGTGTTCAAACGCTAATGCTTCCATATACTATAAAAGATTAATGCAAAAGAAGGGAAACTAATTGTAAAAGGGTGCAAAGAGGTTTGGGTTAATACCCTTTTGTATTAGACAAAAATAATATGTTTGAGATGGAGAAATTAAATTTTCTGAAAGAGGTCAGCACAGGAATCAAATGAATCCTTCTGATTCATGCAGAGTCATGCATTAACCACTTGAGATTTAGAAGGAAAAGACTTAAAGCTTTTTTTCTTCCTGTACAGATAATTTCCTTTAATAACTAAGATGCTATTTTGTCTTCAGAATATCAACTTTATAGATTAGTTGAGTTTTGAAGGTCCTCAGAGCACAAGATCTATGATTAAACACTTTCTAAAGTTCATTGTACTAGAAAAAGTGGAAATTCCATTATTTTAGCAAGAGCAGGCATGTCAAATTTATCAACACATGATAGGACTGAAGATGGAATAGAGGTAAGGTATCTAAGTTTATAACATATTCATAGGGTGCAGAAGTTATTATAAACCTCATTAATGTGTGGTACAGCAATCGAAGGAAAAGTGCAGCTTTTGTGACTCTTGTTAAGTCTAAATTGTGAGCAATTACCTTCAAAAGTTTTAAAACACAGCAATCTGTAGGCAGCAGACTTGTGCAGGCATGATTCCTTTGGCTTGATTTACTCCTGAGAAAAACCTCTGTTTATAATTTAGCCTCCTAAGGAGCTCCAGGCATGTGGGAATATATAAAAGTCATGTGCAGTGTTACAGCCTCTCCACCCAAATGTTGAAGCCTCAGGAGTTCCCTCACCCAAATACTTATTCTAGAGAAACTTGGGGAGAAGCACATGCAGGAGCATCACAAAGAACCCTAAAATGATTCCTTGAGTTGGGAGATAATGCCATAGAGGGAATTAGCTACTTTTTTTACAAATCTTTCGCAGTGCCAAACCATTTCCAGAGGCTGACCTAAAGCTTAATGCCTGGCTGTTCAAGTAGCTTTAGTATGGAAGAGCCGAACATGCACAGTTCTGTTCAGTTATGCATGATTCTTCGTCTTTGCTTCTTCGAGCAATTACAAATAAATGTTACTCCTGTATTTCTAAATGGATATTTTTGTTCTTCAAAAAGTTCCTAAAAATAGAAGTCTCATGCTTTGATCAGCTATAAAGGACAAGCATGGCCAAGGCATGGCTATAAAAATAGAATAAAAAAATTCTACAACATTTTCAAAGTGTTTGAATTACCCAACTGCATCATAACTTTGGGCTCAATTAAATTCACTAGTAGGAAAGCAGGAATAACATAATGTTTCAGATTACTAGTGGAATAACACTGACATTCTCAGGCTAATACATTGTGGCAGCTCCTGCCTAGAATATATTACTTAAGATCTGAAAGTTTTGATTGTAAAAACATCTTTTCTGGGGCTTCCAAAAAAATAAAATAATAACATAGTAAGAGAATGAGTAAAGGTCTTAATGCTAATGTTGCAGAAGTGAAAATATTTCTTGGTTAATTTAAACATTTGTGTCTTTGTATCTTTGACATTTGGAGCCAGGGGAAGGGGTGTTAAGAAGTAATTGCATTCACTGCCTTCCAGATATCTTTTATTTGCTCTCAAGTGGATCTGAATTCAAGAAATTCATGTTTGTGCAAATGGGAAATATATTTCCTTTGACATTTTGTTCTCTGGTAACATTTTTATGCTTTTGTACATAAAAATAAAGTCTTTGAAATACAAACTCTTTCAGTACACATATTAATGAAAAGAGGGCAACAATGCAGCCCTTCTAACTTTCTATTTCTAAGACAAAACATGCCAGCTAAGGATCTTTGACATATTTGACCTTTTTAAAAGATTCCTTTCTTTTAACCAATGAAAACTTTGTACTTGGATCAGTGCTGTGCAAAATTAAGCTAAACTCAACAATCACTAAATAAAGCACAAGTACTGTGAGACACAATGCAGCAAGCGTTACAATGTAAGGGCAATGTAACCCTTGTTAACAGATGAAGTTATGCATGGAAACAGGACATTTTCCAGACTTGCACCCCCTACTACAATTTTCAAAGGCACAGACTAATATGGCTTTAATAGCTTGATTGCAAAAACATGGCTGTAAACATTGATTAAAAAGTTCCACTCAGCTACAACAGAAAATCTAATGAGCACATGGTGTGTAAGGCAGCTTGGGTGCTCAAATGTAGGTGTTTTCTGCCATTTCACCAAATGCTGTCCCAGGAGGATAAGTATGTTCTATCAGGTCTGTCTTTTTTTTCTGCCAGCTCTTGGTAGATACCTGGCATGCCAGAAACCATTTGAAAACACTGGAAATAATTTAGGTGCCTAAATCACTCCATGGTTTTCTGAAATTTAAAAACAAACAAACAAACAAAAAGCCCAAGAAAAGCAATGTTGTGAAGATTGAGATTCCTTTAAAAGAAATCTTATACATTTTGAGTTCCAACCTAACTTGCCTTCAGTTTTATAGTCATTCATCATTATTATTAGCTAAGAGGGGAAATGAGAAAATAGGAAAAATGAAGGACTGGGTGATTCGTCTCTCACTTAACAGCTATTTGCAGTACTTCTATAAATGTCAGCATAGTTTGTGTACTTTTCATAGACAGGATTAGCTCTGGAAAACATGCTATTTTATCTTCTTCATGAAGAAAAAATACTATGAGTGCAATTACTCCTTAAGATTTTGCATCTTAGTTTAATATTCACTTAACGAGGCACCTCAAGAAAACCCTTTAAAATCACGCAAATAACAAATCTGGCGTGAGATCCCATGAGAGCATAATAGCTACGTGACAGCAGAAATCACAGAGAGTCACTTTCTCATTAAAAAATCATGCCAGAGTTTTAATGATCAAAATGAGGGTAGGAACCACATGCCAACAGTATACCCTGATTTGGTCACATTGGGTGCTGCAGTGCACAGGTGGGATTATCTAAATGTTCTCCCTTTCTCTGTAGAACTAGATCTAATAAGTAGCATTTTAAATGATTCTCTTCAGCGTGAGTACCTTTCTGACTGGGATTGTAAAGGACCAACAATATGCTGCTGCAAACGTGATCTGACCTAAACTTATTGTCATTGTATTAACTGAAGTAGGTTCCTCTCTCTGCTAAACAATTACAACAGTTTTCACTCATATTTCATTTTAAAAGATTGATTAGAATAGAAATTTCTAAATTTCTCAGATATCAATAACTACAAATGTTCTTAGGCACATACCCTATGATTTTTGTTGATTTTTATATACCAAAGTACCTTTTCAAACATATAATAGAAATCTCGAATTTCTCCATAAAGCAAACACAAAATATATTACAGAAAATGAAAGTACAAAATAAAAATTAATGAATAGTTTAAATTTCAAAAGAAGAAATAGCCAAGTAAGTAGGACGATAAAAGCAGGAAAAAATTACTTATAATCAGTAATCGAATTCTGTTAACAGAAACGTCTCATAAATAAAATAAATGTGACCAATGTCCCAACATCTTTTGTTAAAAGCTTTTGTTTGTACTATATATACTATTCTAGATAAAAAATATTCCCTTCTTTAAGTCTCCCTCAGCTTGACTGGCTTCTAGAACATTAACTTGGTTTGGGCTCTGACCAGTTTGCTGTTCAGAACAGTGGGAGGGTGGCTGCTCTTTCTGCAGATGGTGACAAAGAGCCCTGACCTCTCCAAGCTGCCAATCTGGAGTTGTTCAACCTCTCCAGTCCTCCTCCTCACTGGGCACTGACCCTCACCATGCTCTGTGGGCACAGCTCCAAGTTCTCCTGTCATCAAGTAAAATATGATGTGACAGTAGAAAAAAGTTATACAAAGCTTTTATACAAAAGGTGTCACTGGAAATTCTTGAGGCAGAGGTCAATGCAGGATGAGAAGAAGTTCCTGTCTTCTGTCCAGGGTCTGGATTAGAGGGAGACAGCATTGCTGTTTGTGTGCATCCAGCCACATCCTGGACTCAGGTTCCTGGACTGCCTTCCTCGTTTGGAAGTGTGGGACAACAAAAAGCCCGAGTTCTGCCAAGTGCAGTGGCAGACGTTCAAAACCAAATGCCACCAATAGAACAGCACAGGATGAATGTGTTGACACTGAGCCCTTGCTGGGTCATACAGGAGATGTGCCAAACAGCATCCCAGTCTTCATTACTGGTGTTTTGATCAATACTTGCAAAAAAAAAAAAATATTGATGATGCAAAACTTGTCCCACAAGGGTGAGGGTAGATGGCATAATCCATACAGAAACTCACAGAGTTATTCTAGGCATGATTAAAGAAATTCTGTTGGTTGTCTTCCTTTCTAGTGCAAATACACAACACTCAGCATTATATGTCTGAATATTGTTTTATTATCCTGTGACGCAGTAGATGTGGGTGGAACACCCTGGCACCTTCTCCATTGAAAGCAGTTTCATTATGTTGGCAAAAGGCAAATACAGATACACCAGTGTACTTTATTATAATGTCATATTCCTGACACTCTAGTTAGTAAAAGTTGATTTGGTGTTTCCATTAGAAATCTCATTTTCAGAGGCTTATGACTCATCCATCTAAGTTTTTTCAGGATGAACATCCACTTACAATTCCTCCTCTAACAATTGGGCAATATTAGTTATCTGCACACTTGAAATCTCAAAAGCACAAAAAAATTGTTTTCTTCAAGCTATTTCCTTTTTTGTTTATATTCTCAAGAATTTGTGTCCCTCTTTAAAAAAATAAAGCAATTTAGTACATATAAAAATTTAATCTAAAATTTCCTTCATTCTATATATATCACATTCTCATGTATTTTCTCCTATGTCTTTTAGCCAGGAGGTTGGGCACCTACTTGAGAAAAATAGCAAGAATTATTTAAGAATAAAATAGGTGCCTAGAAGAATTTTGTCAGGGATTTGCAAAGCACTAACTAAAAAGATCTATGTTTAATATATAAATATATTGAACATTATCTCTTAATGTTGAATAAATGCCATCACATTTCATTCTCTACTCCAACTGGGAGGTGTGACACACACCATTGTCATTCAAGTATTCTCTTTTTCATTGTCAAGAGGTTCTCATTTTTTGTGCCACCTCAAACTCCAAAGCTCAAAGGAGTATTATCAATTCTTAAGCCTTTACAAGCAAATTCACTGAAGACATACAGTTTCTTGTATTCAATATAAAACATCATTTACCTAGCACTAGTCCTCAGTTGTATTTTCCAAGTTATGATCTTAAGCTCAAAGTTTTAGAAATCCTTGCACTAATAGTTTCACAGGGTTGTCATAAAAAACTTAGAACTGATTATTCTCTATTAAATGCATTTGAGTTTTTATTTGAGCTCTACCGAAAGGAAATATTAAAAAAAAAAAAATATTTCAGCTATTACATATATTAGGAATATAGGCCTATTTTCAGAATTTCACTTGGACATAAAACACTGGATCTTGCAACATGCAGATTTCAGGCATCCAGAACCAGAGTGGAAAACAGAATCCCAGACACTGGAACATACCTGAATCACAACCTTTCAAGCAAACAAACAGTCATCTGCATGATGTGGGAACACTGCAGGGAAAACACTAAAGGCAAGAAGTAAGGGAACTTGGAAAACTTAAATTCCACCCGTTTTATTAAACGTAAAAAGCTACTGGAAATATCTGCTCCAGCTATTCACAAGATTATGCAGTTAAAAGAGGAAGGCCCCTCTAAATATTACCATTCACTCCACTTAGCAGTCATCAGAATAAAGACATTAATGGTTAATTTTTCCTTTTTATGTAGGAGTGTTGCAACAACAATCTACACTACTAGAAAAGGGATGGAGTTGAAGCTTTTCCTGTTTTCTAGAAGTTACTTAATAATTCATAATTTCTCTTAGCTGTGAGTTTTTAACACAGAGAACTGAAGTGTTTTATCACAATTCTGTCCTTGAGCTTTTGTATCACCATCACTCCTTTGGAGAAAATCAATCAGCTTTGACCAGCCTGTCTTCTATAATGAAATTATGAAGTCTGTGGATGAGGGGATGGCAGTACCTGTATTTCAGCAAAGGTTTCAAAGGAACATCTCAAAATCTCTTTGCAGGGACTCTATGGTAAAAATGGAAAACTAGACAGCAAAAATATATTTTATTGTCAGACAGATGGGAGTAGAAGATGAAAGTTTTCTATAGAAATCATTATATTCTTTTGTAATTCGATCAAAATGAGTCTTTTTGCCTTCACCTAGCTGTGGAGTACTGAAAAGATCAATAATGCATGTCCATTTTTAGCCTTCACCATAAAGGCATAATCCATACTTATTCACAGGGTGTATGATCCATTTTAACTGGCTAGAAAATGGTGTAGCAGGAGAGAAACAATGGTGAAAATACTATCCTGGCAATATTTTATCTATTTTTTATGCAGCTGGAAAACAAGCTATATAACATACAACATAACATAACAGCATATCATAAAACATGAGATTACATAACATCATAGCAACATACATCTCTTCAGAGCAAGAGGTATTTGAGCATGCTCTCCATGCCTTCTTATCACATTACCAGTTTCACTTATTTGATTCAATATCAGACAGCAGGTAAACGAGGTAAGATAAAATTAGAGAAAGCTCTTCAGTTTAGTTCAGCCACTGTCTCAGATTGCCTTACAGTCCATTACTGAAAGTTTTAACACCTTTAACTTATTAACACGAAATATAAACAACACAATGCAGAGCCATTCATTCTCTTGATAAGACATTGCACTAATTAATTAGCAAAATTCTTGAAGTACAAAGTAACAAACAAGTAATCAACTTCAAGACAACTGTCTGATTCAAGTTAACAATATCAACATCAACATGCCTTAAAGAACAGTGAGCAGGAGAAGGCTTTTCATTTTGCTATATCTGTCTATCCTGTGCTAACAGATTGTCCCTTCTGGGCTAACAGAAACATATTGGAATATCACATGGTGCAATGACTGTTCCCACTGCTCCAGTTTCCCAGTTTTTCTGCTGTGCATGATCTGCTATAGGTGGAGGGGACACCAAGTTGAGGTGGATTGTCTGTAACTGTGCAATGTTGTACAGCATGAGTTACCACAGCAGATTTCCCTGGTTTTAAAATAAGTGAGACGTGTCAAGTGAGATTGTGCTATATTTTCATAGTTTAAAAAAAAAAAAAAAAATTAAACCAAAAAAAATTAAACTCCGCCCCCCCCCCCCCAACCCCCATAAGGATCCAGCTAGCACCAGTACTCAGGCAGTTTATAAAAGTGTCAGTCAAGGAAATGAAAATTATAAAACTTTATAAAACTCTTCCCCAAATCACCTTTTAGTATGTCATTCCTTTTCAGATGATGCAATTGACCACACAAAAATCACATTGAAAAATCACATTGCAGAGAGTGCAATGAATGTTTTTATGTTCCTTCTTTCACTTACTATTCTTGGGGGTTTAACAAAGGCTTACAAATCTTAACCTAGAAAAATAGTAGGGAAGCAGTGGTTTGTCCACTCAGAGATGAGAGGAAATCTGCATTTGAAATTATTAAATCTGCTCTTTCTTGAGTGTCAGTTTCTTGAGAAATTGACAAAACCTCAGCCTTACTGGTTAGCCTCACACTAAATAAAGCCCCCAAATTAATTATGATCCTACTTATCTTCAACATTGGAAAATAAAAATAGGCAAGTTATTCAATAGCAAAAGGTTGTGCTAAAACTAATTCTAAAAACTCAGATATGGAATTAGAAACAAATCCTTCTGATCGTTATGAAGCTACTTTACTGACCATGAATCAGGTCTTAATAATTTAAGTATACTTAAACATTATTAAGATTTTATTTATCAAGACAGAAGCCAAGACAGAGATGGTTTTCTTACCAAAATGAAGTCTTGACAAATGCTTTTGATTCTGTTGTATTTGAAATGGAAATGGTATAGAGTTTAAAACTGTCATTTAACTCAGCAATTTTACTTATTTATGTATTTGGTTTTTAAAGAATTCAGACTTATTGTTTTGCTCCTTCTCAGTTTCTACATGCGAAAAATCAACAGATTTATACATTCTCCAGCATGTAAAGAGAAACACATTCCAGTGAGTTTGATGTCTTCATAAATGCAGTGTTTTCTTGTCTCTTCCATTGCTATGTATTTTTCTGAAGCAAAAATAGCTCTGTTTATTTTAAAAGATAGAAAAATACATCTTTCCTATCACACTTAATGATGTTATCACCTTACAGCGAAATGTTAGTTAATGAGATAAGAATGGGAAAATCCACATTTGATCAGGACTATGTGGCTATTTTAGTGTTATGTGCTTAAACACAGCCTCATTGTGATACAAGTTAAAGTCCTTACATGTCAGGCAAAGTATTTGTGCAGAGTCGAATTATGCTCCCTTATGACATTTGGGAAATAAAGACAGACAGAAAAAATGTTTTTTCTCCATCCAGCAGAGAACGGAGCCTTTATTCTTGTAAAAAATATGGATGGACTATCATGGCATCAAACAAAGTACAAAATTCCTGGTATTACCTTTTCACCTGATATCTCTCTCTTCCATCAATAGACAATAAGTAATTCAGGATGTTTTAGTTATATCTCATTAAAAAACATTTATTCTTTAATAGGAATCACTGATTTATCATTATATTAAAATGAGGTTTTAAACAAACAAAAAAAGCAAAATACATAACGAAATCCATAACAAAACCCAGGTTTTTATCTACATCTGTTATACATGCTTGAAAACCTGAATACCACTTCCTATAGTGCAAGCTAAGAAAAGAGAGGATTCAGATGGAAGATCTTTCCTGATTCCTGAACTGTAATTTTTAAGTTCAGTTACTCAAGAGCTTTCTACCTGAAACAAGTTAGTTGGGTCACCAGCACAGACATGAAAATCCACTGTTCATCATTCAATAATTATCATAAAACTATTTATCAAGAACAGTGTAACAATTAGCTATCAAAAGGAGTAAGAACTTTCTCAGCTTCAGATTTACAATCTCCCAATACAAACACTTTCTTTCTTTGAAAAAAACCCAAATTGTTCTCAAAACTGCTACAAAAATGAAAACAAAAGAACTTTAGTTATCCTGAATTTCCATTTAAATGTCAGTGAGGTAATAAATGAATCACAAAAAAACCCCAAGAACTGACATAATATGGCAGAATAAATTAAAAAAAAAAAAAAGAAAGAGAAAAAACATTCATTGTAAAAGGCTGAACAACTGAATTATCAATTCTTTTAAGCTCACACAAAAGAATATCTAAAACCCCATTACTTCTTTCCGCTTAGAAACCAAATCCATTTCTTAAAATACAAGCTTGATTAGATCTAGTGAAATAGAACTAGGCAAATAATAATTTGTTACTTTTCAGTAATGAATACATTAAATAGATCCAAACAACTTAAACTGATGACTTCATCAGCTTTCTCCTTCTGGAGAACCACCATTATGCACTGCTGGCTGTGATTTACTTTTCTTAGAGTACACTGAACTGTAAAACTCCTACTCCCTACAGAAAATAATGGTCACAACCAGAAATCCCACTTCCAAAAGTCATTCTGCTGTAGAACAATTTAAAAATGCAAAGGATGTAGAATTGCCTTGGGACCACCCCTTCTTATATCTTCTTATTACACCTGCTGTTATTCCGTTTGGGCTTTGTGCAACATTACATTGCTATTACATGATTAACTCACTTCAACTGCCAAAGACAGTAGAGAGGATTTTTTTTCTCAGTTCACCACACTAAGAAACATAATTGTTCTTCAAGCTTTTTTCCAAGTCAGTGCTCCTTCACTTCTCAAGTCCATTCACATTTTAAGTCAATTAAAAGATTCTATTCCAATCCTCTCAAATCCTTACTTTGAGACCACACTAAATCCCACCTTGTCTGAGCCCTAGACAAATTGTCTTGTCCTTAATGCCACAGATTTTTTAATTGAAATAGCAATTAATTAGTAAATGTCATACAGCAATCCATCATTTTATGATAGGAATTATTACATTCAACCTCAAAAGCCTTTCAAGCACCCTAGTGTTTTTTGGGTATAACAGAGTATCAGGTGTGTGATGTTGTACTAATGATATTGGGTTTCCTTCAGACAAACCTCTAGGACTTATTTGACATCTAGATTACTTCATTTTACAACCACATGGACAGAAAGCACTGTAAGCATGTATTTTTCTGATACTGAAGACACACATCGTCCTCTCTCAGCTCTACCATTTTTTCCCAGCATTGATCCAGCACTGAATACCTCTTGTGAGTTACTTCAGTACTGCAAGCTCCCTTTGCTAAATTAAAATCTTGCTAAGATGCCTCCTTACACTTTATATCCCATCTCTCAGATGCCAAACCATGTCAGGCAGCCTCTGATAAATTTGTCTTAAAAATATTTTCTCTTTCCAAAAATAGGTAATACACTCGAACACTGGACTTCAAACATTTTCCAAAGTTCAGGGCAGAAAGGAATGAGAAAAAGTGTAAGTGCTGCCAGTGAAAGACTGTTGTGAATGAACAAGCAAGATCAGAAAAATTGAGACATCTCCCTTAAAACCAGATTCCTCTACACTGGGCATTCCTATCCTATTTTATCTGGATATTATGACCTAAAAATCTCCTTTCAACCTGATAAAACACTTCTTTTTTTGAGAAGAGAAACTGTACCACAGAACTGTATTGATTAAGCTTTTCCTTTAAAAAAATATCAAAATATATGAAGGAACATTAAAAATGTTTCTTTCACTGAACTTGTAGCCATTCAGAAGGCTGCACCAACAGCACACAATCCCATTAGTGTTCCGTTTTCCACATGAGGTACCTTCTAAACTTATTCTGGCTTAGGAGATCTATTAAGATTGTAGCCTAAGGCTTCAGATTTGTGCATTCCCTGGAGCTACATAAACCAAACAATATTAGAGGGATTCAAATTTCCACTCAAGAAAGTCATGTGCAACCATTGCTAAATACTGACATTTTTGGTCATTCACACACAGACTGTATAAACCTGATAATGTCACTACTTTGACATTAAAATTTATGTTTTATAAATACGTTTGTGCTTATTGAGTACTCACAGTTATTCTGAAACCAGCTTCTGTACTGTATGATATTAAGGAACGTAGATATAAATTATTCTATTTTGTCTTTTTTATCATTCATGACTCTCTCCACACAAGTTAAAAAATATACAGGAATAGAAATATAAATAACAAATGGCCACTCATTCTAGAAAAAGAAATTGGTTTCTCAGAAAGTCTAAGCTTAAGCTAGGTTTCACTGCTGGTTCAAATCTGAACTGTTTTGCATTTCAGATTCTGTGAAATGAACATACAGCTGAATGAAAGGCTGATTTTTTCCACTTTTTCTACTTTCACAAGAATTCCCCATTGGTTAAAGACTGAAAATAAAATAATTTCAGGTGTTTAATATGTTATAGTAAGTGACAATGAGATGAACCCCACTTATGTAAGAATATATTACACATTAAAGGATCTCCTATCCTTATTCTGAGGACCATATTTTTGAGAGTTACCAACTAAAGATGATTCAGAAAAGATACATCAAACCTCTCCATAAGGAAACAGTAACTTGTCCTTCCTCTTGTTTCATCCAAACTTATTCTTTAAGATAAATGTATAGGTAGCATTAAGTAAAAATTCTTCTTGATTGTGGATCAAGGTATTCAGACATGGGGTAGTCTGGACTGAAAGCTGTGCTTTTCTTGTTGGCCTGAGTATGTTTCTGGGCTATTTCAGATCGTCTCCCCAGTATTCTGATGGCATTACCAGTTTATCCACATGAAGTATTTTCCTTTATAATCCAGCCTTTTTTCCTTCCAGTGTTCCATGAAAACCAAATAATGCATTAAATGAGAGACTTAGGGTGCACTCTTCCTCTCTCTTATGCTTCAGAAAGATCATTACCAGTTTCATTCCTGTGATGTATTCAAAGCTGCCAAACAAAAGATTTTAACAAGGATGTATTAGTTGTCAGTGTAGCTTTCTCTCAGGGGATCGGCACCTTAACTTTTTCAAAGCAGAACAACTTAAAATTTACTCCACTACTTTGAACTTCCTGTAAAATTCAGAAGGAAAGAACTCTGAAACAGACCAAACACTGGAATTGAGGCAGTGACTTACTGAAGCTTTCCAAGATAGTATAAGGTTACTATAAACAAAAAACAGCACAGAAATTCAGTGAAAGAATATAGCTGAAACTAGGATTATTTGGTGTCTAAAATGTATTTAACTGTGAATTCCTAATTTCAAGACCATACAAGGAAAAAATTCTTCTATTCTTAAACAGGACCACATTTAGCTTCATCTGCATTAAGTGGAATAAAGAAATCTTAGTTATCTGACATCAGTGTTTACATCTATTATTCCTGATGCTGTTCCTTTGGAGCATGTTTTGCCTTTATCTCATAGTCAGTTGCCTTTGGACCAAGACAAAAACATAAAAGAGTTTCAGTGGGGATACCAAGTTCTTTTTGTGTCTCGAATAAGACACATTTTGGAGAGATGTGCAAAGCCAAGGAAAGCAGCTTTTCTTCCATCCTTCTGCTCCTGGCAGTCTGTTCTCAGCCATCTTCTTCTCCTGCTTTATGCCCACCCTCAGGGCAGTTCTTAGTTTCCCTGGCAGCTGAGGTTTTTTTGCCATGAGTAAAACCTCACATCCCAAATGTTAATGGTTGACCAAATAGCCGCAGCTGGGAGCTGGCTCTTGGGTCCCACACTTTCTATCATGGAGTGAAGCACGCTGCAAGATGTACACGCTGCACTGATATTGCAAGCATAGGAATCTGTAATTTCCCAGAAAATTTCTGTAATCTTGACTAAGAGCCGATAGATTGTTACATTTGTTTAAAAAAATTGAATTTTTTTGGTGTGAATCAGCACATACAATTGACCAGGCTTTGTGCACACAGTTTGTAACAGGGCTGTGCTTTTAGGATCTCTCTCTCCCAGGAGGAGGTTCAAGCACTTCACACAGGGTTTCTAATCCTCAGAAGAGGCAGAGGATGAGCAATGCTAGGCATAATAAATGGAGTTTTCCCACACCTACATTCTTAGCATTCTGAGCTGCATGGTCACTTTGAGCAAGAACTGTTCCCTCCTTGCCACATCTTCTGGTTTTTAACCCTTTCCTCCCAACATTTTTTAGCAGATCACTTTTTATTTGAAAGATAAAATAATACTTAGATATTTTCAATTTGCATCAGTTAATTGCTAAATGATCAAGCATTGTGGCATTTCTCACTGATATTTAAAGCTCGAATTGTACTAGACTGTTATTATCTAAAAATTCCATGTCCAAGATCTGTATCTGCTGACCATTTGCTGAATGAAGATTGGTCATTTACAGTCTTGGTAATATCTTTATCATCCTTTCTTCCTGCATTCATTTGCACTTATTATCAAGATATTTTGTTCATGATATACTAAATTTTTTTCATGCTATCAAGACTACAAAAAACTCAAGTCATGTTAAATGTCTGACCTTTAAAGAAGAGACAATAAGAACATTATGGAAACATTGTTGTTACAAAGTATACAATAAACTGGAAGTGTCAGAGTAAGGAAACAATTTCTTTATTTGAAATATTGCTTAGATTTAGATCCAGTTTTTCTTACTTAAAACCAGATTTTTTTCCAATTAATTCTATGAATAAATGTTATTAGCCATAACTATTTTCAGTTACAGCAGTTTCATTCAACACCAGGTAATATACTGTTAGATACACTGGAAAAATGTTAAGATCTCACTACTGAAATAATATTACAGTTCAATTCTTATAAGATGTTTCTGCTTGAATTAAGGTGCAAACGAGACTGTCAGCCAAAATGCATCGTACAGATTTTATTTAACAGTAAATGTGAGGTAGAAAGGCAGAGGAGTAGGGAGAGGCAGAGACACAGATTAAGTAGAAGGATAGCCACCAACACGTGTATTCCTGTAGCATCCCACCAGCCTTCCTGGAGGTACCACTTTTATACAAGTCCAATTCATGGGTGCCCACAAGGCGTAGGTGCTGTTCCCACAACCTGGCAGGGCACGCGTGCAAGCAGCTGCTTCCTTTATCACAGTCTGCCATTATGGGAATTTTTGTCTGATGTTACCCAGATTTGCCAGGCCTGGCATTTTCCTGGTGTTGCATCTGCACTTTTCCCACAAGTCTGCACAGTGGAAACTTGTCCCCTACGCTAATTCCAAACCTTTCACCTTCCTGTGGGCCTGAAGGTAAGGCCTTCCTGTTTGCCATCTGTGTCCCTTGTGCTAGCTTATCTTGGGGGAACTTCCTCCTTTGTCAGTGTTTGAGGCCATTCACTGTGCTTCTCTAAGTCCTGACACACAGTTTCAGTAAATGTGCCTGTACATCCACACTTAACTTCACAATTCCCTTCCTCTTCAGGGATCATCTGCATTCCAGCCCTGTTCCTCTCTTAACCACTCTCGTGATAACTCACTGCAAATACATTTTTTCCAAAGTATCTCACAAATGTGTAAAGAGTGAGATAGATTTAGACGATTTTTCTTCTCATCCATGTCTCCACATGACAACAGAGTACAAATACTCTAAATTTTTTGTATTATTTGGGTAGCAGGACACACCAAGGCAGCACCTCTGCAGAGCTGGGAATGTTTCCCCATCCTTTGTCCCTGCTCACACTAACATATGAACACCAGCCAGTGGCACTGGTGGTACTGCAAACTAAAGCAAGTTAATTTTAGGTAACTTTTGTTCTGACCTTTCCTAACTCCTGCCTTGAGGCCCAGTTCAGGAGCTCCCAGGAGATGAGAGCTCTTTGACCTGGGAGGAACCTCTTGGCAGATTGACCTCAAATTTGCAGTTCGACTGTATAGATCATTGAATTCAAATGAAAATTAAATTTACTAGTGTCCTTCACTATCCCACAGCAGTGCACAACCAGTGTATTGATATGCAGAATAAAATGGACACCGAGGTCCTCTGACAACATTTAGTTAGACTGTGTATTAGTTCAGGTTCTGGCTTGCAGCTGAATAACAGAGAGTAAGAACTCTAAACTGGACAGCCAGTACAATGAGATTTTAGTGTGAAAGCTGCTCAAACAGAATGAAAAAAATTATTTACTGTAATCAAGAGTCTATATTATTTTCTAGTCTCCTCTTGCCACTTCTTGTGTTAGATTTCACAGAAAGATTACAGTCTAGACTAATATTGGACAGAATGCATATATTTGTGTTAAATTTTTTCTCTCCTATCTGGCTGCAGAGGGGAGTGAGTGAGGAGCTTTGGTGGGTGCCAGAATCTTGTCAGTGTCAACCCACCTCAGTGGTTGTTATAGAAACTTGGGAAACATTAGCTGTACCTAATCCCAGGACAGCACAGCAATATGACCAGCATCATTAATATAAATTAAATATTAGTATGACAAGATTTCTAAGATATCATTCCTGTTTTATCATGGTGTGCATGAAGGGGTTAAGACTTACAGCAAAATTCCAAGCAATAAACTATTAAATCAGGTAATAAAGACATCTAGATAATTTGGAATTTTAGAGCATTTTAAAACATTTTAGTGCTAGAATTTGCACTGTCGATCAGGCAGGATAGCTGTCATTTTTACTGCTCCCATATTTTTGGGTTTGATACACTCTGAATTGTCCCTTGGAATCAGCTAACAGCTAAAAAAATAACTCTTATACAAAAAGGCTTTATTGGAAAAAGGCTGGAATATCCACTTATCTGAGCATAAACTTTTTTTGGGAAAAACCCAACTTGACTTACATGACTATTTGAGTTAGATGAGTATTCATGTGGTTCTGCTGCCATATATAAATTCTAAGTGGAAATTAAAGTCTGGAGAGGGAGAGAGAGAATTAATTCTTTTTGCTAGGAAAAAAAATAGTTCTCGTGTTTTCCAACAGAAGAGTTCAGGTTTTTTGCCACAGTCCATAACTTCATTTCAAGAAGGCTGTAATAATTTAAAGGGTGCCATGTGTGAGATAATCAATCTTACATATTTTCTTCTGCAGATAAAAAAATCTCAAACCAAAACAAAAACAACAAAAAAAAACCGGAAAAAAAGCACATAGGATAAGTACAGCCAGTTTACCACTAGGATCTCAAGAAAAGAAGCCATAGGATAACAAAACCAATAAAACAAACAAAAATCAAAGCCCAGATTGAAGGGAAGCTTGAAAATTGCAACAATCTTCTAAATGTCATCATCAATCCACTGATTATTTGATCTTAAATAAATTGTCTACAGTGAAAAAACCCCACAACTCAGAAACACTCTGAAACACTTTTTTCAGGAGGGCTGCAAAGTCCGACTAGTGTAAAAACCTTTAGCATAGGTTTTATTTGGCTTATTTTTGCCTTGAATAAGTTTCCCAACTATTATAACAACAGAAACTCATCTGACAATCTTCGCAAGCAAACATTACAAAGAAGACTCTCGTTATTTTGACCAATAAAATCTTGATGGTGGCTTAACTAAACTTGTTTTTACTTCTTTGATGTCAAGAGATTCCAGACACATACAAATGTAATCGATGCATGAATTTAATCCTATAAAGCAAGCCATTATCTGAGCTGTTTCACATAACTCGTGACACACTTCAATTGTCACATATGCCAAAACTGATTGAAATCCTGACTGTACTTGCCTTCAGAGAGACAGAGAAATCCTGGCTCTTTCAATGCAGAGAAACAAAAGCTGGGTGCTTTTTCCAAGTGCAAATTTCATTTTAACAGTGAATTTCTAATCAAGGTAATATGATCCAATCTCATTTCTTACTCTGAAACAGAAAAACATGCAATATCTAGCATTCATAACCCTCTTTTAAGGGCAAGTACAATTCATAATGAAAATTAATTTCACATTTCTATTTCCTGTCACCTGCAAATAACAAATATTTGTAACACAAGGACAGATGTTTTAATATACTCTGTTATCAGATTGGAAAGAGAAGCACAATGCATGGGACAAAACACAGCAGGATAAAGGACACAATTCATAATGCTGCATTACTATTAGAATAACAAAAATGTGTAAATTATGTTGGTGCTGAGAAATTTGGAATACTCCTTAAACAGCATCCAGAAGATATTTGAGAATGTTATGAAACCAAATCTTCACATTATGTTGGTAGAACAAGAAATCACTTACTCATAAACCGTTGCTCTGAATGAAATCTCATTGTAGAATATTGTAAGAACGAAAGTAAGGTGTAGCTTCAAAACTGTCTGCCTTAAAAACTCATGCTGTAACTTAGTTCTGCTTTTTAAGTATGAAATTAGAGCTCTGGGAATTCTACAATAATAGCATTTGTCATTACAAAAACAGCAAATAAAAAAAAATAACATGCTTAAAAATAACATGATGGATAGGAGGGAACAATTATACTTTATTACACAAATAATACTGGACTTCTTAATATAACTGATAAAAATTGTAAAGGTTTGCCAGCTGTCTTAGAAGGCAACTATAAGAAACCCTCATAAGATGGACGTAAAGTTACAGTCATTACCTTTTTGTAAGACTAGAACTTCATACACAATATTAAAATTCAATTTCCTTACTACTGCAATTTGATGAGGTTTTTTTTTTCCCCATCAGATTCCATTAGTACAAAGAAGATGCATGGATTTCTAAGATACCACTGAAATTAGTTGAGGTAAAATTGGAGACAATCCAAAGCCTAAAATTAATATAGAAGCTCGGTCAGACTTTGGCCTTTCAAGACTTTGGCCTTGGAAATTATATTATTTATATTTTTCTTAATGGAAAAAGCTCATACAATTTATGCTATCTAGAAACTTAAGCACTTTCTTTCCATTTCTCTTTTTTGAAAAAAGAGCACCTCACAGAAGAAATTTCTCCCACCCTAAAATAAAGGTGTAGAGGCTAAGAGCACTGTCTAGGAAAGAATCTGTCTCTTGAGGTATTTTCTAAAAAAAGTACATCACTTAGACTAGACTCCTAGACTCATAATTTCAAGGCAGCTAACCTTTGTAGTCTAAATTCACAGACTCATAATGAGTACATTATCTACCCTATAATTTTAAAATATAAAAAAGTTCTTTGAAGATCATCCACAAAATTAATCCCTCATCAGAAATATTGACCTCCCAGGTCTTATCTGTGTCATCTTCTCTCCACTTAGTAGGGATGGACTTTCAGAGCCCTCTCTAAAGACTGAAGGCAAATTACTTGATAGCAGTGAAAAAGATGAATATTTCAATAGAAATACTGAGAATAGATGCTTATGCTCCAATTTTTCTTTTACTTTTCATTCAAAGTTAAAATATAATTTAGGGTAGTTTTCAGTTTACACTTGTAATGTTCATGTTGCAGTGGCAAAGTTTAAAAATAATCCTTATGCCTTAAAAAATGCAGAGGAAATAATAAAATTAGGTCCAGGTGACCCGACCTCTTACATTTGCAAATAAATTATCTTTCATGGTTTTCCATTCATGTTAAAAATAGACATAGACAAATAAAATGCTTTCATCACAAATGAATAAACATCTTGTCAAAGCCTAATTTTCTAGAATCCGCAATAGAGGACAAAGGCACCATGTCCCTTGGGGTAGATGAGATACAAATAAACAAAGGAACCAAGAGAAAAATATTGTGAGAAACAAACTGATACATAATTTGAGGTCTGTGCCACTTCTTTTTCAAAGAAAATATTCTTAGGAAATTAAATGTATTGTATAGAAAACAGTTTTTAACCCATGAAAACTGTATTTCACTTGCCTCTGAATTACAATTGCCTAGAAATAAAGGTTCAAGAAAATGGTTAATACTTCAATTTAAAAACTCTTCACTATGAAATTAACAAATACAATTTAATTGCAATTTCTTGCATGATTAATAGGCTAGATTTTCATTCTTAATGCCACCATGCAGTCTGTTAAATATGGACTTTTTGCTAAATTAATTTCCTGAGAGATCCAGCTGCTATTGCATGCAGATTGTGTTATCTAACATCTCATATTATTATTTCTAATTTGCATATCTGTTTGATTAATGGTTTACTTTGCTTAATCTTATGCACTAGGAAGACACAAGCTGATCACCTCTATTCCTCAAATAGAACTGCTTAGATTGAGGGTGCATGAGGATGTGATTCAGAATACAGAAACGTGCTCATATATAGTTCAGTGTATTATAAAATCTCAGCTGCTACTGAAAGCTATCCTGCTTTTAATTTCAATTGGGAAATAAAAGCCACAGGCAGACAATCAAGCACAGGCACACATAGCTGTTAGTGATAAAGTATTTTGGGGATTTAATGATTAGCTTTTTTTATCTGGATATTTATGTTTAAAGGTATTGTCATTATGAGTGATACACATTGTCTTGCAGAGTTTTCTTCACAACTGGTGGCAAAAATTGCTAGGTGGTGAATAATTTAATCCAGGGAGAGGAATTTTTTGGCCATGAAATCAACCATGAAAAGGAACAAATCCCCAAGACACTGGAGGTTTCTCAGAAGCCAGTAAGGGCAGACACACTGATGGGATTGCTGTTATTGGTGTCATACTCAGCAACATGAACCCAAGCCAGGGCAGGGAGCATATCCAGCTGAGCGTTTCAGCTCTGCAGTTCAGTCTGAGTTCATGAGGCAGAGCAGAGCTGACACACGTGCAGTTCAGAGGTGGGAGACCAGGAGTGCACCAGGTCCTGTTTCCAAACCCTACTAACGAAGAACAGAGGCTTAAAACTACCAGCATTCAGATGGATTTGCTCTGGAGATCCCTGAGCATGAGGAAGAACTCGTGACCCCGTGTAACAGCCCCGAGTCATTTCTGTTGACATACAACCTCCCCTGTGCATGCCTTGGTTACTTCAGACAATTCTGAGTTTATTTACAGCCCAGCATTATTAATGGCTGTACTTAACTACCTCAATTTGTGTTCTAGACAGGTAAAAGATGTTATAAAAGAAAGGCCTTGTGAAATCAGGCCTTGATCTGCTGAATTACCAAGCTAGCCTGTCTGTTCTTCTAAGTGCGACTTGCAAGTTCCCATGCAAAACAATCTTAGGTATGAAAAGTTAATTAACACAATAACCTATTCTTAGGGACAAAAACAAGGGCACCTGTACAAACAATAGATATATCCCATAAGAATCCACAAAGAAAAAATGCAAACACCTGAATTTTAGCACCTACACACAAAAACACCTTCTAATCAATGAATGGAATAGCAAGAAAACTGTTAACCAATGGAAGTTCAATGCAAGGTCTATGAAAACTGTATCAAAATGCATCCTGGGAATAAAGAATGGGCTTTTACTGCATGAAGGAAATGGAGTCCCAGCTGATTTATTACAACAAACTTGCTATCACAGAGTTTACTAAGAGTATCCCCCAAAACCACACACTGTGCTCCATCCTCTGAAAGGATTCTCAGTGTTTGGAAATGAGAGATGCAGAGCGACAGATGATCAGGAATTTTATTTGAAATTTCCTCACAGATAGACAGGAGGGTTATACCTTTCACTGCTGTAGAAGTCTCTGTCATAGAAGCCCCCGGAACCCCATAAAAGAGCTGGACATTGCTATAGAGGGAAAAAAAACATGTACCTGGCAAAGAGAGAGGCAAAAGCTGCACTTTTAATGGAGCCGCTCTGTTCAGTTTTTCCTCCTGTCTTTTCTGATTCAGCAAATGCCTAAAAATTACTTGTGAAAGAAAGACTGCTCAAAAAATCTGTACAGACGTTCTTTTTTATTCTTCTAAATATTTTATATGACTGAACATTTGTCTCTTTTAGGCTCTGTTGGGGGTTGGGTTACTTTCTTGTAGAATTTTTTCCCGAAAGAGTGGCTAGGAAGCTGATTGCTGGGTACTTATGGACACTTTAAAAGTACTTAAAAGAGACAAAAGAGGTGGCTTTCGAGGGAGGGTGGGACCAACTCCACCTCTCTCTCTCTTGGGGGGCAGTTTTTGGATTCCAGAGAGATCTGGGCAGACTTCACTTGGAGCGGAGCTTGGTGCAACTCTCGTGGGTCCGCCGGGAATTCAGACCCTGGTCTCTCCCTGCCTGCCGGGAGCTGCTGTCCCATCGCTTTGCACCCAC
>JAWWMU010000180.1:7607934-7618824 GCA_035048155.1 Cinnycerthia olivascens | reverse complement strand
CTAAAGGTGTGGCAATTTGGGGAGAGGAGGTTTGTTTTCTCCATTGCAGGAGAAAAACTCCTGTTTTGTTTTTTTTCTCCTAGCAAGCATACCTGTCTTCAAACTAAGAGAGGTTCATTTTAATGTATATATATTTTCATTTATATTTAAAAAGCATGCATATGTATATGGCCTTTCTGATTTTACTGTAGTGCATTTTAATTAAAAATTATTGTTTAACAGAAACTTTTTCAGCTCTTTGAAAAATTTGGAAAACTTTTCTTGTAGAAAAGATTTCTAGTATTTCCCTTTTTTTCTGAAATATCCTTCAATATCTCATCATTAAATGATTACCTTAGTGATTTAAGACTCTGAAAAACCATTTTCTATCAAAATGTCAAATAATATGAACAGAGAACAGTAACAAACAGTGCTAATCCATCTTTACACACTTCAATATACTGGATACAATCTAAACAACACTCATTTAATTTCACCTTTCATTTACTCAAGGCTTTTTCTCATAAACTTATACAGCTTCCAACTTTTATTACTGCACATGTGACCAGCTGCTCCAGATCATCTAGGCTGAGACTATTTCTAGTTTTCTTTCAAACACCTAGAAATAAGCGCAGTATTAAACCGTATGAGCTGGAATCTCATTCAATTGACTGAATGAAGCAATTGTTTTGTTATTTCTGTAAAAAGCTGATCATGTTTTCAAGACCTGAATAAAAGTACAGGTAGCCAAATTAGTCTTGTTCTAAATGACGCTGCAGAATAATTTACCTCAAATATGGCTTAGTAAAACCAGAGTAACTTACAGGCATGTCCACTTCCAGCTGCACCACTCTTTTTCTGGTCATCATTTTCAGAGAACCTGATCCAGGACAAGTACATATCAGCATAGCTTATGATGGAAAGAGAAAGACATGCAAAAGAATAAGAAAAGTTCCATACATTTGCAGTGTAAACCACAGTTGCATGCTTCACTGTACAGATAACATATATATATATGTATATATATGTATGTATAAGTTTGTGTATATACATACATATGCAAAAACACATTTTTGCTTTCATGTTTTGCTTGACGCATTTACAAATTATAGTCATTTGCAAAGAGAAGATCATGAATGCATAGAATCGTCTGTACTGTAGAGTAGAATTTGTAAAATTGCTATTCACAATCTTCAATAGGAATTTCTTTTCTCTTGGAAGGCAGAAAAAAGTTAAATAAATATGTCCATAGTTTTAGAAATATTTACTGTTTCAGACAATTCAATAGAAAAGGTTTGTATTCTATTATGACCTTTTTCTCCATTTCTTCCTTGTTACTATTTTTTATACAAAAAGCAATAACATATCTTTTGAAATTTGTTAAGTATTAAGGTAGAGTATCTTATTCTAAAAGTAACTATAAGATTTATTGAGCCTCACACAATCCACTGTAACTATACACAGTTTCAGTTCACTCTCTTCTGCACTGAAATTTTTTGATTCGTTCTTCTCTGTGACTTGATCTAGCAGACCTGATTTTTCTTTCTATGATTTGCTTTAAAAGATAAAATAACTATTTTGGACTACAGTTCATCGTGATAATAACAGCCTAAAGTCCATGACAAGAAAAGCTTACAAAGGCCGAAAGTAGTCTTGACAATGCAAAATCTTGTGTACTTTTGGCGTTGGAAGTGGGTGTTGTGGATAAGAGGTGTTAGAATAAAAGAACTAGACAGTCTTGGAAGTGAAGCTCTAAAACTTCTCAAAATCTTGCCATTGTGGGCCTGATTCCAGACTCCAGTTTGCTTTTTATGTTAGAGAGAAGAACATTTATTATCTTAAAATGTACCCATGTTTTTGCCTGGCCACAAGCCATGAGTACCTTCTCCTCAAAGCATGAATTCCTCACCTCCACTCTCCACCTGGTGACCTGAGGCGGACAGAATAACAATCTAGACATATCTACAGAGGTTTCAGGCTCCTCCCTCTCATGGCTACAGCAAAAAAAAAAAAAAATTTACTCTTTCCTGGCTGAAAAACAGCAGGCTTACATTAATACTTATCATAAATGCAGGATCTGAAAATGATAGTGACTGAATCAGCAAGAGAAATGGGTTTGCTAGGAAAAAGAAAAGCTTCCTCTGGACTTGTGTCTTTCAAGCATATCTCGTGTGTATGAAATAAGGTATCTGTACTCAAAACTGAATTTCTTCTCTCATTACAAACAATTTCTATCCAAAGAAGTGAACTAAAGGCCTGAAGTTCCTAGCTCCTTGGAGTACCAAGGTAGAGTCTTTGCACATGAACAAGTATTGAAAAGATCCAACAGTGAAATTTGTCAAGAACGACGCTCCAGCAAGGGGCTGCTCCCATGAGGATACTGCCCTTGAAGTTTCAGGAGTCTGACCAGACACAGCCAGAGATGCAAAGGCTGGGTTCGTTATAGGCTGGCTGATCAATTACAGTCCTGTGCAGGAATGAACCAACTTAAGAGCAGCTTTTAAAGAAAAGAAGCTCTGTTTGACCTTCGAGGTGAAGATGACCTTCCTGCCTTTATTTGCCCCTTCTCAGTGTTTGCTTTTCCTGCAATCACTGGAACCTTGCTGCATCTGATTTACTCTGTTGCTTAACAGATGGGCTCTGCTGGCAACTTTCATGGTCTGTGTGCCATTCTTGTCTCTTGTGCCAAAAAAAAGGCAATTCTCTTCTCGCCTTGCATGGTGTTTTTAATTTATCTTCCAGGTTTTTCAATTACTGCTATTACAGAAATAAAGTATAACCCAAAAGTTGCATTAAAAATATTTCGATGATCCAAAACAACAATTAGTTTTCAAACACAAGTATCAAAGAAAGAAAATACTTCTTTTTATCCTTCTTATTGGATCACTGAAATTTAGAAGAAGGGGAAATAAATCTTTGCCCTTACCCCCAACAGTGGCAAATTGGGTGGCTAAAACAGACCGTGCAACTCTAAGGCATTGCAACAATTGAGTTGGAAGAATTCATTAAGATGATTCAGATTTTGTCCTGCCCATGTAAACTGGCTGCCAGGTTTGACTGACTGTTTACTACAGTTGCTCTTCATTAAGTTAATAAAGCACATATTGCAATTAAATAACATATCCAGTGCACTACAAAATGGAAAAAAATACTTTAGCTCTTCTTCATTCTAGTCTACAACTAGACTCTAGCCTTAGATTTCTAAACAAATTTAAGAAAATCACATTCCTCATTAGAAATATTTTTATTGTATCCTGATAGGCTTATCACTCCATTTAAACACAAGCTGTTAAAATGTTTCAGTAGAATTTACACAACTGGTGAAAGTATAAATCTAGTTTTAGATATATATGTATTAAAATATTCTCCAGCATTTTGCTTTTGACTACCTAGTTCCCATATTTAGCTAAATTCCTGATGAGCATTTCTCATCTCCCCAGACAAAATTGCAAGGAGATCAAGGGCAAATAAAATCCATCTGCTTTATATGTCTTAAGGTCAAACATCTGCCTGGATGGGATGCAAAATATGTTGGAAGACTGTGGCTTGTTTCTCATGACTTGGGTTGGGTTTCCCCCCGCCTTTCTTCAGATGCCTGAGACATATTTCACTTAAAGCTACTAAAATGAATTTTAAAGGATGCCTCTCACAAACGTTAAGCAAGCTGCTTCATTTTGGCTCAATTCTCTTAGGACTCAATAAGTGCAAAAATTCATTGGAAGTACAAGGCTGCTTCTCTAAATGAAAGAGCACAGAAGTCTATAAAACTTCTCATTTTCAAAAAACAGAAGACAATAACAAATACAGTGTCTTATGGTCATTGAAGGTTATTGTAAAGAAGCAAAAAATCTTTTTTTAAATTTTTTAATTCAGCCTTCAGTTATGAATAACCTCTTATTGATGCCTTCTGGAGACTGACCTAGAACAGGGACTAGACAGAGCAAAAGGATTAAGTAGGGATTTATTAAAATTATTATTATTAAAATTTATTTATTAATTTATCACCTGGGCACCACAGCAGTCCAGCTGGACCACCCTCAATATGCCCCAAAATGATCACAAAATGGATGCCTGATCACCAGGTCCCACACTTTTATAAGTTCTGGTCCATCAGCATATTAGAAACAATTGTCCAACCATAGCTTCCGATTATGAAGCTCCATCCTCCTTGTTTTTACTTCTCACTTCACTGCTGTTTTCATTCTTGAAAGTTGTCCTTGGTATTGAGCTGGAGAAGGAGTTGTTTTGTCTCTCTACTCTGTGAAGAGAACTCAGTAGCACTTAATATGAAACCTAAAACTGCCCACTAAAACAGTACAGGATCTGAAAAACATAAAAGCTAAAACCTAAGGCATCAGTATGGCACACACAAGAAGATAACAGATGGATGAGTTACAGCTAGATCTTAATAGTAGCAGACATCATCTGTGCCACAGCCTTTGGGAAAATGAAAAATGCTTGTTGTCATTGTCTCTGGGTTTTCTGTTACAATTAACTTATTTTTAGCATATATGAAAAGGAAACCATGGGTGTTAATGGATGTTTGGGCTGTTTTGTTTGTTTTTCATAATAAAATGGCGATAAACTGGTAAAGCTTCCTACACATTTAACTCAACATTAACATACATTTGGCTTTGTTCTGGCCATGGCACCATAAAAACTCTAAAAAGGAAATAAGGTGAACAGTCTAAAAGAACAGAAAAATAAACATCCACTGAGAGCAGTCTTGTAGCAGTGGTGAGCAGAGCAACTGCTAAGTTTTCTCCCTCCTCTGATCACTCGCGCCTGGCTCTCTGCAAGGGACGACTTCACCGTCACTCAGAATAAAGAAACACTCGATCTCCTCCTCAGCCCGAGTCACACCAACTTAACTTCACAGGGAAGGCAGGAATTATTAAGCACTTCAGCCAACTATGAAAATGTCCTTTGTTTCATGGTCAAAATGGCATGATATTTTCAGCTAGAATTTACACAATAATTAACGACTTTTCAAAGTACTTCTGATCATTTCCACTTTTCTGAAATATACTATCTTTTTAAAACAAATCAGGTTTTAACAAGACTATAAAACAGCCTTACTGCTAAAATATAGAAAAACAGTATGCATAGTCAGTATTATGATTGTTAGACTATATTTAGCAGTAGTTTTCCTCTGCATTGAAACAGATCTCATTCAAAATAAAGTAACTGAAGAAAAATGGATCAAATGAGGTAAGAAAAAGAGTAAGATTATGGAGCAACTTTACAGAATGTGTGTATAGTGAATCAAATAAATCTAGAAAGAATGTATTCACCGTAATATATGAAAGTGTGAAAATATTCAAATCTTTGTCTAGAAAATAAATTGAAAAAATATTTTTTCAATAGTGAAGTCAGGCTATTGGATTCTGACGCTGTTTCTTTCTACCGATTCCTTTTTGACTAGACAGATGAAAAGTATTTTTCTGCTGCTGATGAACTAGCTAGGAAAAATATCATAATGTTATGTACACTTTTTAAGACCTATATTTTTGTTCTCATGTTGTGCTTCACAACAGCAGAATGAGATGAGTTGATAAAGTAGCTTGGAGGACTATTATAGGACAGGAAAGGAGAAGGAATAGATATCGTACACCTGCTGCCAATCACTGCAGCATCTCGGTGTGAACTGCTGCTTCTGTTATTATAAAGTCTCTTTCTTGAAAGTGATATAGAAATTATAATTAAACAGAACTTTTCCCTCACAGTGAGCATAAATATAATCATCTGCAAAATAAGCAGATGAAGCACATAATGAAGCCTTTTTGGCTTTCAGTCAGAAACAGATTTTATCCTTCAATAATACCATTCCTATTTAACTTCTGCTATTCCTAATTTAACTTCTTGGTTTTATTTCTCTGCTTTTCTAAAAAGACTATGGATTCAATTGATTCTATTGGCTATTTCATGTCAGTCTGTATTTAGATGACACGAGATGGGTCTGTCAGAGTTAATTTCATTTTCCACACATTTACTTCATGGCTTAGTAGTAGCAAGGGAAAAGAACAGACGTCGTTACAAAAACAAGAATCATTCTGATTTTGGGTTTCATTTTCTTCCCTTGAAGAAGGAGATTTTTTTATTACAATATATTACTTCTACTTTTGTGAGATTTCCTCTTAGTCTTACTTCTGTCTATTAAAGGTGTTTAATTTTTTTATCAATTTTCTGATTTTATTTCACACAGACAACCATTGTTATTTCTGAAGAAATATAAAAATTATTTAATCAATCAAAGAAATTAGATGTTTATATTTTTTTCTTTTTAGTTTATGCATTTACCTAATGCACATTCAAGTGCTGTATAATTCAACATGAGAATCACACAGAAATCCACCAAATAAAAAGACTCATTTTTCTTTTTAATATACCAGTGCTAGTTTACATAATCAATTTTTTTCCTCTTCTTTCCTGTGTTATTCCTCATCCTCCTCAAACCTGAATAAGGCCATGAAATGAACATAGGAAGTGAGAATATTTGTCAGCACTGAGATGCAGATTGGTCATAGGACTGTATATAGCTTAAGAAAAGTGAAATTCTTTTAAAATTTTTCTAAGAAAAATCCTCCATAAAACCTGGGGAAAATACTGATATTGAGCTTCCTGCATTGTTAAAAAGATTAATCAAAAGTTTTCATAAGCAGCACTATGTCCTGTTGCTATTAGAGAAATGTAAATTTGAGTGAATTGGGCAGACAGTTGTGCAAAGGGTTGGTGGTCTTCTGGTGAATACGCTGTGACAAATACTGACTAATCAGGTTCATTTTTAAAAACTGCCATGACTTTATTCAAAGGCAGAAAATCTTAGAAATTCAAGGAAAAAGAAAAATATCACAGGGATCCAAGGTACAGTGGTGTACAGTCAGTAGCAAGATGAAGAAAAGCAGTGGATGTTATAAGAAACTGTGACAAACTGCCTCTGGTCCAGGTTAACTCATACAGAAATAGTTCAAGATCTACTAAAATACTTTTTTATTTTCCCTGCCCTTTATGAAGCCGAGCCACTTTTAGCAGTAAGATGAAATAGTATGGACAGCATGAAGACACTTAGATCTCTCATGTAAGCTTCCAAATGGAGAGAGTGTAGCTCTTTCTGCTAAAAATTATTATCACATTCTGAGAGAAGCTCTTAGGTTCTGATGTTCTTGAAATTGTTGAGGGAGACCTGTCTAAATTATTTTAACTTTGACTACAATAATATAGACATACCAAATAATTCTAAAGCTTTTTAAAAATTATTTTATTTAGTATATTAGTATAATACATGTATATCTAATCTGATTTTAATTAACATCTTTCAATTTCACATAGAAAATGGTGTCATTTTTTAGAATATTTCATGTTCCATTTATTTTAATATTGTATATGGTAAGCATCTAATTTACTCATTTTTTAATATCTTTGTGAAGCTAAACCATCACACTTTGTGCATAACGCGATTTCAACATTTGTAACTAAATAAGATGAAAGGGATAAAATAAGATACTTTGAATGAATCAATAAGTCTGTAAAGCTAAACTCAGACATATATGGAAAAATTATCCATGTCTTTTCACCATGTAAAAAATATGGTTTGCATCATAAAATTTCTAAAGCAAGGAAGTTTAAAATTACAATAAGTTGTTATAGATAAACAGTTGTCAACATAATTCCCTCATCTCCATGGTTTTAAACTGTTTGGCTTCATCCTGACTCAGTCATATAGGAAAAAAAAAATCCTAAGACAATAAACAACCCCATTCTCATTATGGAAAGGAAATTGAGAATACAAGTATAAGCAGCTGACTTGGGTCTTGGGAAACTGTAAATATGATCAAGTAGATAATTACTAAGAACACTTGAACAAAGGCTATGGAAAATAAAAAAAGCCCCATCACTTTCTATGTACCCTGAGTGTCCTCACAATGTAATATAGTATATTGGACACAATTCTAATATAAATTCATTTCAAGAGAACCACAGGCACTTTTTAGCTCTCTCGTTTGTGACATCAGTGTGATTATAGGAGACTCATCCATGTTTTACCTCAAATCACCTGCTAATTTGGGCCCAGAAAGAATATAAATTGTATAATGATCCCCTTTATATTTCACACAGTGACTAGCATCCACAGCCTAATGGAGAGTAATGGCAATATTTTCCATGCTTGAAATGTTGTTTTCTTTACCTGAAAATAGCAATTTAAGTGTAAGCAATAGAAAGGTGAATAAGGTCAATGACCAGTAGCAGAAATTTTGTCAGAACAGATATTTTTCTATTAAGAAACTTTGAAAGTCAAACAAGGTAACTCCTAAATCTGTGGTGCTGCTAATATAACAGTGATTAATTGTATTAATCACCTTTATTCTGTGTCTGTCATGGAGCCATAAAGTACTGGACGAGCACATTTTGGTGTGGAGTTCTTAAACCTAAATAAATGAATAAATAAATAAAACCAGTAACCTGTCCTCTAGAAAAGCTGCAATTAAATTTTCATGAGTTTTCCTTTGGATGCACAAATCTGGAGCACCCTTGTAGATTCCTTCCTTAATCCAAGCTGATATGACTAATTAAAATCCTTTACCATCCATTTCAAGGCACAAAACCCTATATAAAATGTCTTTTAAAACTATGCCATCATACAGTACTGCCTGTGATTTCAAACACTTGACACAATTCACTTAAACAACAGCAATAGGTTTACATCATATTCTTTATACTATTTTAGTCTGAAACTGATGTAGCATTTTCTTAGAATAGTGTTAATGCTAAGAATTCTACCCCTGCTGATTGGACAAGTTTTATGATATGTCTGACCCACAACGTGGGGTATAGATAACTTACAGACACTGAACAGAATTAACAGTGACTAAACTCTGCCTTCCTAATGTTAAAACACACTAAAATACTAAATAATTCAGAATTATTTCTGTAATGTACAATAAGGTTGACTTCACATCTGTTCAGCCAAAGCAAAGGAAAACCCCATCACGATTCTGACAGTTTGAGGTTTCTGTACTCGGTTGCAATTGTGGACTTGTTAGGTACCCAAATATGCTTCACATCAGAGAGTCTGTTTTCTTCAAGTTTATAAAGTGTAGTGTGGACAAGCTAATTCCCATTAAGAGATGAATCTCAAATCTCATCAAAGATAATGAAGTGAAAGAGATGCTCAGCTGAACTTAGGTTTTGATGAAGTAACTTACTGCTTACAGGCAAGCATTTTACCAGATCAAAGGATATAAATACATCCGATTAAGATCACATTCTTCGCAAAATCACACCTTTGTGCAAAGTTAACTTTCAAAATCATGCCTTTTTCTTGACACAGTTATTGCTTGGAAGCAAAAATTGTCTTATACATTCAACTGCACCTTTATTTAGTATTTAGATTACATGCACTCGTATAAATAATGTTTAACTGAGTAATGAAAATAATTAAGAATACATACATAAGAAGGCAAAATAAAACCTGAATTTCCCTATTTGTTAGCATAAATCATCAATCTTTCTGGAACTTAGGGATTTAATAGCCAAGAAACATTAAATAAGAGGAGGTCTCATTAATTAGGTCACAATTACTTATTTTATTAGAAATTTGTATGGACAGAGTTATTACTCTGTTCTTATGATCTGAAATAATTGCACTTAGATTTGATGAATATGAGAGCTATGTGCTTTGATTACTATAATCCAGAAATTTGATGATAAATTCCTTGCTGACAAAGAATCATGACTTTTTCATGTATTTTTTCTTACCTACCAATGTACTATATAATTTTCTCATTTTTCATAGGAATTGATATTTTAAAATATGTTTTGTATTTTTGTCTTCTCCTATAAGAACATTGTTAATTATTCCTATTCTTGCATCCCTCCACTGACAATTTTGTGAAATATTTATGGTGCAGAGGTGATACAAAAGGTATCAGAGACGTGTGGAATAATGGCAAATCTTTAGTTAGCAGGAAGTTTCACAGGTTTGTGAAAGGTATGTGGGACATGGGAATAAGAATGGTGAATGTGTGTTCCTTTAAGGCTGTTTGAAATTCTGGGGTACATTTCAGAGCATCCTGTAAAATGTCAGACTTCAGACTGTGTAAGCTATCATAGGTCCAGTGAAGTCAAATGGAGGTTACAGTATCATCATTTTAATCTTGGTATTTCTTAGTCTGGCATACAACTGTAGCCCCATACAATTCTTTATCTATAATTTAACACTTTAAAGTGCCTTTTTAGCACCTGTATTTTGACTAATAAGAACAACTTTGTTGATTCATGCTCTTTTGTACACTATAATATTCCCTTTTTCTGCTATGTACATAAAAATATGTTTGATTTATTTTTTTTAATGCAGCAACTCTGAGGCTGTTACCTCAATTTTCTTTCTGTAACATGACTTTTTCTTCTTTCTTTTTGGACTGCAAGCGAACATGTCCACTCTGACTCAGTATCTTGCTTGCTAATGAACTGTGACAAGTTATAGTAATAGTTTCCTCTGATATCAGATTGTATTATGGACCTTAATGACAGTTCCTTATCAACAGTTCCAATTAATAGTGCACCCCTAATTCTTTCTTCTATGCTTGCCCATGTTTCACAACACTTAGCCAATTGTCACAACATCCTAAGGAAAACCTTTATTGGTCATTCCCTTTTCAGATACTTAATCTTCTCATGTCTCTGTTTCCACAGCTGAACATCTGCTACAGTCTGTTACTGTCCCTGTTACCTTTGGAAGCTACAACAAACTGCAAACACAAATAAAACTTTCAGAAACTATTATACATCAGCTACAACTGAGGTTTTGCTGCTAAGGAAGTTTTCTTTTATGGACTAAGATGATCATTAGTGCAAACTAATATAATAGCTGTCTTTTTTTTTTTTTTTTTTTTTTTCCCCTCTTCATTATCA
>JAWWMU010000180.1:7575837-7606226 GCA_035048155.1 Cinnycerthia olivascens | reverse complement strand
CTGCTCCCGGGGCTTAGCAGGGCTCCTGTCAGCAGCTGCTGTGCACCGGCCAGCCTTGGCTCGCTCTCTCTCTCTCCCCCCTGCTTCGTCTGGCCAGGAGTGCCAGAGGAGGGAAAGGGGGGGAAGAAACTCAGCCTGGCCCTGCCATGGGAAAAAGCCAGGCCGGGCTTCTTACCTCTCCCACACCGGAAACCAAAAGAGGCAGATTTCCAGAATCTCACTTAAAAATGTGTATTCACAAAGGTGTATCAGCCCTTTTCATTGGTTTACTCATATGTCAGTATTACAACATTTTCCAATCAAATCAAACCAAGACAAAAAGAAACTATGTTTCTTCCTGCATATTACACAATGTAAACTGCTGTCAGCTTCTCAGATGAATAATGGTGTTCCTGATATCTCTTGTTTCAGTAAGAACCAGTAATTATAAAAGTCTAGTTTTGGTGCTGAGGAGTGCATTGTTTTGTTCTGTGTCTGGCCACACAGGTCTGTGGCCCATTAGTAGTAATAGTACCAAATAAAGCCTGTATGGCAAGAATTACTCAGCCACTTCAGATAAAATCATGGACAACATGAGAATTTGATAGTCAGAATGTGAGGTCTTTGAAATTACTTTCTCATTTTCTTCGCAGTGTCTAGAATAGTTCATTCAAACATTACTCAGGCTAGGCCTGAAGAAGAATTTAGGCATTTAAGTACTGTATATTCTGAAACAGAATTCCAATTTGCTATCCAACACCATAAGTGTCTTACGTTTTCACAGTGAAATTACTATGGTTGTGTTCATAACACAAAGCTCTTGAGCATCCTGAGAAATTGGCAGCTTTATGGCACCCCTCTGCCTGCTCGTGTTAGCCTGCTCTGGTATGCAAACTGTCACAAAGGTACTGGTTTGAGAGTTACACAAAATGTTCTCTGCTTTAGTAGCTGCAGCTCAGATCTTCCTTTTAAGTCATGGAAGCTTAAGTCTTTCCCTCTGCTGTTTTGGGCAGTGGAAAAAAAAACAATGGGTTACTGAGTATAAGTCAAGGATGCCTAACCATATCTCAGTTCTGGTTTTCTATTCCCATGTGCAGTGTGTTTCTGGTTGCTAAGATCAATTGGAGGGAATAAAAATATACAGAAATTTGTAGCAGTGGGTTATTTTAACAAAAGCTTTGCATGTGCTTTATGCCAAAGCCTATATTCCAAGCCCGTGTATTCCATACATCAATGTGAAGAGATAAAATGTAAACAAGATATGTCTATTTGAAGAAATATTTCACTGCAAACTTCATATTTATTGAACTAAAAGATTTTTTTCATTTTTTCTTTATATTTTACTCATAAGATGCCCTTTTGCTTTCTCAGTTTAAGTAAAGGACTGTGATTAACTGTAAAACTGATTGCTTAAAGTAATTAATCATTTTCCTTATGAAATTTCCTGAGTAAATTAAGGATCTTCTAATAGGAGGGTTGTCTCTTGTGTAAATGGAATACACAGAGAGCCTTGATTGAGAAATAGATGTACTGCCCAGATACCTAGTGATGTATCTTTTTTATTCCTTTAGTAGAATAAATACCTGTCTAGCTGGAGTGCACGAAATATTGTTTTTAACAAACGGAAAGATATTGATATCTTCTTAATAGTACTAATTTTCTAAAAAATAAAATGTTTAGCTAATTTTTTTAAATTATTCTTCTAACAACATTATTTTTGTGGTCAGAGTTTATATTCAGCAGATGTGATGTATAAAGTGCTATTTACTTACAAGTATCTCACAAACCAAGGCTGCTATTGCAGTGTCTTGCTCAGAGTTATACCAATTTGGTCTTTTAACCAAAAGAACTCTAATTTTTTTTCTAGGCCAAAGTCAATACACATCAAATAAGCATGTAGAAGGGGAAAGGAAGGCCAGCAGAAAACCCAAGACATAGAAAGAGATAGAATGTATATATGCATATATATATAACCATGCTGAAAAAAATATAAATATTGAGACTGGTAAAATGAATGGGAGAACAAAACTTTTCTGTTTTGGTCTAGGTTTTTTCCAACCTAGTTGATTCTCCGATTCTTTGATTCCATAATCCATTCCTTCATCTGTGAGGAGATCCTTTATCCAGATAATTTATATACCAACTGAATACATAATGTGGTATTTTCTGTAGGAAGCATTATGACTAAAAAATAGCTTCATCAGAATTGAGGTAATTTCCAAGGCTAAGTAATAACAGAGCTGGATATAGCAGTCAAATTAAAACAAGAACTAATTAAAACCCTTGCCATAACATCATTTGTATTTTATGAAATAATTAAACAATTTAGAAAATTAATTTTTGTTATTCACAGTCTGTGGCACTTCCTTGCCCAGGGCTAAATGCAAAAACACCAGAACACTGAGGAACTATAAACTCCCTTTCTTATGATGCTAAATGTGACTAAGGATCAGACAGGTGCTACACAGTCACACTCCAACAATTCTTGTCACGAAGACTTCACCAGGGCCAGGATTTCTCTCACAGTCCGTGTAAGGTCAAGATTTTTAGTCTGTGGAGCACCACACCCAGCACAGAAAAATCAGGCTGGGATTAAACAAATTAACATAACTGACTTCAGCATATCACAGCAACCTTCCTGCTCTCAGAACAGAGAGCAGATCCTGTTCCTGCTCTCAGAATAGCTAATTAAGTTCACAAAAATGCAATGTTTATGAACTACTGCAGCTCCTTCAACTCAAGAAAGATTGAGAAATATTTCCTACAGTAACAAAAGTGGAAAAAATAGCTGTGAGTGCTACAGCTTGCTCCCTTCAGAGAAAGGAAAAAGCAAGTATACAAAACCACACAGCAACTCATTTGAATCTTCTGTTCTTCCTGTCAGCAGCTTTATTTCTTTAGGTGAAATATTGAAATTTTTATTAGAGATTTAATTTCTCTTAATTGGGATGTGAATTGCATTCCTATGAGTATATCAGGTTTTGGCATATTTGTTTCATTTCCCAAACTGTAAACCAGGTATATAACTGAGGTATATACCTCAGTTTTACAGGAATTTTGAGTTTTAAATATTGGCATATTTCTCAGCTGGACACCCAGAAGTATATGGGTGTATGCAGACAGATTACTTGAAAACGCATAAATGTAAAAAAGAAAAAACTCAAACTGTTGCTAAAGTATTATGAAGAAAAAACATTTCCTACTATATGTTTTTCTCTTGATCATTCTTACTATGAAAGACTGAAAAATGTTCACTGTTAAAGAAAAAGCTGTTGAAAATTTATACACGCGAGAAAAGGCCAGTCAATATACTGTAATATAGGCTCTGAATTTTAACAGCCATTCTTTGTTTTGTTTGTATAATATAGATTTCTGCAATTCAAATGGAGAACTAGCTACAGGAGGTTACCCTTTGAGTTTAGATTATGCTGAAATACTGTTTGATTCTTAGAGACTTAAGTCTTTGTTCATACTCTAAGCGTCAAAACAACTTTATTAAGTGCACAGCATTATACAAGGCTGCGTGCCAAAACTTGTAAAATGTCAATGCCATGTTTTTCTTGGAATCCTATAATTAATTCATCATCAAAATAGCTTTGGTGCCTTATTCTGATCCATTTTCTAAGCAGTGTAACCAGGAAATTATGTTCCATGCTTCCATTTTTTAAAAGAATATCACTGCTGAATTTACAACAAGCAAACTTGTTAAAAGAAAGCCTTTGGGGGATTTAGTAAATTAAAAATGAAAACACACTCAGAGGAATATGGAATTTATAACCAGAAAAATATCATAAAAAGGTGTACATTGCAAAGTTTATATAAATCAGATACAGATTCTGTAAATACTTAGAGTATAATAAATAAATGATTGCTGAACTCAAAGACTAGTAGTTTATGTCACCATATCCTGCCTGACATCTCTATTCTGCTATAATAGAAGGCTCCTAAGTGGCAAGGGAGAGAATTTTGTTTGTTACTGCCATGAAATAATATGAAAAGTCTGAAAGAGGTTTACCTTCAGTCACTAAAAAAGGACCTGGCCCAAAAACACTGAAGGTGATAATAATCTTTCCAAATTCAGAGATATATTATTGTTTAGTGTAGATTTACTCATAACTTACTGATGGAAAATTCCAGCAGTTTTGCTTTCATTTTTATTTGGGAAAGATATGGTTCCAAACTGAACTCAACACTGAGAGGAAAATGTACATGAATGAAAAGAATTCAGCAGGATTACAGCAAATATGAGTCCTTGTCTTTCAACACATTAGAAACGTTATTTTATCAATCTTCCTTGAATAGCAAAATTATAAATTCTGGATATTATCTTTGACTTCCAGTAGTAAAATTTCTATTTGAAAAGAAACAAGACCACAAGCATAAGAACATAAGCAACTAAGGGAGGAAATGCAATTTTCTCTGTAATGTATTCTTGTAGAAGATCTGATTCTACTCATGAGCTTACAAGCAGCCCTGATCTAGCATTTAAATTAAGACTAGCAGCTTCCTTACACTTCCACAGTACTCAAAAAACTTGAGCTCTAGTTCTAGTCAGGACTTCAACGAAGATAACATGGTAGAGCGGTCAGCTGGAGGACAGTCAGTACCTCAAAGGCATCATGGATTAAAGGAACGTAACTGCTATGAGAAAGAGACAACAGGGCAGCAGTAGCTCACCAGTTACACACAATTTTAATGTTTGGATGTCTCTCTCATGCATTGTACCAATGTCTCTGAAGTGTGCTTCCTACAATTTTCCCCTCCTCTCTTCCACATCATGTGACTTGAAGTGCACAGTGTGTTTCCCATTCTCTGCTTGCTCTGCTGAGCTTAAGAAGCAGCAAAAGAAAACCCGGCTGAGACTAAGGCAAATTGAAAGGATGTCAGTAGTGACTTGAATCTTCCCACACTTCTTTGGCTGAAAAAAAAAAAAAAAGAAAAAAAAGAACGATCTGTGAAACTCATTCAGATGACAGCCAGCAAGTGGTAGACTCTGAATTTGATACCCTCTTATGTGCATTAAAACCTCTGAAAGAAACAATTAAAGGGAGCATTGGACTGGAAGCAAGACTTTGCAAGAGTAGAAATGGGCAGGTGAGCAGTTGAAAGAGAAGGAAGGTGAGGTTTGTAGAGTTAGCATAATGTCTCCAAACTTTTCACCTGAAATTTCCTGCTTCTTTGAACCACTTTATGATTCCCAGCTTACCAAAAAAATCAACATGATTTTTCCAAATCACTTTCGTTATATTTCAGATCAAATGTTTCATTCTTTTCAATGTCATTTTCAGCTAATTCTTAGCTACAACCAGCGGGAAAAGTGTAAATTTAAGACAGCTATTGAAATATTGAGAAACTTCTGCTGCTCCTAAATGTAGAAAAAAATCCATTTAACAGGATGATTCGGAATGTTCGCAACAAGTTAACATATCCAATTAGTATTTAAAAAAAATAAAATCTTTTTTATTAGGAAAAGTTTCAGCCAGTTGTAAGGGGAGAAATTTAAAATATATTTTCTTTATGTTTCTTCTAATCCAAGACTGAGTCTATGAAAATACTATTCTTGGTAAACTCCATGGGCAAAATTGTGCCTTGTTTCTCACAGCTTCTGCTTGGAGTGTCTTGGGCTTCTGGTTCTTCCTTTCCCTGAAATGCATTTGGTCTACAGATGCAAGGCACTGGTAAATGTAGAGCATTTTTCTGGTTAAGGAAAAATTTTTTGACAGTTTCCGACCTCAGGGCAATAGTGATGTACGATTTATGATGTCTATCATCTTGGTTTTTTTTGGACAATTCTCATTGCTGAGGGATTTCTCCCCCTCCCCCCCCCCGCCCTTTTTCTTCTTCTTTTACTCTACCTCCACTTTTGCCCTAAAAGTCACATTGCGCAATCTTGGATGATCTTCTGGTGGGCCATCAAAAATTAGCCATTTCTCACCAAATTGACAAAACTCTGTAAGAAAAGCTCAACTGAAAACTTTTATTTCCAGGATACAAACTACTGGAACAAGAAATAATTTACATCAACAAATCTTTCAGGGCCAAGTGCCAAGTTCTGCATTGTTAAGCTAGCTTGATGTTACAGAGCTTATGCTTGTAGGGTGCTCCAAACTCTTTGGACATGGGACTAAGTTTTCATTGAAAAGACCGAATTTACAACTGTATATTTTGGTTTATAGAGAAGATTTTGATTGTTCCTCTCTCTCTTTTGCCATACATTAGATAAGTACTTGAAATAATGTCATAGCTTAGGCACCTGCTAGTGAAGAGATGAGGAAAGGGTTGGACTAGGTGAAAGAGACACTTTATATTGTCAGAATGGTACTTTCATAACAAGGAATGCAGAGAGTTCTTCAACTTGAGTTAATTCCCGATGGTGAAAAAAATGTTACTGAAGATAATCTTCTTCCCACTACCCCAGAGTTAAGATGAAAGACCATTTGGAGACTGATGTGCAGAGAATTCTGTGTCAACTTTTTTCAATTCCATGGGAATAGAATATAATCAATAAAAAATATTAACAAAAGCAAATATCAACCATAAGGAGTATTATAAACCTAAGTGGAAAATGCTAAGCAGTTTTTTTCCAAGTAAATAAAGTTTTCTGAATCTTATAACAGATTCGCTACTTTAATTTGGTATTCTTTATTACGGGAATTCTGTGATCTTGAAACTTTATTTACTAAGGGAATAAACTAGAGGACTATAATCAGACTGAAGAGATATATAATTCTTTAAACAAGGAACAGTAGAATTTGACCGCTCTGGTGCAGTTTATGTATCTTAAAATGTATGTATTTTTGGTTGCAGAATAACAGGTTTCAAGGAAGGAACAGCACCAAGGAAAAGAAAGAAGACCATGAGCAAATTTTTGCCAGAAAATCTCTCTATCATTATGTATGTTTAAGTGAAATAACAGCGGAGTTATTTACTCTGTGAATTTATCAGATTCTAAATAGGTTAGAAAATGTTAAAATTATAGGGATAGTTAACATCCAGCTAGTCATTCCATACTATTTAACAGTATATGAATCTTTCAAGACTGTGAACTGTGGTTCATCGTCAGTATATCCTCAGAGCTGGTCATGCAATAAAAAATCACAACTTAGTAACTGTATCTGAACTATTTGTGAATCATAAGTGGTTTTACCATAAAATGAGGAATTTTAGGTTTTTTTCTCCTGCAAGGATTGATTTCAGCAGGGGCACCTTTTCAGTGGTCCTTCTAGGCCTGTGCTATCATATATACACTTCATTCTGTGAAGCTTGTCCTTCCTGCAACTACTTCTGGTTCTACCTTATAGTTGACTGAGGAATACAGATTCTTTTCCAGCATTAAATTGTGTTCCTCATATATTAAAAACTTTTCAATTTCTTTCTATAGACTGTGTCATCTTCTAGTGTAACCTTAAGTGTGTTATGCCTGAAAGACTATTTCACTCCTGAAACAATCAGTTGAAGCTACAAAATAAAATCTGGTTTGTGACGTAAGTGGAAAATTAATGCACTTAGTTTGTTTTGGAAGAAGATATTTTCTAGATTTATTTTATTTCCATAGTGATGTTGAGAACACAGTGCCGTTCTATCCATCATCAGCTGCTGGACCTAAGTGAATCTAATGAAAAAAATAAAAAAAAAGGAAAGAAAAAACCAGCAATGAGATAAAAGAAGAAAACAACAAGAAAAAACATCTTTGAAGTATTCCTTCCCCAAACTTTTACTAGTCTGTTTCTTTCTGATGGCTCTGAGGTGTCTTACTCTTTGCATAAAACCTGCCTAAGATGCTAAGGTGGGATAACAGGGGGGTTTTATTGTGCTGCTAAATCTATTCCATGCTGTAGGGAAATGTGTGACTGCACAGTTAATCTTAAGCAAGGCAGAAAATTCATCTAAGTCTTGTCATATTAAAAGAGGGCATTTTAGAAAAGAACACCCTTGTAAAGGATTTCTATCAATTTTTATGTGACCCTGTGACCCTAATATTTTCCAGATATACAAGAAAAACACTGTGCCATGAGGAGACATCTCTGTGCAGCACTGATGAGAAAACTGCAGCATCCATTTCCTCTGCCTGCACTTCAGAAAAAGTAAAAGGGAATTGAAGGGTTTTCAGAAGCATGCTTCAACAATGAGATGAACCCAGAAAGTTGTGTTTGTCTTCAGATAAAAAAGATACCTTTTCTGTACATCCCTGTTTAGGAAGATCTCTCAATCTAACAAAGTAGAACACGAGCCAATAGTAGGTTATAGCATGTAAGAAAATGCAATCTAAAGCTGGAATCAGAGTTCTAGTTTTAGATAATTCTAACTTGAATTCGATTAATTCTTAGATAAGAATTGCAAAATTCCATTGTACGGAACACTTCATCAGAAAACATGAAGTTTAACAGTTGGGGCATTTCGTTCAGCCTCTTTGTTCCTTTAGTTTTTGTGCTTTAAAATAAAGCTATTTTGACATGTGTCAAAATTACCTTTAGGCATCCAGCAGTGCTCCACATAGAAAAACCAAAAGACCAAAAAATATTGTGGGATGTTTACATTCAATAGCAAATTCTGATATGAAAATCAATAAGAGCATATTTGTTGAATACAAAGTTATCCATTCAGTTAAGTACTTATATATAGGCACAGAATTGGGATTCATAAGTTGGGAAAATGAGACTGGAAATTCTTAAGCCTGTTTATAAAACAGGACAAAAAGGAAAAGATTTGAAAGTATCTTTTATCATGAAATCCTCAATCTTTAAATTTAAGGATTTTCTAGGAATTATTTTATTTTTGAAGTTTAAAACCTTGCTTGATATGAGAATTTGTTATAAAGAACAGGAACATATATGAACAATGTATTAGAAGCAGGTCCTAAACATACTTAGGAGCTACTCACACTTTTGATCTCTTTCTAGCGGAAAATGAAATTTATATTATTTTCTTAAAACCTATTTCATAAATGAATTTTTTAAAAAGAGAATATTTTACCAGGGGCTTTTGAGACTTGTTTGGGTCAGTGTTCTACACAACTAAATTGCACATTGGGTTTGTCAACAACAGGATGCTTTTTTCAATGGTAAAAAAATCATATATTAGGATTTATCTTCCTAAACTGATATGAGCATATTGATTGACTTAAAAATTACTGTAATAAAAGAAAAATAGCTGAGCAGAGTAAGGGAAAATAAATGGTATATTACATATTCTCAAAAAGGAAAAATATTAATCTTGAAAGTTATTGTTTAAATTTAGTAGTGGCATTTGGTGGCCAGTTGTTTTAGGTAAAATCAGCTGCTAATCTTTTTGAAAGACAATTTTTATTTATAATCCACAGTAAACTATTCTTTTGATTGGGTAAATATTATAAATAATGTTTAGGGACTTCTGGATTCCATGAGGTGTAAAGTAATATAAGATACGAAAAACATTATTGATGTGAATAGTTTCACATGTTCAAATACAGTAAAATTCTGAAAAAAAAAACAACTTTTTTCTTCACAAATATTGTAAGGGCTAAAAATAAAATGGATATTTTCTCTTAGTCATATACAGCACTTTCAGTCAATTACAACTAAAAACAATGAGCTTTTAAAAAATAAGCAATTTATTTACTTGCTGTAAGTACATGCTTTTTCTTCCTGTGCCATATATCACTTTTCTCCTACATACATTGCTATTTTTTGATAAATCTTCAGTTTTCAGATTGCATACCTCATATCATGCTAACAAAACTGTACTTTTAGACAACATCACCACAAAATATCTTGAACTTTAGTTTATGCATAAAAATGAATTGTTTCCTGAAAATGCTTTGTATTGTAGGTACCCATTTCGAATGTTATCAATTTATATGATATACATGCTGCAATGAAAAAGAAAGGCTATTTATTGTCTGTTTCTTAGGCATCAATTAAATTTTATACAGGCCTGTCAGAAAAGCTGCACAGAATTTCATACATCAAGGTAACCCCACTGGATTGATCAGAAACTTTCAGTGAGAAATCAGATCTATTAATTTTTAACCTCTAGCTGTAATTACCAATATTTTGGTAGCGTTGACACCAGTATGTTCTTACCCACAGTTTTTCTTTGGCTCAAGTCAGAATTCAAAAAATGGCAATAAATAATAAGTCATTAAAATTGCAAAAGCAAAGACCAGATATTATTGAAGCATTCTAAATATGCTTCTTAGCCCTAAATTGTGTAAAATCTATTTTGAACTGTCAAAAAATGTATTTGTTTTCACTACAGTCTGAAGTGATGTGAATCCCAGGGATGTGAACAAATTTTCTTTGCTGAGCATGCAAATTTTAGATGACTGAAGGTTACTTAGCATGTTAAGTAATTTTTCACTCCAGCATACAAGCCTTTATTAACCAAAAGCCTGGGGGCTTTACAATCTTACAAGAAAAGATGTTAAATACAAAATCAAACATTATCAGTTATGGGATAAGTACATGCACAATATCCAGAGGCTGATGTCAGCTTTCAAACTGAAGGAAATTTATACTGAAGACTGAACTTGTTGATTTTGGCTTTTTTTTTTTTCCCCCTAGCATTCAAATACACAAAACAGTTGTCAAATAATTCTTCATAAACCCGGCGCATCAACCCCCTCAGGCTTGTAAACTTAGTTCCCTGATTACCTGTGTTGGAATTGTCAGCAGTATGAGATGTGTAGCACCCCATACTGGTCTATACATATTGCTCCTACTCCAAGTTGGATGGTAATTTGTCTCCAGTCCTGGAAAAGGCTAAGCAGGGATGCTGTGCTGCTGTTCCAGTGAACATTGTTGAGGCAGAGAGAGACAGGAGCCACATGCTGATGGAAGGCAAATCCAGGGCAGAGCTCTGCTCTGGGGGAAAACTGTTCAGCTCAGGAGGGTTGGATCAGTTTTGTAAGGATGGGTAACTAACTAGCAGTCACTGAACTATGCACCCAGGATCAGTATCAGGTATGCAAAGGATGCACCACAAGATGCAAGAAAAAAGCATTTAAATCAATAAACTGATTTTTAAAAAGTATTTAAATCAATGAATTGCTTAAAAATTGTATTTAAATAATTTAATTGCTAAAAATTTTTCAATTCACTTCTATAATGCCACAATATTCCAGTTACACACATTCACACAGTGATGTGACCAACCTTGGCTCTTGCAAGCCCATTCACTATTTTTTCTGGGAGCCTGCCACCCACACACACCTCATGCTGGAAGTGTGGCCACTCCAGCTCTAGGTGTACTTGAAATACTGCTGGTTGTGCCTTGCTAAGAAAGCACCCCTGTGTCCCTCCCTGTGGGCCTTTTCACATAAGACATAGGATAAAACAGAAACAAGAGCTTGTGAGCTGGTGCAGGAAATTCAATTAAACCACAGAAGCAGCAAAATTTCTGACAGATTAAAGTACTATTTCACATATTTTGAAAAAAGAAATGCATTAGTAGCACTCTACTAGTGCTCTGCACCTTGAGGTTTTGTTATTTCTTGTTTCAAAATTAGCACCCTAATGTTTAATTATCTTACAAAATCTCTCTAGCCACACTTGAAGCAGCAAGTTCTGCTCTGCTGTAGCTCAATTTATTTTAACTGGAGCATCTTTTCTAATCGTCCAACTATACATCAGTTTTCTTTGTGGAAGGAATCTGATTTCACCATATCAAATGAGATGAAATTTTTTTTTTGGAATCTGTCCTCTGGGTATCTGTATTTAGACCATGAGATGAAGGATCAATATCCTTTGTTTTCCTGATGATTCAATTGAAACATAATGTATGAGTCACTGAAGATGTTCTATTAAGTGCCCCAAGGTCAGGCATACAGATGAGATCTTTGGGGTTTTTTTACTGTGTTCACAATATAAACATAGTTTAATAAAGCTCATTTTAATTGATATATTTCCTCTGTAGTTATTCCTTCCAGTCATAGGATAGGCAGTTTACCCTCAGATAGTATCCCACACTGGTATTGAAATAAATTATTTTAGCCACTACATAAATTTATTAGTAGCAACAAAAGCTATAACCTATGTAGAGTAAATGGTATTAGGCATAATTATGAGTAAACAAACCTTGTCCCCAAATTCTTTGAGCCTATGTACAGTTGGATTCCAGCAACTCTATTGGGCAGTAACCTATTTGCCTAGTAATTGTGACTCATACAAACGCTATAACTACACTGATTAATTTTCCTTATGGACTCTGTGGTAGGTTAATTAAATGATCCATTCTAAATAATGACAGTCTTTTACAAGTAGCCCTGCAGGAACTGAGCTGTTACTTCAAAGGCATGAGCCAAAGAGAAAGTAATGAATGTGAACCATAGAAAATCCTCTTGAAAATATATATTAATATGGAGAATACATAAAAACTCAATTTTTAAAATGACATACTATTAAGTATTTGACAGTGTTTTTTACTGATATACTGTCTCATGCAGTAAAACAACTACTGAAATATTAAGGTCAAATAAAAATTGCCTGATATTCCATAGTAAAGCATTAAAACTTGTGGCATTGCAATATCTTGCTAAATAACTCAGATTTCTATTGGTGAATTCATAAATGAACTTGCTTTAAACATGTTACCTAAGCAAGATACCCAAACTCATCTCTATGTGACTATTTTGCAAGTTGGCTGCAAATTACAATGCAAACACTTCAGCCTATGAAATGCTCTACAGCTTCTTTCTCTAACATTTGGCCCTTCAGGAGTCAGAGACTCTTGATATGCAAAGATTTGAAAAGTACTTTAATTCATCAAAATCACAGAGAAATACCTCAGCTAAAAGTGATTTAGAATAATATACAAGAGATGGATCAATATTGTCAAACATTCTGCCACTGGAGACGAAAGATATAAAGGTAGACAGTTTAGGTAATAGGAAATGGAGTAAAGAGAAAAAATCTCATACCTCATTTGAAATCATTAGTGTAAAATAGTCAAGGGAAGGATCAGGTTAAAAAAAAAAAAAAAAGAAAAGGGGCAGCTCTTCAGACAATGGTGAATCCAAGTAATTTAATTAGCTGTCAAAAATGGAATCATGCCCTCTTCAGGACATACATGAGTGATACCAAAGGGTTTTCTTTCTGTCATTTCTATTGTCTTATGATGTTGGTAATAGGAATAACTGAAAGAACAAAAGAGCATTTCACACTAATTAAAATACTTCAATAGGTTGTTGGGAGTTAGGTTGCTTGTCTTACATCTCTTGGCCATTATGAAACACATCTTTCGGATGACTTGCCAAGTGTGAGAAGACAGGACCAGCCTTACTGAAGCCTCATACAGTCCTCACCAGAATATTCAAGATCCTTCTTTGCGTTTTTCCTGCAATCTGGAGTGACTGTGACATTATTATGGGGTGGACCAGATGTGGAGGCAAGGGCATGAACTTCATGACATCCAGCCTTCATCCATCCATAGCTTTATCCTTATGATTTATGTGGGTGAAGTACATTTCACCTTTATTCAATAAAATTTGGATTCAACCTGAATAAAACCACCTGCCCAAATTTGTACACATCTGGCTAACCGTGGAAAGCATCTATCAAAGTTTGGTGCCTTCCATTTGCTGCTGAGGAGTCCTGCTGCACACTGAATGATCTCTGAATATCACTGAGTTATCTAAAAGATAGACCATTACAAGCCATGGTTCCTTACAAAAAACTCTTGTGTCTGTCAGTGGTTTTGGCATACTAGGAAGTTTTAAAACATCAACTGGATCATCCTCTGAAAAATCTCAGATATAGAAAAATCTAATCAAGGAAGCCAAATTTTGTTTATGCTTTGAAAATTTTTGAATATAGGAGCTGATACTGAAGACAGCAGTATGGAAAATGAAGACGAATCTTATAAAATTTGAAAAATTATTTCTCCAATAGTTGAGATAATATCAATGTCTCTGTGAGCACACCTAATATAATTCCATAAGAGTTAAACCAGTTTTATTCAAACAAATTTTATCTAAAACTTCTGCTATTACAAGATATTTAGCTTCAACAAATGGATAATTCAGAGTAGCAGAACTTTACGTAACCTAATTGTGTAGAAGAAAATGGATTTGTATTTTAAGCATTTGAATATTTTGGATTGGTGGGATTTTTCTCCTGACAGGCTACAACAGTTACATCATTTTTAATTTTATATCTGAAATCTCTATTTGACCCTTAGCTGATTTCTTGTTTTCCTTCTCTTTCACATTCCTACTTACTCAGTGAAGTGTCATAAAATACTAGTTTCAACCTAGCTCTCCTCTCATTGCTTTTTCTCTCTTAATTTTATTACTACAAAACAGACTTGGACTTGAAAATTTCCTACTGTTATTTCAGAGATGATATGAGAGTGATTAACTTCTACTTTTAACCCATATGAGTAGTAAGAACCATGACATCACCTAATTTCCACCTGAGAAAAACGACTATGTCCTTTCATTTCAACCTGGGACAGTCTTCAGAGGAAAAAGACTGGTAATATATATACACAGAGAGAAGTTAAATTAATTAAAGAAATAGATAATAAAAGTGGCATTTACTGTTGTGGTCATTGGCATTTTAGAGCTATGTAAAAAAAATAACAGGAAGCAAAGTGCACTTATTACATTAATTAGGTACTTTGGGAAATATATAGATAATTGAATTTTCTCTATGAATCACATTAATGTGTTAAATGAGAAAGTGTAAGAATCAGGAAAGAGGTACTAGAAAGCCTGCTATAACATTACTTGTGACAGGGACTTCCACAAAGGTCACATGGTATCCTCTGGGAAAAAAGTGTAAATAAATATCAAAATGAGCTATTTTCTTGTTTTCCCTAGCTACAAAAACAATGTAGACCTTTAAACCTCAGTGAAAACAGGGTTTTGACTTTTATGATGCAATTTCTTTAGTCTTATGTTAGACTAAATGTATATTATGTAGTTTCAGGCTGAATCCAGTGTTAGTTGAGTGCACTATTCTGAAGGAATTTCATCTAAGACATAGGCAATTTCAGATATCTAAAATTAAATTAAGTTATTCCTGTTAGTCAAAGAGAATTTCTTTTATAAAGAAAGCTTGCTGAGAAACATGTCCCTTGTTATATATTAATGTCACTCAAATACAGACACGGAAACCTCAACAGGCTTCTCACTTTCACCAGTTTTCTATCAATTTTTTTATTTGGACTAACTGCTACTAATCTAATAAACTGGAGATAACAAAAGAAAGGATAATGGGATTAAAAAGTAATTCCTAATTTATGGTTAGGGTCTGGTTTGATTCCCTGAGTGTTACACAGAACTGACCACAAAGTTAGAGAGGTGCCCTCTGCAACTAAAGGTATTTCAGTGGAATAAATCTGCTGTGAGTATACAGGATGATGGTCACTCTCTGCACCTTCATTAGAGACCAGCATAGGTACTGACTGGCAAAGGAACCAGAGTTACAAGCACTAAAGCAAAGCCAGAAGGGAACATTTCTGACAGGTAAAAACCAAAATGTGCTCTTGTGGATCTTATCTGAGCAATCATTTCATCTTCCCTTTTTCATATGTATAGAAAATAAGTCATTGCCAGGTTTTCTGATTGGGCAGTGTTGGTGCATCATCATCTTCAAACAGGACTCACCATCACAAGTGGCTAAATGATGACTGTGGGAAGACCTCATCCTTTCTAAGCAGGATTGACCCAAGCCTGTGCAGAAAAACCAGCATCACACTCATGCCAAACATGAGAGAAACTTTAATCTGAAAACCATGTGCATGTTTTATCACCATGAGACATCACAGAGACACACCTCCATGCTGTGCCATTCAATGATTTAAAAGTCTTTCAACCAGGCAAAACCTGCCAAAATTATAATTATAGGTAAAAAAAACCCATGTCATATTTCCTGGATGCCAGGCAGAGAAGAAAACCTGTTTACCATCTTTGTTTAAGGGTAATATCTCTTTTATGTCCCAGTTTTCTATCTCAAATGTCAGCAATAATTAGAATATGTATGAGAATGAAATACAGAGCTTGTTTGCTTGAGAGATCCCAATGGTGAATTATCAACCCCTGAAAAACTCTCCAGCAGGCTCAGTCCCCAACCCTCAGTTCCATGCCTCTAATCTCCAACAGGACAAGGCTGATAAAACCAGCTTCACCAGTCAGAGCCAGAGACAGCATAAGTCATCTGCCATTTCTTACCTTGCAAAGTGGGGAGGAGACAGAAAAGCAGCAAGAAACACAATTGTCACAAGGCAGTATGGAGGCACAAAATGAAGAGAGCAAAATAGTCTTACTGAGACACGAGGTGGATTGTCAAAATGAATGTTTCTTCTCCCTCCTCACGGCCCATAACCTCTTCTTCTGCTTCCACTGGAAAAAAAAACACAAAACCAAAACACATTGGGTTAAGGATATAGAAAGAAAGCATAAATCAAAAATTTCATATGGGTTTGCAACTTTTCCCTTGATGCAGTTTTAAAAACTTGGTGGTCATGTTTACCTATCCTCAAATATAAGCAAATAAAATTAATCATTCCTATGAAGTCAGCAGATAGCCCTCTGAAAAGTAAAGCTTTACCTTGAAATCTCTGCTTTAATTTTTAGCATTTTTATTAAAACAAAACAGTCTTCATTTTAATTCCATTTGTTTCTCTGTTATTGGAAAGATCTACATTTACCTTTCCCATGCTTAAGGTCACAAAATGATGGATTAAGCATTAAAAATAACCAGAAAGCATAACTGAATGACAGAAAATATATTGAAATAATGGATCTTTTTTGGTGTTGATTTTGAAGATGAGCAATTTATATTCATGATGAGTATTTCTTGAAAAGTAAATTCAAAGTCACATCATTACACACAAAAGAGAACATTTAAATGAAATTTGTGGTACCTTGGCTAATGTACTAGATATTTATAATTCCAGGCCAGATCAGTTTTTAAATATAAGTTTAATGTGTTTAATAATCTTATACTCATCACTGCAGTGGTTTTGAACCAGAACAGACACAGATTGTGAACAAAGGGGATGGGAGGAAATGCACTGGATACAACGATATCAGCCAGTGCAAAACACTTGATTCCAGTCACACAGGGATATCAGCTGAGGCTGTGCGTCACCTGTGGCTCCAACTCCATGTCCTGGGGTGACTCTATGATGCTGAATTGTATCCTCGTTTGTCTGTTTAGCCCAGAAATAAGTTTTGCACCCTCAAAACTAGATCTGAGAGTGAAGTGAGGGAGAAGGAGAAGTGGTGGAATGTCTGAGGTGGCTGTTTTCAAAAAACAGAGGCAAGAGTTTCAGCTTTGCCCCCTCATAGACTGTGTAGTCTGCAGCAAGGACAGCAGGAGAGCTCTCCTTTGCTTTTAGTTGGTTTTTTTCAGCTCGCTGAGGCAGAGAAGTTCCCTGGACTGTGGCCTTTCTTTTTCTCAGAACTCTTCAAACCTTCTCTGGACTGAAAACCCAGAAGAACACCGGGAGCTCACATCTGTGGCCCACCAGGGCTGGGATGCAGCATTTTCCAGAAGGGACTGATCAGAGGCTAAGTGAGCTATACCCCACAAAAAGGACTTTATGAATTTTCCATCCCTTCAGAACAGTGAGAGTTTCCATTTTTTAATGCTATTCAATTTTTGTGCTTGTGAATTCTTTGATTGTTAAATGAACAGGTTTTATCCACTTTTCTCCAAGGAAATGTTTTCCTGTTGGGTAAAGGGCTGCTTGAATCTGCTTTCTAGAGGGACTCTTTTGGAAGTTTCCTCCACAATTTGCCCTAAACCAGGACACTCTACACCCTAAGTCAAGCAGAGGGGCAGAGGTATGTATTTAGCCTTGCTCAGCTACAGGAGAAACTACTGAACTACCAAATGACACAATTTCAATTTAAAATGTCACTTTCTGTCCAGTTTTGGAGCTGCTTCCAGAGGTAGAGCCCTCTGCACGATCTTTGCTTTCCATATGCCACTTCAAATTTTTAGACCACTCACTCTAAATGTAATAGTGGTTATCTTGGAAAAAAAAAATAAATAAATAAAGAAAAATAACCAAACATATCTATTTCATGGAAATTCCAAGTTGTAAACAAGCTTTATTCTCTTGGTCAAATCCAGCTTCAGCAGAATCACTCAGTAAGGCAGAAGAAATGAATCGTATTTAGAGTGAAGGCAATAGGAAAGTAGCTTATGTTTTGGGTTATTATCAAAAAGGCTCTGATTTTTTTCAGAAGACTGGCAATCACTACCTTTCCTGAACAATCAGATTTTCAGTATGTGGAGTTAGGCACATCCGTATGTAACACAAATTTTGAATCTTACTTGCCCTTTCCTATATACACTCTATTTTAACTGCACTTTTCCTGCTCTACTGGGGCAAATCGTCTTATCATTGTGGTGCATGCAAAAATGAAGACACAAGAATGATGCAAACAGGGGCCTGAGCATGATAGATACACTTGAATCTCACAAATATCTCATCCATGGCAGATGTCATCATCAGACAACAGCCCCTCAGAAAGAAATTTGTGGCCAGTGAGCCACGGTGATCACCTGCTTCTTTTGGTTCATTCACCTCAAACAGCTGCCTCACCAAAACACTGCTGGAGAATGAGAGACAAGGGAAGGGAGCAGGGAAGGGGGACACAGTGACAACAGTTACCAAAGCATTTTCCATTGTTCCAAAAATATCTCAGAGATGGAGGGATAGAACAGCACAGGAAGAACCATGGGATGAGATTTGACCCTTAAGTAGCCAGCAGTGCTGATGCAGCACTGCAAGTGATGCAGCCCTGTGCATACAGTTGAAGCAAATAAGAGGCAGTTGTGGCAGAAAAGGTGGCAGTGGAAAATTCTTGAAGCTCCACAAATAGGGACTGAAGGGCTTTGTGTTTGAGAAACATCTTATTAAAGTTATCCAATGTGCAGAAAAATGTACTTTTGAATTCCTTTACAGAGAAAGAATGTGTGAAAAGACATTCAGGTGTGAACAGTCACTCCACCGCAGATCTTTAATCGCATCACTGTAGTGTCTCAGGTTACCAAAATTATACTGCATACCTTTGCCATTCAGTATGCCTTCAGTGCTTTTTAAAGATCCTCACACATACCTCGCAATGATACATCCTCTCAATAAGCAAATAACATTTAAAAGGTAGAGTGTTTTCCAGCAAATTTTTTCTTTCTTACTGATAATGCCATTGCACAGCTGGAGCCCATTAAATTTAACAGCAACACAGCGACTTGCAGACACCTTAGAAGTCCTCCTGCAGTAAACAAACAAACAACAAAAAAAAATTAAAAATACATAAAAGCACTTCCACATAATGAGATTATAATGTGAAAAGAAGAATAAACTCACTTATCTTTATTCTTCTGGAATTAGCCAAGCATTGTTCATTCACAAATATTTGAATGACAGGTGATCCATCCACTCCCTTGTACACAAAAATTTGTTTCAATTCCCTCTAACATCTAATGCTTGAGAGATCCAAGGCATCCTATGAATGCTTTGTGTCAATCATTTGAATTAAAACAGTGTGGGCAACATTTAGCACTTAGCTATCCTAACTAAATGTTGACTGCATTGGGCTATCATATACCCAAATTCATAATTTAATCTTTAGAACTGAATGACAAGTCCCAAGAGGAAAGAGACCTTTGCTTATCTAATGCTCACAAGATCTATAAGGTACTTCACGTAAATATTTAAAAAAATCTGGTTTTAGCAATCTGCTGATGGTAATATTATAGGCAAAAGAGCAGTTTTTGAATTTCTTTTTGTAAGATTTTAGACAAGGAAAGTTTTATGAACAATTGATCATTTATAGCATTACTATTAGTTTGTAAATTCTTCAAGGTTTACTCCAGTGGAATCCAGATCTAGAAGAAATTTTGAAGTAGAACATCTTTTGAAAAGAGACATGTCAAAAGACTTTGAAATTCTATACATTGTTATTTTTTTTTCAAATCACAGAAAGACATAAGAAAATTGATTGATACCGGCTTTTTAAACACAGACTATTCAAAAGTGGGTAAACAGGAGACAACTAAAGAAAATAGATCTCTCTCAATCATTTATTTTAAAAGTAGGATTGTTTTCTGCTTTAACAACTACTTTTCAGAGGCATGCTTAAAGAAGAAAACTCTAAGTAACTTTACATAAATCTCTATGAATTTCATCCCTTCTACCCATCTTCTGTCTAGTTTGGCTGGAGAGAGCTCGACTTTCAGTCATTCAACTGTGCAATTATGGTGCAATGGTTTGCCATTCTCTCTTCTGCAGTGAAATCTGCAATATATTCCAGCAAGAGCACTTTCAGGAAAGCATTGGCCTGAGACTTTTGCTTGCATATACCCAATAACAGAAACACAAAACATTAGCAGAGTAAGTTGTAAAGGCAAATCTGATAGTTCTATTGTTCATCCCACACAGTTGCTTCTGGCTGTCACTCTCTGCTAGTCATAGGTTATCTAGTAACTGCTCAAATTTAGGAAATTTCAAATCTGAATATTGCTGAAAGAGATGATCTGGCTCTTTGAACTTCACTTATTATGATGAATGCTTAATGATGGATGGTGACGGTTTTGAAAATGTAACCGAGTCAAAATGCGTAATGGTTCTGCAAAACCACTTTGTGTTGCAAAGACAGAGCTGATTCTGACCAGGCATACAGAGAAATAGTGGATCAACAGTTTATTTAATTTTCCACTGTTTTCTTCCTGTTGGAGTCAACAGGTTTATAGCTTTTCTGATGTTATTTAAAGACATAAAAGATCCATCAGAATGCCCTCAACATAGACTTTCTTAAACAGCCTTATTTCTCAGGGTCAACTTAGAGCAAGAGAAGAAGAGACCAAAGATCAGGAGACAGATAGAGAGCTGAACCAGCAATTTTGTTAAGAGTGACTTTGGCTAAGCTTAAATTCTTCTGATTCTAACACTGTTCTTCTAATAAAGATGCACAATTTTCATTTACATGAACATGTTCATAATATCTAAAACACAGAGTACTTCTGAAAAATGTCAGAAAGCATGAAGGCTCAATTTAATGGTCTTATGCTATTAGATATAGTAATCACCAAAGGAAAAGTGGAAAAGCGATTACAGTGTTTTGTTCATTAATCATATCAAATTTGCTTTGTGTTTTTTCCCATTTGCATTTAATATGGACATGGAATCTTGACTGTTATTTTCAAACCACATTTACTTTAAAGTGTCACTAACAACTCTGACAAAGCAGTTCTGATGCAGATAGAAGCAAAAGAAATTATATGTGTTTCAAGCGAAGTTCCCAGATGTATGACAGTTTTCATAGACTGTGGAAAAATCATCCTGTAAATAATATTTTAGATGTTCTCATTTTCAATAAGGCTATGATTTTCCCATTCCTGTTATTTTGGTTATTAAATCCGTCATTATTATAATAATTTTGCCTTTGCATAAGCTTCCATGTGCTGAACAAGATGCTTTTCCATCTCTGTGGCCAGTGACTTTGATGTCATGTGCTAGGTAAATCATGAGTATTCCCAGTTGATCTTCACTAAAAAGGAAAAACTGTAAACTTTTTAATAATAAGAGTAAAAAATAATTAATTTTCCTTTAAAAAAGAGATGAAATTATAATAACTAATTTTTTTTTTCAAATTATAGGCAGTGTTAAACAGGGAAATGAAGAGAGAATTATAAATAGTAGGAGAAGAAATTTTTCAGAATTTAATATACAGAATTCTTGTCCTTCAGTTATTTATCATAAATGCACTACTCCTGATTTCCTTATCCAACCAAACAGCAGTTTGTTGTCTAGAGAGACATGCTCTTTGAGGAAAAAATTACAAAATCCTCCATTATTAGCAAAAAATGAAAAAAGAAAAAAAAATAATACTAATCATGATGTAAGATTGTAGCAGAAACCCTTAGTAGTCATAATTAGTTCCTCAGTTGATTAAACAACTCATTGATTAGGTGTTTCTGCTGCATGTTGCTTCATTTAAAATCCTGAAAGGCAATCCATTCTTGTGCTTCATTCAAAGCTGAAATCACTTATCCCTCCAGACATTGCATACAGAAGTTCTGCTTGGATATTTTAAAGTTCATCTGAACAGCAACCAAATTCTGAGGAAAGTCATACTTTATTTCAAGGTCCAAAAATCTGTAAAGATTTCTAGACCTGGAAGAGAGTCTCTTAAAGACTGTAAAACAAAATAAAATTCAGACAGTAAAATTACAATTAGAACTATAAATTCAAGCATCAGTTGAGAAAACTCTGTGAGGTATGGACCTAATGCCAATCCTAACCCCTAACTCTAACCATAAGACCTAACATGCAACCTTTACTCTTGTTAGGTGGTTTTATATAGATGATTTGTGCAATTTCTGGCATCTCTTCCTTAGAAACTAGCATACTGACTCTGATGAATCAAGAGAAGCTTACACTCACAGAGCTCTGTTTTGGCAGTGACAGAAGAGAGATCCAACTCTCCTGTCTCTCCAGATTTTTCCCACTAACACTTCACAGTTCCTCTCTTCAGCGCTGAAGGAATATTATGATTTTTCTTACCTTAGCTCTTTTAAAATCAGGGACAGCAAGATTCCAGTCTTTAAAAACTGCTGTCCAATGACTTCTACTGACAAAAATAAAACCAAATTTTAAAAATCCTCTTAATTGTTTGGTTATGCTTATAGCCAAATAACCTAATTTCAATTTTTCTGACTGCTGATCATGCTTCTCATTACAGTGCTTGATGTTATTTGATATTCATGACAAAGACACTGATTATTCCAAAACAGCATTTTGTCAAGGGCAAGATGCTAACTCAGGAATGATTTGACAAAGACAGATAGAGAAATCATGAATGTTGCAGTAATAATAATAGTATTAAATCATTAAAAAAGATTAATTACCATTTCCATTACTGTGGTTTTTTGGTTGTTGTTTTATGACTAAAATCAAGTGGTAAACTGCAAGAGATATGCAAAACATTCACTCTACCACAAGTATAGCTACAGGTGATTTGAGACAAGGATTGATGCTTCTGTGCTCTGACCGACAGCAGGACCAGGCAGGGCACCGGAGTAGGGAGAAACTAAGCATGAAAAGGTGTCATACTGAATGTGACATTGAGAGAGGCCACCTTTATACAACCTGATGGGGTGATACTTGCTATCACAGTCACCCTTATCAGAGGCTGTTAGGAGCTGCTGCAGCTCCTCTGTAGCCTGCAGGCCCACAGCTTCCCTGTGTGTAAAACAGGGGAGGTGAATAGTGGAATGACGTTTGTCACCAGCTTTCAGTATGACACTGTTTTTTAGCTGGGACATGCTGGGCTCTGGGCAATGCACCACCAAAGAGCAGTGGGTTCGGGATCCATCCCATATAAACTAGTGACCACATGAGGAGTCGCAATTTCACCTTGCCTTGGGACAGGCTGCTTTATCTTACCTGTTTCATGAGTTCTCAAAGCAGAAAAAAAAAAATTTGCAAAAGGACCCACCTCCAACATGAGATGCACTGTGGTAAAGTTTCTGACCTTTAGTCCCACAAGAATAGAACAGAACAGCTAGGTTGATGTGTTATATAACCATTTCAGCAAAAACATGGAAATGCAAGTTTTATTTTAGCAAAGTATTCTTGTGCATCCTAATTATGATATAATTTTTTCACTTAGATCTTGCATGAGAAGCATATAAAATTGCCATGATAGGCTAAAATTTATCATGATTGTTAAAAATGAGATATTCAGATTGTGTTAGGTCATTAATCATGGTTGGTAGTATAACAAATACATAGAGTGTAATACATCCTGAGAATCTAAGAAGAATAATTAATTTGAATTGCCATAAAAATAGCGCAGATGAGCAATTAAACAGAAAAGCAAAACATAAACAGATAAACACCATAAACCTCATGAAATATAATTCTGAAATATTTATTGATGTCAGCGTTCCCTTGACTTTGCTTAAAACATTTACAGATATATCGCTGAAAACTCTCCTAATAGAAGATGTCAGGTAGAAGTAAACAGAAGTGAGCATCAGCCAAGTTTCAGGTGGGAATAAGTGGTGTTTTGCAGCAGCAGCTATACCCCCATGAAAAAGTAGATGAAAAAATTGCCAGCATTTACAATGAGAAAGAAAAAAAGTTATCACCCCTCCAAGAATTGGGGGCCAGATGTCCAAATCTAGCACAGTGTTTTTATTTCAGAAGAGAGTGTTGTAAAAATTGCTAATCATGTGGTTTTATGCAGTTTAGGTTGTTCTATTGACCGTTTTATAGACTGATGTTATTAGTATGAACTTGTTACACTGTAAATAAAGTCAGCCTGAGAAAGATCAATACCAAAGCAATAGCTGTCGATACAGGGAGGAATTATTAAAGAAAGTAGGAGGGCAGCGTGAGTTTCACTTTTATATAGCGTGTTATAAATATAGACTTAACAGGGAAGAAAATAAAGGGAAAAATTATATTCAGGAATCAAGACAATTCCATATCATGCCAGAACTCATTCTTCGGAAAGTGTTGAGTTCTTGGAGAGAAACATCCTGGAAGAACACAGCATCACCATAAACTGCACAAACAGACAGAGGGGAAAATATGCAAAGTCCGTTTTGTACAGCACAACTGCACCAACAAATATCTAAAGGAATCCAAATTAAATAGTGACTTAAACTTGAGTACCTGCAAACACAAGTCAGGGCAAGATTCAGGTTCCCCAAATTCCCACTGGACGTGAGAGCAAGAGGAGGAACTTGGCACACAAACAATGCTTTTTTTTCCCTCACTTCTCTTGAAAAAAATGCTTTAGACTAAATTGATTAAACTGGTTCATAATGGGAATCTTCTGGACCAGAAGAAAGTGGCACTTCATAGTCCAGACAAGAGGGAGTAAGTATACAAAATCCATGTTCAGAAAAGGCAGAGCTAGAAGGGATGTGTGGAATTGAGCACACAGCCCAGGCAGCCAATCCTTCTGGGACAATGTTTCTAAGGCACCAGAGCCTGGGCAGGAATCTCACAGGGGTCCCTTCCACTAAGGCTGTGATAGGTAACAAGCTTTTCAACAGTTCAGTGCCATTTCAGTCCAGCTCTTCCAGCCCACCTCTATCCTTCAACTGCACATAGAAGCGTTGATAATAAAACCCTGGAAATACATATGTTTGAAATGCCAGAACCTTTGACTACAAGCAGTAAAAATAAATATGAACCAACTCTGTTTAAAACAAAAAAGCAAGACAGTGAGCTCAACTACACCATCCATTCAAAATATCAAAGAGGGAAAACAGTGAATGGACATAATTTTAGATGCTCTCATTCCATAAGATCAAAGAACTTCACAAATTAAAGGGTTCAGTAATATTTTAGCTTTAGGATTGAGATGAGATTCTTTAAAAACAGGAGGGTCAAAAGTGACTATCTTTTACAGCAGAGTAAATCTTAGCATTGCTTTGGATATGTGGACAATGTTATAAAGGAAATCCTGCCCTGGTTTAAGAGACTTACCCTATGCAGCAAGTCGTGGCCCTACATGGATTAAAGTCTGTTCCAGGGAGTTGATAGAAGTTGATAAAAGTGCTGAATGAAATAATGTGTCAGCAGACAGTAAAGCACTAAAGGCATAGCAGTGTCCTCAGAGAAATACCTTGGTTGAAATTTAAGTGCCCAACTCTGGTATCTTCTGCTTGGACTTCAGAAAAACACGGGATTTTAGGACTGGTTTGTGTGCTTTACATCTTCTGATCCTGGCTTTTTTTTTTTTTTTTTTCTTTTAACCTTGTGCTTATACTTTCCAAAGATATTCAAAGCAGATGATTTTACAGATGCTTCTGACAGAGTGTAGTCCAACAAATAATATGGTTTACTGAAGCCACAAGCAGATACAGACATCTGTCATACACAGGACACTTTTCCTGCAACATTTTGCCAATACTAAACCTGAAATATTGATTTTTCAGAAATATTCACCTATTCCCCTCCATATTTTGAAAGTGTCAGGATGCTAGCAGCTGTTAGATATTATTTTAAATATAAGCTGTGTCCTTGAACTGCCAGATTCATTTGATAAGAACTTTTATTTCACTAACATATTTTTGCTGTTAATGCTATGAGAATAAAATGTTGGTGAATGAACAACAAAACCAGAAAAAACAGAAAAACTGCCAGCTGAACTAAACTATTTTTTAAAGACATTCTGAGATATTGATCTATCTGCCTTATAAGTAATTCATGTAGTTTAGTGCTGAACAAAAGGTACAGTTTTAAGAAAATGTGCCATAGGGCAAAACCTGTAGAATAATTAGAAACTGAAAATTACTTCCTTTGACTTAACACCTTCACTTTATCTTTAAAATAATTTTACATGACTCAATAGTATAAAAACAAGAGATTTATAGATAAAATAAGGAACAGGGGTTATTTTGTATTAGAATTAGAACTGTGATAATTTCTCTTTATAACCTGATCTCTGCCTCTCCTTTTGACTTTCATATACAGCAGATCATTTAAAATAACTAGACTTAAAAGTAATAATGTAAAGAAAAGTCCAATTAAACATTCAAACACATCTGTGCTTAGAAAAGGAGGACTCAGTTATCACTCTCATGAAATTTGAGATTTTCCTCTAAGTATTTCATAGTCTGTTGAATGTCTCTCTTCTTATACAAGCAGCAATTAAAAATTCTTGTATTGGATTTAAATATATTTATAATGTCCTAATTGTGGACAGAAGGGGTGGACTGGTCAAAAAGATTGATGGGAAATTATCTTAGTAAGATTTACAGATTGTTTAATCTCAGGAAAAAAATAATTTAGAAGCCAAAGATCTGACAGAAATGCATCTAATTTGTGGTTCAACCCTGCACTTGACATTAATTTGCTTTTACCAATTCCTTAATCCTTCTGGTTTTCCAGTCAAGATATCTTTTAATTAAAAAACTATAAATGTGCCCCTTTGGCCATCTCTTAAATCTGCAATCCTCTCAGATTTCCTCTGAACAGCCTAATCCCCTTAGCTCTTTAGAGAAAAATGCTGTCTGGGAGAGTTTGTGGCACAATGCCCAGCAGAGCTGAGCTGCCTGCATGGACTCTGTGCCAGGTGGGCAGGAACCTTCTGATCCCTCCTCACCCAGGACCAGCTCAGGGAATCTGAAGGTGGTCCATAATTCAGGAACAGCAGAAAGGGGCAGGGAGATGTCTTTCCGTGGCTGATTTGAATATGACACCACCGCTCTCTGCTCAGTGAAATCAATGGGAGATCCCTTCTGATGTAATGGCATCTAGATCTCATCTGAGATGTTCCCAGAAGCCTGGGAAAAGTGAGGTTGCTCTCTCTTTGTGCAGCACAAACAGCTCCTCTCCACTACCCACCCTGCATAGTACAACTATTAAACATAATTATGAATGTCAGGCAGGGAGGAAGGATAGGTTGATAAATTTCTGGTGTGTCAAACAATGGATCTTTTCCCTCAAGTACCACCTTTTTTAGAAACAATTAAACCAGCCAGATCCTTCACACAGAACCAACCTATAAATCTCCAATAGCTGAGTCTTCAGATTTTGACTTCCATCACAAACTTTTAGTGTAAATAGGATACAAAAACAGCCACAAGTGTTTTTCAAAAGAACCGAGACAAAAATTAATATCCATCAGATGTGCAAGAAAAAACTGGATTTTCCTGAAAAGATTTTTTTTTTGTCTTTGAAGAAAGCAAATCCGTACTTAACAGGGAGGGGAAAAAAAAGGCTTTATTCCATGCCAAATAATTGTTCTTCTGCAAAATTAAAAATCAAGATTACCAGCCAACCATATTTCTCAAACATGACATGTTCTCTACACCATATGCTCTGAAGAGAGATTCATTTAATTGTTTGGAACAAGGCCATATAGTTGTCAAATTCCAGAACACGACCTAAAGTCATATAATAGGTTTCTTCAAGGTGTATGACATTGCATTATGCTGTTTTTCATAGCTGAATTACATTCCTCTTACATCTCAGGCTAGTAATTACCTAATCTCAGGAATCAATAAGAGCCAGGCCAGTGCTTCAGTGCTAAAGAAAATGGCAGCACAGACTAAGGTCCTTAAATCATCCACATGAAATACTGAGAATTATTTAATAAGGCTCTTCACAATAGCCCACTTGCTTGGACACCAAAACCAGCCAGAGTAAGGAAAATAGTCTTTCAAAAGGCAATAACTAAATTGTGTGTTGCAGAACACAAATAATTTCCTTGAGAAGCAGCAATCCACTTCCAAGTTGAGTGTCTGATACCCAAAAGTAGACAACCACATCTGAGCAATTTATCAGCCCAATGGAGCAAAAATGTCTTTACACTCTCAGAAACATTCTAACCTGATCTACTTGCTCCCAAGTATCACATACATTTAGGACACGCCAGCAGGCACCTAAACAATGGCCAAAGATGCTTGAAGGAGCTTCAGCTTTCAAATATGGACAGACCAAGCACAGTTAATGGGGCAAAATATAAGACAGTAGCTTCTGTGGAAGTGCAGTTCACATTTTAAGTGGCGATCTAGGGCTTGCTGTCATGGTCATAGGTGCTAGGATACATTTATGAGAGGTGAAAAAGGGCCTGTGTTTACTTCACCCAAGCTGCTTGCTGAATAATGCACAGTATCTACTTGAAACTAGAACTTTCACAGCCTCTTTCAAGAGCTGATTGCCTTTTTTTTTCTCTCTTTCCACAATAAAAAGAAATATCCTCAACTAAATGTACACTCATCATCCCCTTGTCTTGTTACCTTAGATAATAACATTATTTAGATGCAAGGACACAGTTTAAGGAAAATAATAGTACTTTAAAAGCCTAGCAGCAATTCCTAGCAGTCATACTGCCTTTATCAAAGAAAATTATGAACTATGTTTTGTTCTGACCTAGGCTAAAGTGAGGTATATTTCAGTTCCAGACTTTTCTTTATGTATTCAAGGACATTTCTGTCCTTTTGAAATTTAGCAATATATGTACTAAGTTAATTTACTTTAGCTTTAATTTGCTAGCACTAGATGTTAATGAAAAAGTTCTCAAAGGAGACCCATGAGTCTTTCTAAATATGTGTTTCTGCAAATCAACTTACTGATATTTACTGTTATTTTTCTGAAAGAAAATCTCAGCATTTAACTGTGTACCTTACGTAATTGCTGCATGATTCTGCTCCTTTATCAAATCTCTATTTGTGTTGTAAAGAGTTTGCACATAAACACATCAGAGGATACAGAGGATATAATTTCTCTGCCTAAATGACCTTCTGTGAATTATGAACAAGTACCATTCTTCTTTTCTCTGCTCATTGTGTGGAAGCTTTTAAAAACATTATAAATCATTAAAAGCTAATGGCTCCCATCTAGCTTTTTACGCCCAACACAGCTCTAAAAAAAAAAAGAAATTACATTACACTTTCTACTTATGACTGTCAGTTGAGACTCATCCATCTCTCTTTGCACCTTGTATGTACTTCCGATAATTGCAACATCCACCTTTCACTACATTCAGTATTTCTAGATATAATACATACATATTTGTATTTATTTTAAAAAGATATGATTTTTGAATGCTGACAACATTGCCAAAATTAGCTCCTTCACTGTACTCGTTATATCTCAAACTTGAGAATTCTCAGAAGGCAAGTTTCACTTGTAGCAAGAGCAGGTCACTGTTTCACAGCTACTAGATTGGTTTTTTATAAGTGTAGAAAAAGGGAATGGTAAGGACTACGTTATGGTAAAGACACAGATACGTGATGTTACAGAGAAACTTTGCATTAAACAACACTGAAAAGTTAACATTCCTTTACTCTCAATAGAAGACAGTCCCTCTGCTCTTGACTCCTTGCCAACACTGTACATAAAGTCAGAGATTGATGTCAGGTAAATTATAGGTTTTCTAAGAAGGGTCAGCATTCCACTCTGTGTTTTCAGAATTTAAAAAGGCTTCCAAAGGGTAACTTTTCTAAAGATGTTGGTATTCTCGAGTACATAAACATAAAAAGTACTAGAGTATATGTACTTCTATACCTATACAGGAAACTTAGAAATGAAAGTGTCAATCACACTGCTCATTTATATTTTTATTCACATTTATACATATTCAACAACATAATCAACTCTAACACATTATTTTTCAATATATTAAGTAACGCTGTTCTGTGCTACAGCAATGTAGAATTCTGTTTTCTGTCCAAAACCCCGTGTTTTTTATAGGCAATTCTTTGGGAAATTCTGTATCAAGCATATAATTTGTGCTAATTCATTTAAAATGACAACATTGAGAGAGAAGAGGAAGATAGATGTGCATCTTAAGCTGCCTTTCAACACAACCATATTTCTCTTTGGCATCACTAGTACTTTGATCACATGTAGGGATTTGTTTAGACTCAGACCTGAAGAGAGAGAAGAACATTTTTGCAGATTTAGTGTCCCTCCTTAGAGAGAAGATTGTTATTGTATATCAC
>JAWWMU010000180.1:7556903-7569917 GCA_035048155.1 Cinnycerthia olivascens | reverse complement strand
AGCAGAAGATCTCTCCCTGGAGGGAGGATGGGTCATGGAAGACAAAGAAACTGCTCTCCCCGGTTTCTTATCAGCTGGGCCACTGACAGAAGATTGCACCACTCCCAGCCCAGTTCCAACAGATGGTGATGGAATACACATTTTTTGGTTACATTTTGCACTGCAACCCATGACAGGTTTTTATATGAATCAACGAAAAACTGTGATGATAAAGAGAAAATTCTGACTTAAACAGTGATGGCTTCTGCATATATACGCAGATTTTTACTTGATTTGTACTCATTGCTTTTTATTTTTCACACATGAGAAATAAAAGAATTTGTTTTGTCACATTGGAAAACCATTTAGCATTTGCTAAGGTATAGTTCAAAAATACATAGGGAATAAGACTTCCTTTATTCATACACACTCTAACTTCGGTATCTCTCTTTTGCTTTTAAGATTGGAAGGAAAATCATAGGCCAAATATTCTTGAAAGGCAGGAAAAAGAGAGATGGTGTTCTGATACTTAAGTATGTAGAGCTTCAGGGTAGCAATTTGGGAGACCTGTACAACCTAGATAAACTGCCGTAAAAATGCAAAGACTATTACAACACTGATTCCGGTTGGGTTTTGCATGCTTACCTTATTTTCTTCTTTTCCCACTGCACCTTATTTTCTTCTTCTATCCATAAAATTGAAGATATTATAAGGTAGATTGGTCACAATTGGGTATGGTGGCCATAGAAGGAATTCTAGTTTCTTACTCAAAACAGCTTTGTTTTTACAATGCCAATCTGCAGACATTTAGACTATAGAGAGAATCTCTACACTGTACTCTTATAAGGTTCAGTAGCACTTATGCTTGCATTGTGCTGAATTCCTGCAGGGTTTTTCTAATCATCAAAATATTGAATGACTTCTGCTTGATTTCTGCTGGTCTTTACTAACCAGTTTTATCTTACAATTCATGTTGAACAAGTATTAATTTACCCACATAATTGCACAGAGATTTTTCATGTCTTTAATTCCATAACAACTGTCTTGTATTTTGTGTTCAAAACAGTTCCAAAAGTCTCTTTCCACTGTTGTTTGGGAGAGAGAAAGAATGTAGACTGGTTGAATTTCCAAACATAAATTTATTGAGAGATGTGCATTGTTCTGGCAATAGCCGAGAAGTGGAACACTTATAGAAGATGCTTCTTGCAAGTAGAAGAATTTAGTAAAAAGGATTTAGGATTTTAGTTTCACTATAATCTTTTCATTGTGTGGGGAAGATATTCTCACAGAGTGAACTATCATACATTTGTGGGTGTGAGGATATGTACATGTAGCTTCGACAGTGATTCATTAAAAATTAATAGTTTTAGTGCATTCCAGTGTGAGTGGGTTACTATTCCCCTTTCAGGTGAAGGGTGTGTGCCTGGCTATTTCAAAGCCCAGGTGGACTGCAAGGACTACCAGTCCATGGGAAGCCTCTTTCTCCTTTTCACTTGGATTGATCCCAAATAGGTTGTAGCTTTGCAGCAAAGCTCATGTTCCTCAGAGGCAGTAGAGTTGATAAAGTATGGATTTTAGTGGCATCATCATATGTAATCTAGTTTCTTGCAGTTGATGTGTTCTATACGTTATCCATTTTAGCTAGAAAAGCCCCTCATCGAGCTCAGATTTTAGAATCTTGCAGTGTTATTTTTTGCCTATATATAGCTCAGAATACAGTGACTATGACACTTTTGGTAAGTAAGGAAGACAAGATGTTACATTCTATTTGCAGCCATTTGGGGGTTTTACCCATAGTCTGGGTTTTCTAGAGTTGTATCATATTCCTAATGTGATATAAAACAAGGGCATTATGTCTGGTTTTTTTCAGCCTTCAAGAGTGCTCTGATCTTCTGAAAGAAATGGATCCATCTGGACCTTGTCTTGCACTTTTTGGAAGAATGCTTCTGCTGTCTTTAAATGGTGCGACCCATGACCCTAGATATAGAGTATGACTCTTTCTTTTAAGAACTTGTTTTTATCTCAGTCACTTTGAGCTCTTCATTTCTTGTTTTTTTCAGTGAAGGTGCACAGCTGATTGAATTGGTGTAATACATGACCTCCTGCACTTTGGGAAGACAGTGAATCTGTCTTCGTTGTTGAATCTTGTTAAGACATATTTCTAGGGCTCATTTTAAATCTAAATTTGGTTCTGTTAGCAGTCATATCTATGTGACAGTTTCATTTACCTCACATGTTAATCCATCAGATAACATGTCATCTTTTACTTCCCCTGACTTCACAACATAAATTTATTAGTTTTACATTGCAACAAATGCAAAAACAGATTCACCTTACTGCTGAACTTTGCCATTTGCATTTCAGCCTCCATACAACTACCAATGGTTTGAGGTGACAGTGCTCTTTTTTTAAAAAGGTCTATAATCTCTGGAAGTAATTATCATTTAGCCATTCAGGAACAATTTGGTTAAATGTTCTCAGACATTTAAAACAGTCTTCTGCTTTTGCGCCATGCATAATGTGACTTGCATGAAAACAACATCTGCATATTTTTCTGAGCATTTTTTCAGTCTATACATCATTCTTCCTGCACTGCGTTGAAGACAGCATTAAGTGATGCTGTCATGAGAATAGCATATTTGATGTCTGCTATTCTTCAACACCTTGCTAAAACACTAATTATGATTCTTAACACTACATATGAAAAAAATTTTATAGGAATTGAATACCAAAATTGATTTTTCTTATTGCTCTACTTTCTATTGATGGAGAGGAGTGGAGTGGATACCTGTGTGTTGTTTTAGGGGATTTGGGTTGTTTGGAGGTTTTGGATTTGGAGGCTTTTTTGTTTTGTTTGAGAGGTTGTTTTTTTTCCTGTGAGAATGAAAAATCTACTTTGTTTCAGGCTGATGTAACCCTTTTTTTTTTTTTTTATCCAAAGTTATACAGACAAGTATTTTTTCTATAACAGGGAATTGGCTCAAGTGAGCTGTGCAGATTGGTTCCCTGGTTGTTGAATACCACTGTGATGTTTTGAAAATTGAAATAGGTGATATTTGGTTGAAGATGTGTTTCATCGCAGAAGATCAACCCATCTCTCAGGTTAGACGAGAATGCGAGATGTTTAGACTCTATTAGAAAGAGTAGTTCAAAGGATTATGTAAATATTTTCCTGTTTCAAAGACAGGAGAGGCAAACTGTCTGCTGCAATGAATTAAGCCATTAATTGGCCTTGGACAAAAGTCAAACCTCTTTAATCCCAACTGAGCATCCCACTGACAATTCCACTTTCTCATTTTGTAGTGTCAGGGAGGAGTCATATTGTGGATTTCCCTTTGGAATACAAATTAGCTAAACAAGCCATCATAAATTTTAGAAAAACATGCCCTTCATTGTTCTAAGAATTCAACTTGTGGAATATACAAGTCACTGGAAAGCAGGGACAGAGAAGTAATTAATATTGATCACCATTTGGCTGCTGCTACCTGAGACTTTTGAATGCCTCTTAGCAATGTAGATGCTGGTAACTATTTTTAAATTATTTTAAATTAAACTATAAACTTGTTGCTTATTCTTTTACCAACATGGTCCATGGTTCCAAAGGAAACAATTTAATGATGCATCTGTAGAACTTTTGCTTTTTCAAAATATTAAAATAGCACAGTTGCACACAGTGATGAAAAGCAATGGTTTCTGTAATTACTGTCATTCTGCCAGACCTAGTGAAAATTTGGCGCAAGTGGTGCTTGCCCTGTAGCTGTTTGTTTAGTGTCAGGAAAAGTTTTGGGATTACTCATGGCATTTGAGAGGTCGATAAAACTAATTTTCAGAGAGATGCTCACAATCATGTCTTTGGCAGTGCCACACCACCTTCTGTTATCAGAGTTGTCCATATTCTAGAATTTTGCTTAGTTGCATGTATAAATCTGTGTGTGCATGGCATCATGCTGATAGCTGGGACAGAGGTTATGTATCTGCAATAACGCTGGATGATTGCCAGTACGTATACACTCTGTACAAGTTCACACTGTGTAAGGGCTTAGACATCAGGTAATGCTACAGGCTGTAGCATTGTGCAGAAGGAAATATATGCTGAATATCATATTTTTGCATGGACTGTGCTCCTCTTTAAATGCACAAATTGCAAAGCAAGCAAGGAAATTAACTAACACAGGGAGTGGGACATCAGGAATTCACACCAGTAGAGCAGAAAAAAAGAGCAGGAAGCTTTATGAAAAACAAAGTCAAACAGTAGCTTTCGAGATGTGAGAAAATACTTTGATATTGGACAGATACTGGACCTGTGATACTGCGCAGAAACAACTAAATAAATAGCACAGACCTACAGGGTGTTTGTACTGTACATCATCAAAATTTCTATACAGAAATGAAAATTTCCTCTTAATCAGGTTGGTGACCTATAAGTAGTGGGGTTCTGTAGGGCTCCATCTTAGGCCTAATGCTCTTCAACATCTTCATCTTAATCTCTCTCTCTCACTCTCTTCACCACTCCCTGCTCCTATTTCTCATATTTACTGTTAAATAAAATTCATAGGTTTGACTTTGTCATATGGTCTTATTTGTACTCTAATTCAGGCAGAGATATCTCTTAATAATTAGTTCCTAACATTGAGCAACAATAGAAAGGGTGAAATGGAAGACTGCAGCTCTAGACTTCTACAAAAAAAGGTCACATGACTGGAAGGGATACTCAAGCAGTTCGCAGACAATACAAAACTGTGAGGAGCCCTTTATTTTTACATGTAAAATTCTACTACTACTAGTATGATTATAATGGCATTTAAGAGCTGAGAAATTTGAACATCCTCCTTGTACTTACAGTCTTTATTGGAGAATGAAAGAACTAAATGCAAATACAAGCTGAACATTTTGCTCTGTCAGAAAAAAGTCTCACGCTCTGCCATTTTCATACTCCATACACTTAATGTATGTTGTGGTTTAGGAAAGGTATTCTTCAATTTAGTGTTCCCACTGAAACCGCTCCATACCTTGCCCCCTTCAATCAGTCTCCCTGCCCCCTCCCCGCTGGCAGGGTGGAGAGAAGAGCAGGAGGTACAAAAGACAAAGGTCATAGGTTGAGATAAGAACAATTTACTGGAAATGGTAATGCACTAAGAAAAAGAGCAGTAACAATATTCATAACAAAATCATAAAAGAGGTGAGCAATCTACTTGCAAATGCTATATATGCACTATATAGCACAGGATCCCCACCACCTCCACGCTAGCTACCCTGACCCAAAGGAACCCCTTCCCCCATCCCTGTTAAATGACATAAGGTGGTTTAGAGTAACCTCTGGATCTTAGCCATGCCCCATCCTAGCTACAGCAAAAATTAACTAATTCGTAGTCAGAACTGGAATAATGTGATGAAAACCTAATTTCATATCATAAAAATCCTGCATTTTAAAGTCATCATTCTTGTTTTGCTTTAGGCTATAGGCATGAATGGTGGTGTGAGTGGAAAATGTGTGAGCTGCTGCACTCCATATGAGGAAGTCATTAAATTTATGGATAGAAAAAACACATAATTCTAGTTTCCCATTGTTTTAGCATTTGTCTGACTGCAGTGCTTTATTTCCCAGTACCCATTAGGAATACATGTGAATAATTTGTAAATTAAGCTTTCTTTGTATGTACATTATCTGAACCTGAAGCCCTTGTCCTGTTAGTCATGTTAGTTATGGCATACAGATATTATCTGATCCTGATAATAGGACTGCAAATGTTCCATGGTGCCTGTAAGCATTCTGTTGAAAACAAAAGTTTAAAACACATCCAAAGTTACCAAGTGCCTCAACAGTGAAGTAGGAATACAGTTCAGTTTGTCATCTGCCTCTAATATGAGAGATAGACCTGCGTGCAATATCAAGATGTAGTAGAACAGGGAAATTATTTAAAAAATTAAGCATGCCACTGCACCTCTCTTGCAATCTACATTAAATATAAAATGGAAATATCAATAAAAATAAGATGGATTTTGCATGATTTACTTTCGAGAAGACCAAGCTGGGTGTCTGTGGAAATTAATTTGAATATTAAAAGTATGTATGCAGGAGCTGCCCATGCTCTCATCACCTTGTTCAAGCCCAGCTGCTTTGTTTCAGGCCTCTGAGTACTTTGGGTTACATACATTTTCCTGTTTATCCAGACAGGTTTCCATGAGTGTCTCTGAAGCCTTCAGTAGCAAATTCTGTGGGAAGCAAAAATGAATTTTTAAAATATTTCCAAATATCTGTTAGGTAGAGCACAATATTCTGCTTGGACAAAAAAAACCCTCCAAACCAACCTTGTTAAATTTCCTGCTGTTCCAGGAAATTCTAGTGCAGTTTGCTATGAAGATGATGAAATACCATTATCTTTCTAGCCTCTTTTTATTTTATACTACTACTGAGCAATGAAGAAAAGTGAAGGAGGTCCCAAGTGCTTTTCTTTTTCATTTTTAAATAACAAAAATCCTTGTGTTCATTTACATGGATTTCACATCATGGTTGTAGCACTTAACTTTGACTATTTTCATCCTCTTGGGAGGATTGATGATGCTAGTGAAAACTACTTTTTAAATTTTTTTTAGTTCAAAAATCAAGTGACAGGAGGGTGTTCCTATTCCATCATAAAGGTTACTAATGTGTGCAAACTCAGAACTGATTTGAATACAATGTAAAAATTGGCACATATCTATCTCTAGAAGTGAAAACATTGCTCTAAACTTTTGACAGCAACTAAGCCGAGCTACAGCTCACGAGAGAGACTTTCTGGCATCTCTGCGGAGCGGCGAGAGGTTTTTGTTGTTCAGTGTTGTTCCTTCATTTGTTGGGCTGGGGAAATAATTAAATAAGAACCTTAATGGCAAGTCAGCACCAAAGTCTTAAAAAGGTCCTGCGCCAAGACAACCCACTGATCATCCATGAAATCATTGCTTGTTTCTTGCAGAGGTCCTGCACTCTCTTTTAATCAATTAACTTCTCCAAAAGTGGGGCAGATGTCCCAAAAGGTGTCAGCTTCCTTGCAAGTGAATAACAATCTAGGACCTTCATCAGCCCTGATCACAAAAATTACCAGCACTGTGACATTGCCTCAGACATGCAGTGAAAACCAGATTCAAGATGCTCCAACCTGGAGCCTCAGGGCCAGTGGCTCATCATGCCTGATGGGGCAACCACCATGGCCACCAGTGTAGACACTGAGGTGTAACAGCCCAGCCAGTTTGGCTTCTGAATGATCACTGAACACTTTTATTTACCCACACTGTGGCTATCTTAAGATTAAATGAAGGAGATTCCTCTCTGTTTTATCTTCTAGTTATTTCCTAAGGTGATGACTATTAATAACAATTTCATTAAACTGCTCTCTGCTTAAATTCCAGCGAGATGTTGTTATTTTAAGGGATTTAAGTTTATTTAAACATCATACTCTTAGTGTTCCAGCTGGCTGCTTGTACAGAGCCTTAACTAAGATTTGCACACTTAACAGCCTTTGTACTAAGGGACTGGGGTGTTTTGCTGATTTGCTGCACTTTTAAACAAAACATGGTAACGCTATTGGCAAACTTGACCAGGATTTTCTGATATTAGATTTTTTGAGTTGATTTGAGCATGCCTGTGCTGCCAGCTTCATGTCTTCATTTATCTTTAACTTGTTTCCTACTCTTCAGAATCAGAGAAAATATGTCTAGTATCTCCATCACCCCTGCCCTGAGAAATAAAAGACTTTTTTACTACTCAGCCCAGATTCTAATCATACAGTCGCCAAGGTTAATTTCAATGTGGAGCTGTAAATAGAGTTGTGTTCAAGTAAAAAGACATTTACAGAAAAATCACCATATGGAGCCTATATAGACAGATGATCTAATTATCATAATGCCCAACAAGCTGATGCCAGAAAGGTTTTAGAGCAGGATGCTTCTTTCTGGTGTTTGCCCTCCTGTCCATAGTAGAGGTGTTGTTCTCTGATACCCAGTGACCTGTTTTCACTGTACATAACAAAGTTCATGATTTGTAAGAAGTGTCCCTCACTTAAAAATGAACTTTAAGTCCCAAGGGAAGTTGGATTAAATAACAAGAAATATTAGATTGATTTTGTAGACTGAAGAGGCAGTTTTGTGAAAGAGGCTGTTTAAGAGAGAAGGAAGTGATTCTAACATTACAAGTGACAGCTTGTAATTGGTGTACATAATTATGCCTGATTTTTAACTAATCACTTTAAATCTGTACCTAAATTTTAGTCATACTTCTTTTCAGACATCCTCACCCCTCTTAGTATTCTTACGAAGTTTGCTTGTGACTTGGCCCTCTTACATGGACAGCACAAAATACATGACACAAAATACATGACACAAAATACATTTATTTATAGTATAAACCTAGGTTATACAGCTCTCTAGGAAACGTGTTTCACAGTATCTGCTACTTAGAGAATCACAGAATTTCCTAAGTTGGAAAGGACCTACAAGGATCATCAAGCCCAACTCTCAAGTGAATGGCATTTTTAGCACCATTCTTAAACCAATTCAAAAAGTTCTACCATCACAATTCACTAAATTATAAGAAACCTTGCTAGTGCAGTCAATTACAAAACCTTAGTGTACACAAAATTAAAGTGTAAACATTCACAGTGCCCTTAAGCTTTCAATACCCAATTCTTTACACCCCACAACATCCGTGCACAAGCACTTTAGCCATCATTAAAGGGTAGTGACTCAGAGAGATCCAAATACAATTTGACTGATAATAAGCTCTTTTCTCCCTGTTATAAAGGAGACAGAGATCACTTAACCATGCATTCATACAGATCATCTGCATAGAACAGAGCCTGGAGCTTTCTGGATGGTTGTTCTCAACCATAATTAAGGAGGTTCTTTAGACATCCTACCAAACTCAGTGATTGCTGGACTACCAAAGCACTTCATCTACAGTATGTCAACCATGAGTGCAATAACATTAGCTGAAGAGCAGAAATATCAGTTCAGTTCCATGACTACCTTAGTTTACTTGCATTTGCCAATGACCAAAATCTAAGGTTGATTCTGAGTTCAAGTTCTCAGCCAAGTATTTTTTTTGTCTTTTGGCTCCAAATTCTCAGCTTTTATTGTGGTTCAGAGCCTTCAGCTAATTACAGTCATGCACCCAAATATGTTGTTCTGAAGAATTTATCAGGCTAAAGAACGTGGAAGATTTAAAGAGCTATAAAATAGCTTTTAATAGCAACCAACACAAATTCTATTGATCACTCTAAACTCTCATTTTTATCAGTCCGTTTTACTGTAAAGCATATATAAGGTTATTTATTAATTATTAGTAATAACAAACTGAATTTCAGTCCCAAGCAGAACATCCTTGATTTCTAGAGTACTTCTGAGTATCAGTGATATATGGGTGGAAAGATTTGTCATCAGGAGAAAAAGTTTTCAAGTCAGATAAAGATTCTGCAGAAGTAATTAAATGAATAATCTCAACTCTGACTTGGAATTGTCACAATAAAAATGTAACACAGATATCGGGGTTTTTGTTTATTGCAATTCTTTTCAATCTTATCAGCAATCTTGAAAAGCAACCTGGGTCAACACTTGATGAAAAGTATACATTTTTGTATACTTGTATATACTTGTATATACTTTTGTATACTTGTAGATGTGTCCACCAAAAGTGAATGAAAGCAAGGAAAATTAATGATGGGAAGGACACTGCTGTCTGCTTTATAGATGGAAACAATTTTAAGGATATTAACACATATGGCAATAAGTAGGCTAATTTCCATCACAAAAGGACCAAAAGTAACTAGCATAACACAAAAAAGCTTTTAGTAGTGAAAAGGAGATTTTCCAGCACTGAGGAATTTTAAGCTATACAACCTTTGCCCTGAGTGGTCTTAATTGGGTGTGACAAAAAAAAAAAATCTGCTTTCTCTATGCTTAAAAATTCTTAAGGGCTCATTTCCTAAAATATACAGTTATGAGAGAAAAGATTTTAGGTATCTACAATTTTGTAATAATACTATTTTAAATCACTGCCTTTTTTTCTTTTTATGTAAATATTAATGCTCCAGTGAAAGCATCTATTATTGATAGATGACAATATTTGCAAGAAACATTCTTAAGCATGGTCAGTATATTACATACTTTATCTCTAATTTACATTCATCACTACATTTTTTTGCATGAAAATATTTAATTGGTTAGGCAAGTAATTTGTTTTTATAACAACATAGAGAAGTGCTTTGAGATATTTGGATTTTATATAATAACTAAAAAGGGAATAAAACATTGGCAAGAGATGCACAAAATTGCTTTCATCTTTTATTTCCATATTTGCCAGCTTGCTGTGCCCTTTGCAGAGGTCACAGTACCCAAATTCTATTTCTCATGTTAGGATGATTCACAGTAGGGAAGCACTTTCCTATATTATTTTCATCAAAAGGAGCTTACATTTGAATATTACCATTAGGATGCTAATTTACACTTTGGAGAAAGGGTCAGGAGTATTCCATTTTTTTGATGGCTTGATATTAGCTTCAAAGAGAATTTTTCATAACCCTTGTAATTTGCTGCTGTAGTTTTGCCATCCAGTGCCATTGGTCTATATATGTTTTATAAAACAAAACTCTGAGAGAATTAATTTTTTAAGTCATTGAGACTCCTGGATTTCAGAATAGCCCTTGTTACTGTCATCAGAATGGAGGGTCTCGCATCTCATATTGCATATCAAGCAGCTTGATATACTTGGCATTTGATATTTATTTCAAATAGAAATTAAAGTAATCATGCTTTCTATATTAACATTCAAAAGCATACAGAGCGTCCATGCCATTTATACAGAGCCTTCATTCCTTTTACTCCCTCCAAAATAAACTGACATTCTTAACAGGGTTCATACCACCAGTGGCTTTCTGAAAGATTGTAAAATATTGCTACTGAGTACTACAAGTGACATAAGAATCATCATTCTGTTGAATTTGGACACTCTCTCATGAAGAAACCTATCCAATCAGGGGCTTTTATAAAGTAAGAGTCAAAATCTTTCACTTGATAAATTGGTTGATGGTGGCAGCTGGTCACACATGGTCCAGCTCAAGCAAAGAGAAGAGCTGAATAAATATTTGCTGTGTGTTAAGGGAATTGTATCACATAGAAGTGCCATATGTGCCGACATTGAGGATAATGAGAATAAAGTATCATTTTACCTGTCACATTGACATCAGGTAAGATTTTCACCCTTGTAAATTGTCCTTGCTCCACTGGCCATAATGAAGGTATAGAAAATGAGACTGCTTCAGATAATACAGCCCACAAATTCTTTAATTCTGGAGAATGTTCATAGTCCAAACAGGGTGTCAGGTCTTTTGTTTGTTTCACTCAGGTAATTAATTACAGAAGAGACAACAGTCTTATCACATGCCCTTTTCAATATACTTTCACAGGTAAAGAGCTTAGAAACGCAGTTAAACATAACTTTTATTGCATCTAATACTCATTTACATTGCTAGGTGACATGAAAGATTGTCTGTTTAGAGTCCACTAAGGTTTAGGTGGGTTCCGACATGAGTTTTGCTTTTTCTCATCTAAAATCAGGATGGAATAAAAATGATGAAAAAACAAACAGTGATGTTTAATCAAAAACACAAAATTAATTCCCAGACAGATGTCTTGTTGAGATGGAGTTATAGGAAGACAAATCCAGTCAAACAAGGGAAAAGGTTCCTGAGGAACACAAAAGGTGCTTCTGTTGCCAGAAAAAAAGATGAACTGCTGCTCATGTCTTGCTAGCTCCCTACCCACTTGGGCTGTATCTGGACTGAAGAGCCTTGGGCCATTTCTCTTTTGCACCAGCATATTTTCTTATGCAATATCCCATAAGTAATGTGAAGATGGACTCCACACAGAGAACAGAAAGGGAGACAGAAGTGCCAAAGGATTTTGTTTTTTTTTCTTCTTGTAAATAATAAAAAAAAAAACAACCAAAAAACAAAACAAAACAAAACAAAACAAACAAACAAACAAAAAAAACCGCAAAAAAAAACAGCAAAAAAACACCAAAAGACTGACAAAGCCGTCAGGCTAGAATTCATGTTGGTTTTAAAACTGATTTATCTACCTTTTATTTTTTTTTTAAGTGAAAGATGTAAGGGGACATAGCTGGGTGTGCCAGCTGTGAGTGTGCTGTATCTATGGCTGCCTAACATGACCATCACTCTTTTATTTCTGTGTCTCTTGGTCCATTTAAATGATCCCTAATCTCAATCCCAGTGTGTCATTTCAACAACATCTGATTTACCTCCCTTCCTTCTTTTGCCTTCAATTTTTTCACCTTTCTTCATCTTTCTGTAGCCATGACCCTGTGCTATTCTTCCTTCACCACCCCCATATTCAAGTATACAGATTCACCCTATGACCTACATCCTAGTGTCTGGCCCATGGAGAAATTGTGGCACATATTGACTATTGGATATGTGTAATTTCTTTAATCTTGCCTTCAGGTCTGTACTTCTCTTGTGCTGATGACTTTGCAGTCCTCTGTTAAGCCATAAAATGTGATTAAAAAGCATATAATGCTGCAAGGGAGAGCATTGTTTTGATTCTCTAGGCACTGGTTTCAGGTCCTTTTTTTTTTTCTTTCATTACAGAGAATTAGTCAACGCTGAAGAGGGACAAATGAAACAAGGAAAAGTGTTCTTGTCTGGCTTACCACTGAAAATAACATTGCACCTCAAGAGGAAATCATACCAGTGAGAATGACAGCATTCAGAAAGATAAAAAATATATATGGAAGGAGTTCTAGGTGGTAACTAGATCTCATAATCTTGTATTAAGTGATGTACAGAAGCAAATTTAATCTCAAATATCAATTTTAAAAAATGCACTCTCTGCTTTTCATGTACCAAACCTGTCCCTCTGTTCACTGCCTGAATGGAGCACAAGATAAACAGACAAGCTTCTGAGCGTCAGACTGAAATGTTATGGGCAATGGCTTCAACATTGCTCGGAAGGAGTTTTGCCCATTATGGCTGAACTGAATAAAGA
>JAWWMU010000180.1:7532653-7551958 GCA_035048155.1 Cinnycerthia olivascens | reverse complement strand
TCATCTGCTGGGGCCACGTTTGCACACACTGCCCCACGGCCAGGAAGGGAGGAGGAGAGTTCTGGGGCTGTGGCTTAACCTCTGGCCACAGGCAGTGAACACCCATCCTCCTGCACGCAAACTGGCTCAGCTGTGAAATCCCCACCCTGGGAAGGCCGCATTCTAGAGGCATCTCTTAAAAAACTTTGATAGTTGGATATTAACACTGAGACAGTATAAATTCTGGACAAAGTGAAGACATATGCCTCATGTATCCAGAGCCTTGGTTCATAGCAATAGCACATCACCAGGACTGGCACATGTAAGATCTGAAATCCTTATGAACGTATTCCTACCCTGTATCAGAGAACATGGCAAAAGCTTTTCCATGGCCGTAACATAGCCAGATCAGAAGCCACTGGAAAAAAAGATGATGGAGTCTGGAATGCAGAAGATATTTCTCTACATGTTTTAAAGGATCAAAACCCTCTGAAAAATACTTCTTTTAACCTTTGTCCATGGAAAGGACTTTGTAGGCTTTGGGATTAGAAAGAATTCTCATTAATGTAAATTAGATAACAGCATAATATGTATTTTATCACAGGGTGAGAAATGTAGATTTTTGGGTTTGTTGGAATGGTGAGTAGATGAAGACAAGATGGAGGATCCTTGTTGTTTTCAGGCTTCTTTTTCCTCCTTCATCTACTCCGCATTCTGCAGTGATGGGGACACAGGGTGATTGGTTAGAATTTGCTGCAGTACAGTGTAATGTGAGCAGAAGTTTAGTTATTAATTGGTAGAAATGTAGAAATAATGTACCTTCATGGTGATAATTGGGTGAATTATCTTTAAGAAGACCTTGAATCTGTGTGTCAGAGACTTTGGACTTCTCTAGACTTTTAGCTTTAGGCTGTTAGAGGCTTTTGGCTTCTTAGACTTAGAGGCTTTTTTCTTTTGGGCTCTTTGATGTCCTTTCTCCTTTGCACTAAGCTGGTATAAAGCCTGGTGTACAGAAATTATAGATAAAAAAAGAATAAACAACAAGAGAAAGAGATTCACCATGAGTCCAGTTCATTCTCTTACTTAACAAGAACTTAAAAGACTAACCCCCCCTATCAGAGGAGAGATATGTAAGAGTTATACAGCTTTTACAAAAAAATAAAAAGGTCTTTGTGAAATTTTAAAATTTATGAAAGAATCCATGTTTATTTAGGTAATATTTTAGTGACTATTTTTGGAGAAGTCAAGCATGCTTATGCTTGATGGCATGCAAAAATGAATTTATTTGTATTTGTACATTTAGAAAAATAGCAGAAGAAAGGTTTACAGGAATTGACACCCATCAGTTTAATTGACCCTGACATTGTCCTATAGAACCAAAGATAACTGGAGCCAGAAAGAAATGTGTCTATTTGATGAATGTGGTCATTTAAAAGACCCATCATATTAAAAATGCTATGTCTGAAAATTCTGTTTGATCTAATACTGTGTAAAAAACTTCATCTCAAATTTCTTCACGACTCTAATGGTCAAATTCTTTTATTTTATTGCATATTATGCTTGTTTCTTTACAGAGTGAATTTGGCAGTGGATAATCTTGTTATCCAGTAGACAATCATGTTCCCTGAAAATGCTCTCATCAGTACAGTATTACCAAAAATCCTTTTAAGGAAAACCTCACACTCACCTTTGGTCCATTTTGTTAAATTCATTATATAAAGGCTACATCTCCCCTTTGGAGAGCAATAATGGCTTTATCAGTCAGCAGTTGAAATATTCATCAAACTACCCTCAAACCTCTGAAGTTCATCTTAAAATGAGTCATTGTTATAAATACTAATTAAGTAATATATTTTGAGGGAAGGAGTTGGAAATGAGTGCACAATTACCACAAAAGCAAAAGATAAATGGTCAATTTACATTCAGCAGGAGGTGATGCTTGATGTTCCATTAAGAGACATTAAACTTCTTGGCTAATTGTAAGAATCAAGTGAAGGAAGAAATCTTTTAGTGAGCTCAATGGGACATTGATTAAGCCAAAATACTAAGATCTCCATCCCCAGTGCGGGTGAAGTATTTAATTTCAAGAAAAAGAGTGACTCTTGTTTTATTCAGCTGGACTCCAATAGATTTAGCTGAGTTTCAATAGATTAGAGTGGAAATATTCATTCTGCTAAAACTTCAAATTGAAATATATTTTCTTTTGTCCTTCTATATCTCTTTAATAAATAGGAATAAAAAACACATGCAATCAAAAGTACTTTTCTACTAAAGATTATGACATCAAACTCTTGTGCTCAGGGGAGATATGTTGTTTTGTTTAATCTGAAATCCTTTCTGGTTTTGCTTGTTTGTATTTCTATACAATCTCTTTACTGTATTTTATTCTGAAGATATTAAGATGCAAGAAATATAATGCCTCTTTACATTTGGCCACTGCATAAACACTTTAAAATATATCTGGGAGATATCACTAAAAGGGCTCCAGAAATCCCAGTTTTCTAAGGTTTTCTTTTAATTGGGGTACATGAAATCAGTTTTTACAATCCTCAGAAAGTGAGTAATGGAAGGAAGAACAGGCATTATATCTCGAAATAGAAAAGAATATTTACAGTGTCTTTAATTTCATCTATTATTATGTACAAATTCCAGGAAAACATTTTGTCTTCAACATTTTAAGACTCATTTCAAATATAAGTCCATAAACTGTTCTTTGTGGATCCCACAAGAAGCAAACAAAGTTTCATCTCCTTTGGAGTGACTTTTCACACTTTAAATAGGAGAGAAAAGAAAAAACAAAACACTACAGAAAATACCTTGCTGAAAGTATGAGCAGAAAGCTTTTACAGATGGAAACAAAATGAGTACAAGTTTGGCTTTTTAGATTAAATGTCAGAGAGATCAAATTTATTTTGTAGAAGCATAAGTGGATTAATGAAAAACGAGATCTTGCTTTCAACAGGTTTTCACCGAATGGTTTCGCAAATACTACATTAGAATCACTAAATGCATCATAGCAACAGTAGTGCTGGTCATTTTCAGATAAAGGGTACATTTTTTTTTTTTTCTTTCTAGACTTCTTTTAAATTACAAGTGTGAGTAGGTCTCTAAGTCAAGTATTTCAGCATGAAAAGGCACACAGGTATTACCTTCCTTTCTTAAATACATAGAGATATATACCTACAAAATTTAGATTGAGAGTAAAGTAGAAGGAGAAATCAGAAACATTGGTCTTATTAGCAAAATGCAAATTTTAGCTGCTTAAAATAATCAAAGCATTTATTTCTCATATTAGGTACAGGAAACAGGCTACAGATTTTAATTATAATAGAACCACACCAACAATAAAAAATAAAATGACAGGAGAGATCTCCAAAACCTACACCTTTATTTTGACTTACAATATCTGTGAAGATTGAAATTAGATGATGTCTTTCAAATTAAAAAGCTCTATTGGGAATATTTTGCTCATTAATTTTTTTCGTAATTTTTGCATTTCTGTATTTAACCAGTATTGGTTGTTGACTGCCATAAATGTTATAAGAACTTCTTTTCATGAGAAGTTTTATTTTCATCTTGAATATATTTGGATAATCATTCTAGGAATTCCATGAAGACCCCAAATGGACATAGCAAAGACATAAATCTTCTTTTTCTCTGACTTTGTGAATATGCTGACCACAAAAATATCATATTCTGACAGTCTATAAACTCGACAGAAAGAATAATATTTTTTGAGGAAGACTTCCGAAAACAGAATGACTTTGAAGATTCTGTCTCTGACCTCATTATATGAAAACAGAATATATTTCTCTGAGACATGCATATGGATTTTATCTTTCTCCCCCGGTAATTATTCAGAATTATAATTTGCACTATCTGAAGACATGTAAATAATGAAAAGCTTTGCTGCTCACAAAAGCAATAATGTAAAGTTTGACATTTTATTCCTTCTTAACTTGAAAAGATCTTGGACTAAGACTTAGCAAGACTTGTTTTTAAATGCTCAATATCTGAGATTTCCTACAGTAGAAAATACAGAGCAGAGACAGGGGTAAGAGATTTATAAAGTGAAACAAGTTGTATGACTTGGAGAAACAAGAAAGATGGATTAGTAATGACTTATACTGGATGTTGAACTGGTACAAAAAGCAGAACCAAAACTGGAAGATCCTGGTGATAGTGGTGATGGTGAAAACAATAATGGGTGTCAGCTGAGAAATCTAAATAAAGGATGCCATAAAGAAATGCTTTAGATTTGAATCCTGTACTCATTTTAGTTTATTAAATTGACTCAAATATTGAGATTTTTGCCTTTTGAAGAAAACCATAGTAATAACAATTTCCCTTCAAAGAGAGGAAAGCACTGCCATTAAAATAAATGCCCTTGTTGCAGAAATTTTTGATTATAATAGCTTCGTCTAAGATGCCTTCTTACTCAGGACTGACTGATCAATAAATGTACCCAAATCATGCTAGTTCCCTTCTTTTGCTACTAAATTATTCATTTCAGACATCATATTCATTGGAGAAGTTCTAATTTTTATAGAAATCTTCCCAAGGACATTACCTCCATTGCAGAAAACTCTTCTGGTAGCTGTGTGTTTTAGTTATATTTATATTCTACATAGTATAAGAATTCTCTCACACAAACATTGCAATTATTTTATTTATTTGTTTGGGGCTTTTTTTTTAAGTTTCAATGCATTTAGATAGTTATTTCAAGAATATTAATTAATTACTCTTTCAGATCTCATTAAAATCCTTGTTGTGCACAGTTTATATGCCAATAGTGGTTCTGTGGATCATTCTTGTAGTGATTTACTAGGCATCCAAATATTTATGTCATATGTACTGCTGTTAATCTACTTCTTTTCATGTACTGCTGTTTTAATAAATGGATAAAAGATTTTAAAGCATGTCAACTTGGACACAAAACACATTCATAATTCTATCCAGGGTTTCATGAACTCTCCACAATGACAGAGAAGAAGGCTGGTTTTCAAAGGGAGCCATAAGCAGTACATGGGTACTGTGGTTGATGGTGGGAAATAAATGCTAAACTGAATTACAGTCCTGACTCAAATCATAAAGAGATTTTGCTAAAAATTATAATATTCCAAGAATGAAACACAGATTTAACAGGGACACCAGAGCATCACTTCATGCCAGGTTACTTTTCCAGAGGCCTGCTGGCTGAAGAAGGCAGTTAAGACTTTACAGCAACAGAAAGAGACTGCAGAAATGCTGATAGCTAATCACAGAATCACAGAATATCATGAGTTGGAAGGGATCCACAAGGATCATCAATGTTTGATTCCTGGCCCTGCACAGGACAACCTCAGGAATCACACCAGTTACCTGAGAGCATTGTCCAAATGCTTCTTGAGCTCTGTCAGACTTGATTGCCATGACCACTTCCCTGAAGAGCCCAAGTTCCAGTACCCAAGCAGGAGATAGATATATATATATATATATATATATATATGTAATAGATCAAGAAAATATAAATAAGCCTAAATAGATGTAAAGATGGAAAAAAAACCTTAAAACAACCAGTTGTAAATGCTTGGATACCTGTCTAGTGAACCTCTGACTCCAAAAAAGGGAAAGATACCCTTACCCTTGAGCATGCCTGATGAACCATGGAATGTCAGAGAGCTGTCAGATTGCCATAAAAGTTTTTCCATTAATCAATAAAAGAGAAAAGATCAGGATTTTAATACTGTCCTTTTCTCCTGTTCAAAAGTCAAGCATGCTGATTTTTTTGGTTGGTTTTGCTGCTTTTCAAGCAATTTATCAAGACAAAAAAGTATGACCAAAGAAATGCAATTTCATTAATAGAAGAAAAAATAATATTAAGGTTACAAATATGTAAAAGATACAGAACAAATTTTAAATTAATTGCTTATGTGTTTATTTTTTACCTAATAGATAAAAGGTTTGTTCACATGAAAACTCAACATAGCAGCTTCCTTCTGAATAAAGTATTGTAACATTACAGCTTTTTTAAAAAAAATGTTGAGACTCTAAGACTTGTTACACAAGCAATTCAACTGAAGTAATCTTTTGAGATTTAATAACTATCTTCTGTAATGATCATAACTGTGAGACAGGAAGATACAAACTATTTAATTTTATTGCAGTATTTACACTCTGTTTCACTCTGCTGCCCCATTAATTTATAACCTATATGTTCAAGACAGAAAAAAAGGAAGTAAACTCAATTATAAACTATGCAACACAAGGCATATTCTTTTTTATATTTATTCTGGTTGAATTCCAAATACAGAAAAAGTGGTTTATATTCTTAAATATATCACACTAACCATTTAGAGCCAGAAAAATATATTTTATGTAAAGACTTCATCCTGTATTTCAATGATAGTTCTTTGTGGAAACTGTTTCAAGCTCAGCAACCCAAGAAATCATCTTGAAGGGAACCCATGTGTGAAAATATTCTCTGCGAGTCCTTAATACAGAGGAACAGAGTCTTTATTATAGACAAAGGTGCATTCTGCAGTAGTTCTAGCTCATTCTACAGCAGGAAAGATGAAAATATTCACCTTATCTGTAACAACCTGTAGTTAGTGACCAGTTCATACGTCATCTAGCCTAGAGTCAACAATTTTCTACATGTCTGGGATGTAATTTTTCTCACAACTATACATGTAGAATGATTGCAATTAGTAAAGAAAAATTACATTGCAGCCTCAATATTGTTCACAGCTTCCTATGGAGCACTGCTATCTGAATTTGCTTTTTCACGTCTCTGCTGTGCCCTTCTGTCCTTCTGCCCTTCACCTCTTGCTTTACTTATGTCTTCTCAACCACAGCACTCCTCTACTCTTTCACTCTTCAGACTTCTCTTTCCCAGGGTACTCTGTCCAGAGGTTGAGTGATGCTGATTTCTGATTAACCACTTGGTGCAGAAAGGTTGTCCCAACCAGACAAATCCACTTATCCATCCTCATAGGACACACAGGATCTGTTCTAGGCACTCCTGCAAGCAAATAGAGCAGAATCACAGGACAAAAGCATCCCACAGACTGTCAGTCACCTTTGAGGTAGCCTTTTGACAAACCTTACTCTTGACAAATATCACAATTTCAATTAGACAGAGTCTGTGCTGCACAGAGACTTCTGAAACAGTCTCTCACCCCCAGAATGGTTTCAGGGAAGATGAGGAGGAAGGCTGACGAGAAGAACTGATAATTCATTCAGACAGGGGAAAAGCTCAAAAGGTTTGAATTCAGTAAAGTATTTGAAAAACAGTCCCTACATACTGCTTTGTGCAGCTGTGAGCTGGAACAGAGGGTCCAAAGTATGATGCATTCATCAACTCCTTTCTGAGAGTAGCAATATCAGGCAGTTCTATGAGAGATCGTCAATAAAACCTTTTGATGTCAGGTCTATTACCAGCAGGTCACTTAAGTTACTTTCATTTCAAATATCCAATAAAGGTTAGATTAGAATTAGATGTAGACACAAGAAATTACAACAGTGATTTTTGAGTGCCTGCCAAAAAAACCCAAACTGTAACTCAGAGAGGATACAACAAAAAGAAATATGAAGTAAGGATTGCTCTCTATGTTTTGTAGCAGAAAAAAAATTAAAGATGTGAAAAAACATGGTGTAGGTTCAAAATAAAAAAAATTAGCTGTTTCACGACGTAATATGTGGAGCTCAATTCAGTTTTAGAAGTTGGCAGAGATTCAAGTAGACAAACCAACAGAATGTTTATCTGGAAAAGGCTGTTTAGGACTAGGGCATCCCCTCCAGCTCCAGAAGGCCTGATGACGAGAGGCTATTCTATGAGCATAATTGTGTGTTTTGCTTTACAGCCTTCCCTAAACTTCCTGAACAGTTTGTTGCTATAGGAAACAGAATAGCCTAGAAGAAAGTCATTGATCCCATGTGCTGCTCTCATGCTTTGAAATTAAATTAAATGGACTTACTTTATTTTACACATTTGACAGTACCAACTTTCTCATACAGTAAACAAGTGCCCCAAGTTGTTAGTAGCTCCTTGCCTCTTTACATCACATTGGCTCAATGGACATTTTGGAGCACAGTGATATCCTGTGAGCAAATCACCCAATCTGGTTATCTGAGTTTATATAAGTTATGTAAAATCAGGGTTGACTTGGCTTCTTTATGAGACTGATGATTTACTTTTCCCTTCAGAGCTAAGATGGTACACAGTTTGCAAGGAAGGGAAATTCAAGACTTCTTGTGCAAAATCCCAACTAAAGAATGATCTGAAAAGATACCAAAATAATAATCCTACCATCAAAAGGAGGGGAAAGGTATCAAAGAAGATCACAGGAGGATATAATCTTTATCACTAGAAAGAATATATAATCTCCTATTGTAGCAAATACAGGTCTAATACACTCCATATGATCTTACTATCATTACCACAACAAAAGCAAAACCAAAGAGTAGCAAGGAAATCTGAGGTTGGCTAATTTTGCTATAGTTGTCTTTTCTCCTTGAAAATTCTTCAAACCTTTTGTAAACAACAAACAGCCCCTGTGAAGAACTTCAAATATTTCACACGGGAGGGACTGGCAATCCCCCAAAATCAGGCTTCCTTCTATTGTACTGGCTTTCTTCACTTCTAAGAGCAAAAAATCCAGCCTACAGACTTGGTAGAAATCAAAGGGGCAATGAATACTAGGGGGAGCAGCCCCAGCTAAATTGAAAACAAAAGACACTGAATTTGGCTCCTCAACTAAGGGCAGAGAAATCTTGCTTTTCTCATTTAGTGTTGACTTTTCCCAAGTCTTCTCAGCTGGTTTCGTGAGTAATCAGGCAGTCTTTACAGACTCATGAGCCATGTCATGAATGCAGACATGAGAACCAAAATGGACAGAAAAGTGAGGCAAATCTCCAGCACTAAATCTTGAGCATGTTATTTTGCTTTATCAAGTTTGTCAAATCCTGGTGCTCCTGCATAGGTACAGAATGAAACAGTGTTCCTTGCATTGGCAATGGAAGAAAAAGTGACCTGGTGTGAAGCTTTGGGTTCTCTCAAAAGTTGCTTAGACTATCAGTTCCTCTAAAGAATCAATTATCAATCTTCTTAGTGTTTAATGATTCATCTAAATAACATTTTCTGTCATTTAATATTTCCTTTAATTTTGCGGTCAAATTACACAATGCATATATCAAATCACACTGTCAGCTGATTCTTCATTGATTTATGTACACATTGTTCTGTCCAAATTCTTATTCATACAATAGCTCAAATAGTGTATTTTAATTTAAGGATGCATGAAATTTTGTTTTGAAAATTTTAGTCAGGATGATGTGTGGTTTGTTGATCCATTTTATTTATAAGGATTTTAACAGACTACACCTTAAAGGATTGGTTGCACATTAACTGTTGATATTTTACAAACTCTTATTTATCAGAATGCATATTTTAGGATCTAGATTTCTCCTGTTCTTGCTGAGCTACATATCTCACCAGCTGAACACACTTCACTAGTGGTGATTTTGAGCACAGTTTCCTGTACTTTACCATGCAAATGCATGTTCCAGATTAAATTATATGTAGTTTATGTGAAGATCGACTTTCGTAAAGCAAGGCTGAGCTGAAAATTTAAATGTTATGCCATAAATTCATAAGTCACAAAATAGTTACCATTAAAGCAGTTTAATTTTACTTATTAGAAATGGATTCCACCATCCAAAAACCTATAAAACCAATACACATTTTACTTTTAGGTGTCTTTCTTTCTTTTTTTTATTTGTGGATGACAATTCGTCTATTGGTGAAGATACCTTTTGTTTAAGGAGCACATGATGCAGATGGTAAGAAAAGCTACCAGTACTGCACTTCCATGTGTCATACAACTGGAAATCTGCTCTTTCTCACCAATACCATTGTTTATAAGTAACAAACTAATGCCTTTTCCCTGAACATGGAAAACAAAAAGTCTGAAGTTGGAATGTCTTGACACCCCATACTCGTCAGAAAGAACATTGCCTCTGGTTCTGATCCAGCCTCTTCCCTGGGCAAATTTATATCTTCCAGCTTTTAAGTAAATTATGAAGAATCACTGCAATAGAAAACAGTGATTTCCAATGATGATATCAGTAAGTTTCAGGCACAGCAGTTACACTTCCAAATTTCTGTAGTTTATTCATTTGGCTAAAATCCTGATTCATAGCATTTAAGGGATACATTCTGCACTGTTTTGTATATCTGGTGAAAAAGTGAATTTCTTAGAACAGAGAGAAATGGCCTAATAGGAACAAACACAAGCAAGCACAAAGAGAGAAGAAAGATATACCAAGAGGAAAATCCTCACTGTGTCATAAGTCTCCTTGGTAGACCTGATCTAATTGACAGTTTTTAGAGTAAGGAACAGCTTCCACCTTCGAAGGAAGTCTGCAAAGCCTCAATTGGTACTTCCTGAGATCAGAGAAAAGGCTCTTACTGACTTCTATAAGGCATTTTATAATGCCTGTGATTTCCTTTTCATGTTCTAAAGGGAGAGCCAGGAAATCTCTCTGCTTTTACCTTAGCACCAGGACCAGACATCATCTAATGAGGACAGCACTTCTTTTTTTCGTGCTAGTACTATGCCATGTACAGAAGTGTAATTTGGAAATAAAGCAAATTAAAGTATAACACCTTGCTTATTTTTCCACAGTGCTCCAAATAATCCTTGCTTAAGCCCAATCCTTCCTTTCCTCAGACCCCTGCCAGTGACTGCAGCTGGTTTGTGCATTTGGCAGACAACACAAGCCTATGCACAGCCCTTCAGTGTACCTTCAGCTGGAGCGAACTTGATTCAGCTTATTCGTATTTGTAATTGTTCAGATGATTTGAACTGGACCCTGGTAAATTTTTCAAGATAAAATCTTTTAAAAAAAATCCAGCATATTGATATGAACCATGCAGATATCTGCATATATCTTCACAACACAGTTCTAGTTTCTAATTCTACTAAATTCATCCCATTAACCTTCAGATAAAATGGATTTTTTTTTTACTTTTGTGCAGTAACCCTTGTGAGCAACAGTGTTTTCAAAACTGTTGAATTTTTACTAAGTTCCACTCCACCCCCAAGTCCTCATAATTTTAAAATATATGAGATTAAGAGGAAAATCACAACAAAAGATTACCCAACAAAGGTTCCGTGTAATTTTTTTCCCTTTTAAACTAAAGGTACATTGAAATGCATCATAGAAATCTGAAAAGAAAAAAATTAAAAAGCAAGTCTTTTCAAAGGTTGTCAATATTTTTATGGTTATGTCTTCAAAATATATCCAATCTTTAAATTGTAAGATCCCTCCAACCCCCAGCCGCCAATTAGTTTTGTTTTTTTAAGACAAGCTTCAAGAAATGGATGATAACTTCTCGTGCCAGCTTAAAATCACACAGACAAAGAGCAGACAGGTGACATCAGAACTTATATCTTTTTTTGGTGTTCTTTTTAATTATGCGATGCTCAGATGATGAAGTAGCACAATTTTTTAAATTAGGTTTATATATCTTTCTCTAAATTATTTGTCTGTACATTGAGAGGGTTATTAAGTCTCTTCAACAGCCGACCCCACCATTATATGTTGAGGGGAGAGAGAAAGCCTTCCCGAAAATAAATTGGATATATGACGATATGTTAAATGTAAATGGGATTCCATTTTTAGCACGCGGTCAGTGATGTATGAGCTCAGAATCCAGCTCATACTGCATGAAAAATAGAGATGGCTGGAAATCAGCTGCACTACCAAATAAAAAATCTCAGAAGAAACCACCACTTTTGCTCAGCTCAGCTGCTTTACATCAGGAAGAAAACGTCTCTTCCTTTAGTAGCTTGAATTTTTTTGCTCAGCCTAACAGTACGCATTAAATATTTTGACCATAGTGTCAAAGTCACTTGAAACAGAAAATGTGGATGACAAAACAACAAAAGAAAATGGAAAGACTAAGGCCAAAGGAGCAGCTTATCTCATTTAAATAAATCAAACACCATCTGGAAATAAAAGTATGCTTACTAGCTAAATGTGTATTGAGATATCTCAAATAACATGGGCTTGATTTTTAAAAAACTGTAAGGATAACCTATCTCTGTTGGAAAATTATGACCTAGATTTTGACCTTTAATTCCTCATCCTGAAAGAATCATGTGCCTATATTTATTGTAATTTTTGTTCTAAGTGGTCTAGAATGAGTTCATAACCATTTTTTTCTTAACAAATGAAGATTATTTTAAACCTTTAGTCAAATGTATACTCATATTTCTTTATAAAAAAACTCAATATTAAGACTTTCTTACAACAATTTCTCATTTTTCTCTATGAAAGCTAATGATAATACCAAATTTTCCCTTTTCTTTAAAGGTCACAAAACACAACGTCTAATGAATCCTCTTGGCTGTTTTATATTTGACTGTACCTACATTTATCCCTATTTCAATACAAAGGTTGAAAGGTCCAAACAGGAATCTCTCTTGAGTTAATTTTAAACTGAATGGCTGTCTTGGATTTTCAGTGTAAAACTGACATCTTCACTCACCTTCAAAAGCCAAAGCTGAGAATTTCCCTCATCCCCTCTAGAAAAAATTCTTCATTTCAATGACATTTATTTTTCTGGTTGCAGTCATAGCTCTCAAATGAGATTCACTATCCCAGGCAATGGAAACTTTGCTGCACACTAACCTGAGCTAAAGTGGCTGCAAAACATATTTTCTATTTGAAGCAGAAGAATTTAAAATATGTGTACATTTAATCATATAAATCACATGACTCATTACCTTCCCAAGATTCTACTAGAATCTCTAAATGAAGTTTATGACCTTTGTATTTCCCTGTCATAAGTCATAGATTCTTTTTTTTATGACTATTATTTTGAATTATATCATGACATTTAATAAAGGACATTGAGAAGCCACATGGCCATTGAATAAGCGTGAGTCAAGAGTTTATTTTAGCTCCTTGGAAATGCAGAATGTATCAAAATACTGAGATGATGTAGTATATATGTCCCTGTGCAGTCCTCCAACAAGACCATCACTTCCCAGCACTTGCAGTAATCAGTGACTTGCAGCTCCAGTGATTGCTTAGATTGCAAAGACCTAATATAAGAGGAGCTAAAAGACAAGGACAGTTAGTCTGAACATGAAAGTGCAAGGGAGATTTTTATTTTTAATATTTTCTAGGTTTTTATAAGGGCTAGTTATCATCTGACAGGATTTTCAAATTAAGTGATCAGTTTCTCTGCTGAAAATATCTCAGAGGAAGCAGGCAGTATTTTAAAATTATCTTTTAAACGAGCAAAAATAAGGTATATGCATTTCAAAATTCCCAAAATGAAAACAATTGAGGAAGCAGAACCCCAGTTGCACTGAGTGCGCTTACATCATTTTATACAATTATTTTGTAGTAGTCTGTTTCCATTACACTACCTTGTATCTTAAGACGCTGCTAACAAAATCTTTATTGAAGGCATCTATTTTAACATTTTTCAAGGGCTCTGATACCTTTTTAGACCAACATTTTTGCTATCTGCACACATCAAGAGCCCATTTTTCATTCAAACATGGTGCTTTCAGTGTTATAAAAATGACCCATGCCAAGTCAACAGAAGTAATACAAAGAAATGTTGTACAGCAAAAAAGGGAATACTAGAAAAAATGTTTATTTCTGAATTCTTACACTGCTTAACAAAAATAAACTTTACCTCATGTAAGAAAGAAAAGAATTCAATATTTACAATATCTTAAACTGCTTAGGATAAATTCTTAGATGGAGAGAAAGAAACCAAATTCAATGAAACTTTGTAAATGTTGTTTAATATTGAGAAAAAAATATACTATAATGGTTGTATCATGTTACATGAGATCACTTCGAATTTAATGTTCAGATCTGCAAATAATTTACTTAGTTATTTGACGAGCAACCTAAGTCACAAATCTGGTCATACCATCAAATCCTGCACAGATTAAATGCAAATTAAGTGTTAAATGTAAATTAAGTATTAAATGTAAGTACTCTGAAACAAAGTATAAATCAATCCTAAACTTGGTTGAAGCAGAGATGGAATCAGATCAAGAAAAATATGAAATAAAGTTCTGATTTATTTAGAAATTGTCTTTCCATTATCCTGAATCAAATATTTTCTCTGTAAATTACAACATTAACAGCTCAGACAGAATACACTATTATCAGGAAATTATGCATATTCAAAATTTGTACTTTATTTGTAGTTATCAAGCACTTAATTTCACAAATTTAATATCTGTATTTCCCCAGTTTTTGTTTTTCTTTCCCTTTATATAATTTCACTTTTTTTTCCCTAGTTCAGTTCTCTGATCTGTGGCCCATCCCTGCTTTCCTCTTCTCAATAATTAAATTCCTGGCTTCATGACTGAAACATGACTTTGCTTTTCATTAGTGCAAGACTTTTCTTTTTAGCTTTGCTTTTGTTGCAGATTCATGAAATGCCTTTTGAAACTTTTCAAGATGACACACAGTTCAAGAACGGATTAAAAGCAGAGGAAAATGAACAGTAATGAGCTCATTTCCAGAGAAAAGTTCTCATTAGCATGGAGTCTTTTTGATTTCCCAAGAAAACCCAAACCCGTCTTGGGTGCAGCTCCTTCCCTTGCATTCAGGAAATGTCCTGATATTGGGGAGGGGGATGGAGGGCAGGGGGAGGAAGAGATTCTAGTAAGTATCTTTTTATTAGAATATCACTTTATCACTGAAAACCCAATTTAGAGGTGAATTAGAGGAAATAGTTGCACTAGTGTTTACGGTATTCTTTTTTTCCTTTCTGTTTCCAGAATTTGTTTTAAAGAATTGTGGAGCAGAGGGTTTCATCAACATTCACAGCAGGACAAAGAAAAGCTGATGTTTCTATTTTGCTACTGGAAAAGTCATGACCTCTAAAAAATTTCATTAGTTTGTTACTTCAGATCAGTCAAGGGTCTAGTGGCTGTGTTCCCTAACTTGGATGCAAGTGTAGTGCCTGCCTCATATAGGTGGATTTTGGGTGGCTCCTTTTTTTCATTTAGATGAAAAATTATATCGTGGATTAAAAAAGCTTCCCAGTGAAAGCTATTTCAAAACATGCATTTTTATTGTTTGAAAACAAAGAAGAAAAATAAAGTGATAAATGTGATAAAATGGCCTTCAGCCACAGTTCCCTTGTGGTGAAATAGTCCCAACCAGCTTGCCTAGATTATTCAGTTATCTTTCAATACATATCTGAGGATATGTATAATCACAGTCACAACATTTTTATGACAGAGAAAAGTTAAATCTTATCTCCTACTCCTTTACATTGGTGAAATCCAGCAATTACCCTAGTTTGGGAGAAAAAGTGTGACTGAAATATTGCTTAATTAAATTGCAATTTTTCATAAAACAAATGTATCTTACAAACAATAACAACATGAATTTTTTTGTCTACAAGTAAATGAATAATAATAATGTTCTGGAAACAGACTATAAACCAAATAATTTCAATTGTATATAAAAGCTCACTGATTTCAATGAATCCTAAATCAAGTTGTTATATAGGATTATGATTCTTGGCACTGTGAACAAATATGAATCATAGTACAAACTCATAAAATGTTGAGAAGGTTAGTCTCAAGCGCATGAAAAAAAGCCACCATATATTCATCTCAGCTTGCCTACACAATCACTCTTAGGTCACTCAAATTATTGCAAAATTAGTGTATCACTCCTAAAAAAGCAACCTAAAACTGCTGAAAAAGAAATCAGATCATAAGAAAAATAATATTGACAAATGCACGCTTTCATCTCACCCACATATAGCATATCCAAAACCTTCATTAATTTGCCCTTTTGTGGTCTATTCTCTGAAATAAATATTGAGTCTACCCTAACACTTTTTCTTCTGTTATCAGTGTCCTAAGAGGCATAGTGAAAGTTAATTACCTTGCTCTTATTCTTGTTTATTATCATATAAATTACTGTTAGTTCATTATTACAGACTTTTTATTTTATATTTATTTCATTTGATATTTTATTTATATCCAGTACCATTGGATGTATAGTATATGACAAATAAAAACGTGCCATTTATATTTTCTGAGAACGGAAGTAGCAGACATCTGCAAAATTAGCTTTGTCTCCACAAAATCCTATTTTATAAAATCCAGTCATTTTTATTAACTTTGCTCTCAGTATTTAACTATGTAACTAAATTATGGAAATTAATAAAAAAGCAAATTAATGGAAAGGTCAGTAAGCTATCTGAAGAAAAAGTGACCTTTGATGCAGGAAATCTTTGGAGATTTCTCCAGCTCTGCATAGATATATTATGCAGTGGTTTACTCCAGTCATTGTAATTCTAAGTGGGTGGTGGTTTCAAAAACACAAAAAGCACATATGAGTGTACATATCCATATAAATCTTTTACATATCACTGTAAAACTACTGAAGTGAAACACACTGATGAACAAGACTAAACTTAATTTTTCAACAGAAGAATAAATGAAGTTTAGTGTTTAATGAAATATATTGAATATTGTTTTATCATTTTATCAGTCTCCAACAAAGAGCTTACTTGGGAAAAGAGAATCTCCAGGATTTTCTCCCAATAATGACATCTTCAAAAACCAAATGAAGAATAGGATTTTTCTGCATATCACATGAAATACACACTTTGTTTTCTTGGTAATTATTTCCTTTTATCTTCTTTCCCACTCAAAGTAAAATGAAACATTTTTCATATAACACAAAATTGAAGTAACAACATCTTTTAGTCCCTTGAGGTTGGTGTTATTTTCCACACCAGTTTATTTCCAGAAGCTTCCAATTGCTTACTCAAGAAGCAGAGATAGAATAAATCCTGTTGTTTCTCCACTGCCCCAGTTTTGGAAGACAAAGTGAAAAGGAAAACCTCCAACTCTATCATGAGGGATATCTATATAGTTGTGTGTTGTCTAAAAACACAGTTTTGTAGGAATCCTCCGTGTTTCTATGCAAATATTTTGGTAATGGGTATTTTTACATTGTTATGAAGCACTGTATTTAAAGAGCTTTCAGAATATGTTTTCAATTTTAATGTATCATATAAATAAGGATTGCATATTAATAACTGATAGTGACAGCACAAATTAAGTTCTATGGAATGTTAAAATAAAAAGAGTATTGGTACAGTTTCCTTAAAAATACAGGTGGGTCCTTCAAACATCCTATCTCACTCATTCCAAGCCATAGAAAACAGAGTTCAATGCTTCTGATTTAGTCAATCCCTTTTTGGCTTTCAGAAGGTACATGAAGTTCAGAAAACAAAGCAAGTATGGCTGAAAACTTAGAACAAAATATTCTTAGGAAGAAAGAATAGTTAAAAAGATTTGTTCACTTAGAAATGTTCAGGTGACTTATTTGTGGAAAATATAGTAAATCATAGAATTAACTTGCTTTCTCATCATAACAAGTAGCAGTTCAATTTTTGCTTATGGTTTTTAAAATGTGTATGATCTTGTTGAAGGACAACATGAATGAAAACCATGAATGAAGAGGCTGGAATAAAACTAATGACAGTGCATTTTACAGTACCAAGGACCCCTGACCTAATCTTTATTTTTTTACACAAAATGAACCTGATCTTCAGTTGCCTTCCATGTATGACTCATACATTCTGCAGTTCTTTCTATGAAAGGAGAGATGTTTCTCTGAAATTATTCTAACATGTAAAAATCAGTGAATTCAATGACACAGTAATCAAGCTCTTTCAAAAATGCACTCAAAACTTCCCCTAAGAAGCACATTAGGTCAATCTGTCCATGTGAGAACAAGATCAACAAAACCAGCATCTTGTGACTGCTACTTCCTGACTGATGATTCCAGTTTAAAAAAAAAGCCTGTTATACCAAAGCTCTGACAGCAGGAGTAACCAGACTTGGGTCATGGAAACTGTTAGTTTGCTGACCACTTTGCTTATGCATTTTTAGTGTACCATATCTCTGAGTTTTTGGTACTGAACATATTACAAGTTCCTTTGTTATACTCTACATGTTCTCTTCCCGCCCATCTATTTTCAAATCTCAGCTGTTTTTCCTGGTTCAATCAAATTTTCCATATCTGCATACAGCCCATTACACTGACATTGCTTATGCTTATGCTAAGCTCATTAAACTGGTTTTTTTCACCTAAAACTGGTAGACAAGAAAACTGTCAAAACTTTAGCTTGGGTGTAACTTCAGTGGGTTTTATTACCAAAGATTCTAAAAAGAGAAATAATTACCTAGTCAATTTTTTGTTTGTTTTTTAAAGGTACAATCTCTTTAGTTGCTGGCTATCTTTCTCCTGATGTTTATTCCAGCCCGGAAGGAAGCTGTAGAAGACTGTCAAAACTCCCATAAACACTAACATGGTAATCATCTTCACTCAAATGTATGGATCATATCTACTTGTAAAGATACTTTGAGAAGCTGGCTGTCAGCATCACATTGCACAATGGCCCACTACCCATTCACTTTGCAGACTAATTTTATGATGCTTGCCTGTGTACTTCCTTTGAAACCATTCAATGGAGGAACAGAAAAAAGACAGTAGGTAGGCAATTATGCCATCAAAAAACCAATAGAGATTATTTTGCCTTCCTCTGAGTCTGGGTACTTTCTAGGAATGTAAAAAAGATTTATGGTGGAAAGATAAAGGAAGTGCCACTGGTAAAGAGTGTTTCACTCAGATTCAGTCAAGCCTCTTTCCACGTAATTTTCTTGAACCTTGGATTCCCCATCAGTTGATGTGTGAGCCTTCAGAGGTATCTAAACCAAGTGGTGGAAACAGAATTTAGGCACCTAGTTAGAGACCCGCAGAATGGTTTGGGTTAGAAGGGACCTTAAAGACCATCCAGTTTCCAGTTTGGGTTGGAAGAGACCTTATAGATCATCCAATTCCCTCCCCACTGCCATGGACAGGATCATCTTTTACTAGACAAAGTTACCCAGAACTCCCTCCAACCTAGCTTTGGACATTTCCACGGATGGGGCATACACCACCTCTTTGGGCAACCTCATTCAGTGCATCACCACTCTCACAGTAAAAAAAGGTTTTTTCTAGTATCTAATCTAAACCTACTCTTTTTCAGTTTGAAACTCTTGTTCTGTCATTATCTACTCTTGTCTCTCCCCATCTCTGTTGTAGACTTCCATCAGGTACTTCAGGTACAGGTACCTGAATCTGGATACCTAAATATTTAGTACATTAATATGAGTGGGGGGATTTTGAATATTTTACTGTGCACGTGTGGGAACCAGGGCTTGTCTCTGACTGCCCTGGAGGCTCAGGGACCCTGGCAGGGGTCTCAGAAATCTTGGAACA
>JAWWMU010000180.1:7503535-7531158 GCA_035048155.1 Cinnycerthia olivascens | reverse complement strand
AAGTACTTTTAAAGTGTCCATAAGTACCCAGCAATCAGCTTCCTAGCCACTCTTTTGGGAAAAATTTCTACAAGAAAACGACCCAACCCCCAACAATGGTAAATGTAATTTAGTTCTTTCTATGGCTTTGCTATTCACTCACATTCATCCGTGCAGGCAGACACTTGCATACATATGAAATGAAACCTCACTTTCAAAGTGTAACTGCAGGGAACCCTACACTGAGAACACACAGTAGAGTGTTATTTTACAGCATGCAGGCTTATGGGTCACGGGAGCCCATGAAATGTTTGTGAAGATTATCCCAACAATAAGGCTCTGTGGTTTTATTTACTGAAATCTAGATATATTCAGACACCTAGGAGATTTTTAGGAAGATAATCAGGGCTCAGAAGAACAGAACAGCCATCTGTCAGATTTCATAAAATCTCACAACACTATAAACTGTATTAGAGTTTCATAATTCATGAAGGAGTAATATCCCCTATTGAGATTATAACCAGTCAAGACAACACCAAAAACAACTGGTAAATCTGTCAGCGGGACATCCCTCCCCTGGACTGTAAGGAGAAAAAAGTGTGAAACAGCTGGAAAATAAATTCCAAGTGTGATGAGCACAGAATTAAAGACTCCGTAAGCTGATTGGAAATTAGTAGCTTTATTTATTTCTCATCTAATTTTCAACAAGATTTGCATGTATATGGAAACAATAAACACAAAGTGCTAATTAATTTCTCAGTATCTATACAAAGGCAAAAAAGAGTAGTCTTATGCCAAAAGTAATTCACTGCAGTGCTAAAAAAAAAAAAATAAATATAAATACTTGAGTCTTTTCCTCATTGTTTTTATGGCAAAGCATTTGGTGTCTTCAGCTCACTGTATAGGAAATGGTAACAGTATTTCCTGTACACCTGTACGTGTGTTGATGGTTTGGGCTGGAAGATGAGATTGCAAGTTCTGCCACGAGTCAAATGCTCACAATAAAAGACACCCCTTGCCTGCTTATTCTTCAGAGAAGGAAGTAACTTATGCTTTATTAATGTATCCATAGGTACATATTCACATATATACTAACTATACCAAACACAATTCCAAGTTCAGCTGAGAATTTTCAGTGGTATTGTAACGTGACCAATAAACAGTAAAATGCATCAGAAAACCAATATTATTAGTAGAAAACAGAAAAACCTTTTGCTCAAAATGCACATTTTCTAGTAGACTATAAAAATTTGAGAGTAAGTGTTCCTACTGGTGCATCACAGGGTACATGAAACCTCACAAGAAACAGCATTCTCTGTCTCTTAGCATTACCAATTAATTTCCTCCTAAGATTCAGAAGAAAGACTTATAAAAAGAAGACTGGTATCATCTGCTTCTGTGCCACTCCTTTGCAGCTCACAGAATCTAACTTCTACTTTCAACTAGAAAATACGTTCTTTTTTCCACAGAGGTAGCTATAATGGAGGCAAAAGTTTATGCATACCCTTTTTATCTGTCATGTACTGCTGGCTTTTGTTCTCAAGAAGAAGCCGGAAAGGTTCAGATGACTTGATGCATTAGCATTTCATAGTGGGGATAAAGATATTCCATCTTCTTTTACTGTAGAGTGACTGACAAGAAGACAAAACTACCAAAATGTTTATCAGAGTACCTCTGTAAAAAATAGGAGTAACGGTGCCTGAGAGTTAAAAAGTTTTTGTCATTTGAGAAGCAGTGAAGCACAGGAGAGAATGGTGAAGCTTTTGTTTTTGCAGATTATTTAAAGGTGTAAAAGGTTAAACAAATAACTGAGAGAAAAAAACCCAACATTGATTTACATCACCCTTTTTGTGAACAAGAAGATGAACGTGTTCAATAAAGGTCCAATTATATCTCTCAAATTCCCATAGATCTGTGTCATCCAGTAGTATTCTTCCTTGATAAGATGTTTATTGAATGAAAAGTTTTTGGTTTGCTCCTATTGCTGTGATACAGTTTCATTCTTTTGCACAGAGAGGTATTCTAGTATGTGTGAAACCTGAGACAAGAGCTTAGCCCAAGTCAGGGTTGTTAATAAACCTTTTGGAAATGCAGTAATAGTTCAGACTTTAGATACAACTGTGTTCAGCCAACAGAGCCTCACATTTTAAAGTGTCATTCATTTAGGAAATAACACCAATTAGTTTTTAGATAAAAATACTTTAGATTTCAATTGAGTTGACCCTTTTGTTTCTAACATTTAGTCTTTGCTATCAGATGCAGTAAAAACTAGTGCAAGATTTGGCTGAGCATACACAGGCTTCACATAGAGATGATTAATGACTTCTGTTCATGTGGCATTGCCAAAACCCCACTTTTCTGTGCAGTGCAGCAGCAAAAAAATGATATATGATATATGGAGTTCAGAGTTCAGAGAATGCCATCTAAATTAATTACCACTTTGGAGGGACTGATTCATCAAAAACCCCTGAAATAATTAAATGTGTACAGCTTTGCCTCAACAAGAACTGCTACAAGAGAATAAATGAACCAAACACATAAACACTTTAACATCTATAAAGTGATCCCAATTAAAAAGTCAATGCTTGCATAGCTTGACCACATCATGGCATCATAGGTTGTGACATTTGATTATAGTGGAACCTAACTGCAGCCTAAAGGGTGGAACTATACAGAAATAGACTGAGAAAACATGACCTTAGCATTAAAGATATGATAATGGAGTTCTGACTTGTAGCAACTTGGAACTGTTCAGCATGAACAGTCACAGAGCACCTGCCCGTGCTTGTAAAAAGCAGTGGCTCCAGATGAATTCCAAAACTCTCCCTGCCTCCCCAGAAAGCAGCAGGGTGTATGATTTTAAAAGCCAACCTATTTTCAACGTTTTAAAAAACACTTTGTATAACAAGGTAGAAAATTCACTAGCAATTCAATGTGGACAAAGGCAAAAGCAAAAATATCTCTCAAGCTGGATGCTAAAAAAGCACCCAAAGCCCTAAACCAGAAAGAGCTAGTTAAAGGTTGAAAAACTTTCTTCAGATATGAAATACTGTTCTGAACTCATAAATATAAAAGATAATGAAAACATCTTTGCTATTATAATCAGTGATTTGCTTTTTTACTGAAAAGAAATTTCATGTATTCATGCCAAAGTTTACTTTTATTAGCCTTAAAATACTCCTTTTTTTTCACTGAATCTCTATGATGCCTAACATCTGATAAAATTATCAACAACTATGGTAAGAGCCAAAAACACACCCAAACGTCCTTTTGGTACCATTGGAAACCATCCATCAACATTCAAGACAGAAGTGCTTATCTGATTTGCTGATTCATTTCATATTTTTTTCCCCTTGTTCAGACAGAAAATGTTTTTTACCCATGTTCATTTAAGCGATCCAGAAAATATCATTATGTAATCTGCCCCCAAAATAGCCTAAGAATCTAGTGAATTTGTTTCATCAAAACCATTTCATTTAGAGCAGTAGCTTTTTAGTTTCTGGTTAAACCCATCATTGCATTTGATGTCCCATATTTTCATTTTAAAGGAGAACAAATTGATAATTTTTGCATGCTTTAACTAATTAAAGTAACTTACTGAAGTTTTATTGTTTGCAGCTTTTTGTATAAAAGAAGTTGGTTTATTTTGAAGAAAGGTCTACTCACTAAAGGTATAATAAAGACAGAAACAAGAATACTACTATAGTTTTAAACAAAATCTTAAATATTGAGTTTTGGAAGTTAGAGTTGCAAGATTTGGCTGCCTAGTTGCAAAGGCATGCAGTACCAATAAAACACTTAATTTGGAACATTATATAAACTTATTTTAGAGCATAAATTATGTAATCCCAGTTGTCTAAAGCAGTATTAAAATATTCTGGTGTCCAGCTAGAGAGATTTTTGCTCCAATACATCCCTCATTGCATTGCTCATAATTATTTAAACGTTACTTAGACAGATAATAAACTCTGTGTTCCATATATGCACACTCGTATGTATTGAATGTCATCTGCTGACAGCACGAGTTTGAACTTAACAATCATAAATATCAGTAGTTTTTACTCATTTGCCCAAGTGTTCTCTAAAATGGCTGATAAGAGACACTTTTTAATCAGCATTTAAACTCCCCCTAAAATAATAAAGCTTTGTTTCCCTCTCAAACGGTTTTGATGTTTATAGAAAGCAATTTATGCTATGAATTTCCCTTCTGCAACAATTATCCACTGGAATGAAACAATCTACTGGAGGGAAAGAAAAGAACATATTTCAGAGTATTCTCCCACCATCTGGTCTTTCACAGAGATGCTGTCAAATCACCTTCACTGAAGCACTGAGATGTATAGCAAAAGTGTCATTTTTTTTAAATCTTCACCTGAGATTAGAATGAGCAAGTCTCAGAGAGTTCTTCAATAGATAACTCATCTCACAAGATTCCTCTGAGTGCATGGGTTTTTATCCTTTCCTACTGCTGAAGAACGGCATATTTGTTGAGATCATTGTCCTTGTGACAATTACTTGACTGAAACTCATAATACCATTTAAATAATAACAGTAGGGCTTTGGCTGTATTTCTTTTAAGCACCCAGAATACAGAGAACTGGGCCAGGGCAGGCAAAGTAAAAATTGCTCTTAAAGACTACAGAATGTCATTCTTTTGATGTGTTTCAAAATGGACAGGTAATAAAATGTCTCTCATAAAGGCCAGAAAAAGATTGGAAAGGCAGGAAATCTGAGGAAGACCAACTGCTGTCAGTATGAAATCATTCAGAATGTCTAAGACATGGCAATATTGTGCAAAATACTCTGAGATGATGTCATGTTGTAAACTGAAAGAATTAAATAAAATGTAGAACAAACAAATACAAGGCAAGGAATACCTACAGAATTATTTCAACTGTTTCAACACATTAAATTAGATGAAGCAATTGCCTATGGCACATGGAACAAGGTGATATTAACATTCAGCAAGTGTTGTCTATCAAGTAACAACAGGATTCCATTAAACAGTCAAATTCATATCTCAGTTATAATTCTGTAAATCTGGGGTGAACCTCACAAACTGAAAAACCCCAATCATTGTGATTACATTTAATTGAGTCTTAACTGACCATAAGTATTTAATCAGCAATGATAACTACTTAAAAATATTTGCCAACATACAGCAAGAATTATAACATATAATAAAGTGATTGAAATGTTACTGTGAAGAGATTAAGAAATGACACAAATGTACTAGTTTATTAATTTCATGGGCCAAATCTCTTAGTTACTATAACTGAAAAGACAATTGTAGAGGATATTAACTTGTTTCTGGGTTTAGATGTTGTTTCTGGAACTGCAGAAACATGGTCATTACTACCATTCTTTAGGAGTAATGTATCAGCTTTTTTGTTGGCAAATGCATCAGCTTTGACAACAAAATCGACTAGAGACAGAGAGAAGATGAGTTCAAGGAAATCTTCCCACCCCAAAAATTACTTTCTTAGCTTCCCACTCACTACCAATAGTCAAATACCTCATCCTGCCTTATTCAGTGTTTCTCTTTTGATTACCAGTTGTCTTTTCTAGGTAGGGAAACCCACAAGTGGATTCCAGACCATCATGTTCCAGTAACTCTGTCGCACAGTCACTTATGATTTCACCTCCTGCATTGGCATTACAGTTCCATTCTTATTTCTGTGACAGAAACTGTAACAAGAATAGGATTGGTAAACCAGGAAGCTGCTATGATGGTTATTGTAATGAGGAAGGAGAGAAAAAAAAAAAAAAAGCAGGCAATTTCTCCCTATTCTTATATTCTAAAAATTACACTTGTGCTCCTGAAATGAAATCAGTGATGCTGGCAAGAAGCAGAAATGTCTCAGAATAATAATTTATGAAAATGTCAGACTCTTCTTAAACATAGATACATATGCAACCAAACTAATTTTTAATTAATGTTTTATATCAGAACTCATCAGAATAGTCAAAGTGTTAGTAATGTTAAACTTTCTCCAATGAAAATTCAAAGTAGAGCATCATCTGTGAAACTGTTGCAATAGAGCAGAAACAGGTTGGGTATTTTTCCCCAATGCAATTTTCTGCCTTAGTGAAGAAGCACACATTAAAAGCTGGTTCATAGCATTTTAATATCATTTGTGATAGTGTAAGTTTTTTTAAAATTGGTGTGATGCTTCTTATGTATTTTTTTTCCGATGCAAACAAAAATTATTTTCAGCCTTAAAAGTAATTGGATATTATCTCTATCCTGTGGCTTTTCGCTTGAACTAGAAGACTAAGACAACATACTAACAAAAATCAACTTCTAAGGGACTCAGAGAAGGATGTGTGATAAACAACTTCATTACAAGTTAGACAATCTCATGTAGCATAGAGTTTTCTCCTTGTTAATGAGCAATAAACCATTTTCACACAACATATCTGATTTCACTCGTGGTTATTTCTCACTTTTTCAGTTTATAGAATTTCATACACCGCAGTTCCTCCCCTGAAACAGAGCAGTGAATCAAATCAAGTATGACTGGATAAGTGTTTTCTAAATTTAAGAAATAGGTCATCAACATTTGAATTACCAGCAAAGCACTTTCATTCATTTATCAACAAAAGTTAGAAACATCCATTCTCAGCAAGATAATTAGCAACATGACTATCAGGGAGTTTTCAGCTGCACTTTAAAAATACAACTACCCCTTTAGGTATCTACAATATGTGAGTCTCCTGAAATGTGAGATGTACATAAAAACTTAACAAAACATCAGATTCAATTACCACCTTTTAATTGCTTACTGTAGACAGGATTTTTAGACTTCTCTTGATGAATTCCTGAAAAAGATTCAAAACAGCAGGATTCATCAGAGAATCCAGCTCTGAAACATGGAAACGATCACGATGCATCGTTCATGTTTTGAAATTCTGTGTTCTGAAGTAGAATGCCCACAGCATTGATTTTGTGCATGCAACTCTAATTTATGCCTGAATTTTGCTGGGTTTCATGAATTAAAAGCTGTTCTCCATAGAAGCTTGATCAAATACATACTTTTGTAACCCACCTCTATGACCCCAGAGAAACAGCACATCAGCTAAAAAGGAGCTCAAGCTACTGTCTCCCCAACTATATAGTTTTCCTCATGATTTCTCAGATGATGGATATGAATATAGCCTGAAGTCTAGATATGTCAGATCCCACATCTACACTCCTGCAGGAGGCATCATATTTCCAACCAAAGATATAAGGCAGAGACTCTGTAAGTAGAGCCTATACAGAGTTACTAAAATGAGTGGAGATCTGGCAATAAATTTGGATAGTTTTCATCTGGTGCCATAGGATTAGTTACTTACACAGTTGAAAAACTACCTAATAAAATCAAGATATAGTTATAAAAGGAATAATATCTGGGTTTTACAAAAATACCACCTTACCAAAATAAATAATTTGACTCTTCAGTATCACATCAGTATCATCTTCAGAATCATCTTCATTATCAAGCTGGAAGGTTATTTTTCTGTTAATATTGAAATCATCTATCAGTTATCTCTTAAAGCTCACAAAACTATTATATGAACTACTCATACCTTTGACTTTTTCAATTTCAGTGCATAATACTTCTCGCCAAAACAGAAGAAAAAAAAAAAATAGTGGCTTTTGAAATATTAACTCTGAAAAATACTCAAATGTTTTTGTATTCTGTCACCTCCCCACATTGTCCTGAGCAATTTATTTTAAACATGGCATCTGTAAGAAGTGTGAGAAAAAAACAGAATGGATTCAACTAGCCTTGTTTTGAAAATTGCAACAATTCAGCAGCAGGGAAACTTTGAAACTTTTCTAAATTATATTTAAGATGGATGATCATATTTTTACCTTCTTGTCTCTTTATTTTCCCTTCTTCAGGTATATTCACCAGAGCTTTTTTGAAAGTCTAGACAGAGAGTATGTAGTATTTCTTTTCAGTATCTATGATAAAAATGAGCATTTTTTTAAATCATATATTATGGTCTGTTGTGTGTACATGAAAGTCTTTTAGATTTTACCTCTCCTGAAGTTACACGTTACCTCTCCTAACCTTAGAAAAACTATATGCTATGTATCTCAGAACAAATAAGAATATATGACTTTGGAAGCACTGTAATTAGAAAATTAGAGTGGTTTTAAACCTAGAGGCACTGTAATTAATTACTGTTCTCTACATGTTTGAAAGTCTTATTAATTTTTTGGTTAAAAGTGAATAAATACATAGAGTTTACCATTTCAAAGCTATATGAGAGTATTTTAATTTTTGAATAATCAGTTACCTTACCCAGACATATCAAAACTCTTTAGGGTAAACATGTTTTGTGCAGATGTATGATAAAAGCAATGGTGCACCTTAAATATTTCATTAAACATGGAAACTGAGGGAGAGCTATTTGAAATGAGGTATACTTCACATGGAAAATCATTAATAGTTTGCAGTTCTTGCTTACACAGAAATAATATTTCCATGATTTAATGCTACAAAAGTTAACAACTGGCTTATTACATCTGGATCTTTTTTATTTTTTTTTTACTATATTTTTAGTTAGACTGTGACTTTCACAGGTTTATAGAAAAACATTAGTCTTGCAGATGCTATCCTGAAAGCCAGACTGTATTGCCACTAGAGGCAAGAAGAAAACAAAATGAATGCCAGAAAGTAGATTTGCCACTCTTCTGTATATGAAGCTGTTTGATTCTAATGACTTTCATTAAGAAGACAAAATTTCATTGAATGGAACAAGGAACAAAGTGACAAAGATATATTACCAGAAATCTTCTGTATCTTCACAAATGCTGTTTCACACTAGTCTGCCAATTTTGTGCTCTGCAATTTTTTAAGTTAAAAAAAACAAAAACAAACTGATAAAAAACTTGTTTGGTGAATGAGCTTAAACACTAAGGAACAGAAAATCTATCTTCATCAGGTTTTATGCAGTCCTTTTAGACATGTGAAGAAACGTGGTATCTTGCCACACCTAAAGACAAACTAAACAAAGAGGACAAAATAAGATAATTCATTTGTAATCACTAGAGTTTCTTTCCAGAACAAGATTCACTAAGCTAAGGCGTATTATTTATGCTATTTTTGTAGCTTATGGTTCAGTACTTTCTGATTATATTGCAAGCTGTTTAGAGAGATTAAGGATATACCATGAAAAAAACATGAAACTGTCAGAACCTGCTGCTTCTAAAGATTTTTGATCAATATCAGATATCAAGATTACATATACTGATCCTCTAATCAATTTTTTTCAATACACTACACAATCAAATAAATGCAGGTTTTGCCTCTTATTCTCTCAAGAGAGTTAGAAAATTGAGACATCAGAAATTTAAATCTGATGTCTTTTAAGTTCGTGCTTGCATTTTAATATTCACCGCAGTGCATCTCAATGTCAACACAAGGGGGAATTTCTTACCTACTGCATCACCTGCACCATCTTAATGCAGATCTCCCTTTCCCCTACTTTATACACCTCAGCCTTTCTCATTCACATCACGGGTGACCCAACAGATTATCCAGTTTGCTGCTCCACCCGGCAAGATCACTGGAGTTGTTCTAATTTATCTGCACTTTATCTGAAACAGAACAATGAACGAGAGCTGTTTTTCTCATAGACGCTGCAAACTCCTCCAAACATATTTTATAGTTTAACATGTCAAGAAGATTTTAAAAATAAGTGTTGTGATACAGAGATAAAAAAATGTTAGACAAAAAGAAGACAGAACTTGACAGGTTGTTGGTTAAAGATACTTTTCTACAAATATATCCCAAATGTAAGAAACACCTTGCATAAAAATTATCTGCATTTTACTAAAAATATGCTTTATTAAAAAATATGAAATATTTATAAAATCTTTTCTTATGCTGAGACTCTCAGAAGATTTCTTCTAGTGTCCTTTCACCTGTGCAAAGAACAGTTCAGGGAAAATTAGTGGATGGTGGAATAAAAGTTTGTTAGTCAATGAGCCTAACTTCCAAAAGCTGAGTATCACGTCCTCTTTGCAAATAATTTAGAGCATGATTTAAGAATTTTTGAAGGCAAGGCATGAAATTGCATAAAGTTATTCAAATTGTGTTTAATCTTATTTTCATTTGGGAGTACAAATAGAACAAGTCCTATTTCATAACAGCTGTAGGGTAAACCAATGTGATTTTTAGAAAATTGTATAGAGGAAGATTTTCTATGTTGCTCTTTTAACTTCTGAGTAACAACAATGACACCACAATATTTATTTTGTAAAAGAGATGAACCAGGATGGTCATTAGAATAGGCTGTTGACACTCAGTCTTACTGAGAAGGAAAAATTTAGATATTTTTCTTTTATTTTGGGCCTTACTTCAATATCTTTTTTTATATGCTTCTTTTGTTTAGAGAAGGAACTGTCCTGTGTTTTTATAGGCTTTAGAAAGAGATAGACAGTATCCCCAGGTGGTTCCAACTAATACATAGCAGCTCAATCAAGAGTATTTTTCTCATAGCATGTTAAATAAATATAAAAATTTATCCAAATAGACAGAGAGATACAAGCTCACTTTTGAGAATGAAGGTTTTACTTGACAAGGGAAAAAAGAAACTTTCCAAGTACTTACTAATTTGACTTCTCTCTGAAGCGTATTGGTTTACCAGAAATTTTACCCAGAAGGTATATTTAATGAGCTGCTAGGAAGATTTTTGTCCAAGAGAGGTTTAATACAAAGGCAATTTGTCTTAGTAATTCACTTCTGTTTTTTATGCACTAAGACTGAATTCACTTAAATATTTATGTGTCTTTTATATTTCCTTTCGGCTAGAAATAAAGTGGGCTAAACTTATCTAAAATGCAACTTTACTCAAATTCTGGATTTCAACTCTACGTAAGTCTCTGTTCAGAAATGATTCCCCAATGTCAGAGTTAAACATTGTCAGAAAGCACACAAAAGATAAATTTAAAAAAATATTAGTGAAATCAAGACAAGGAGACAAACTGCAGTAGGAAAATCAATGCCAAAGAGATATTTTTGGCACTCAGGACACTGTTGAGCTGATTCTCAAAGAAAAAACTTATATTTTTAATATTAATGTAGATGCAGAAATGAGGACATCAGGAATAAAAGTAGAAAGCAAAAGGTTGCGATCTTTATTTTTTTCACTGTACAAGTTGCAATAGGGAAAGAGTAAAAACATATATATTGGCCAAAGCAGAAGGTTTCTATTTTATCCTGTTCTTTTGCCAACAAATTTAAGACAGGAAAGCCAACTAAGATAATTCAAAATCTTGCTATAGCTCTGCTAGCCTGAGTCTGATAAAGATCAGTTGGCTACAACACGACAGAGCATTTCAGAAAACCATAGGAGACAACTGAATTTGCTTCTGTCTTAAGAACAATTCAGACAGGAGTCTGACTAATATAAATACATAAGTTTTACCTAAATATTATGGGAACGGAGCCTCCTTCAGTAGAGGTAGGGATTTTCTGTATATACGACTAAAAAAGAGAATTCATCAAGCCCACAGCTTTAGAAGAATATTTTGGAAGCATTATTTATCAAATGGTAAAATGCATATTAAAAAAATTTACTGAGCTGTAAAAATTAAGGAAAAAACTCAAGTCATGTTGATTCATTAGGCTTTGTGAATGCGCATGATAATTTAATTATGAGAGACTGCAGGAAATCATCACACTAAAACAAAACAAGCCATACAGATAAATTGCTATCAAATTAACATGTATAAACACGTTTAGAATTTATGCTATAGGCCCATTCAGTTTCAAGTTTACCCAAGGGAAACTCTTGAAATTTTGAAGCCTGAAGAGAAGATAACGATTTTCAACGCATGCACACTGTGAAATTTTCAAAGATAAGGTGTTAGTTTTGCTCCAAGTTTTACTTTATTTTTTGGAATTTAAAAGACAAAAAGTAATTAGTCTTTAAAATTCAGTAATCTATAAACATGAATGGCCTAATGTTTGCCATGTTAAGAGGAAAAAGCCTGCAGTTCAGTTTTCAACAAAACTCGCAGTAATAGTCAATGAGCAGGATTAGTTTTGCATGTAAGATTATTATAGGAAACTAATAAAATTCAATTAAAATTCTTAAAGTCTTCTAGATAAAGCTGGTAACATTATTGAGAAATAATCAAGGTACATAATTTAATTAAGAGCAAAGAGTAAGTGTATTTTTTCCAGATTTTTTAACAAAGTACACACTAAATAATAATTTATCTTCTGCAGTTTTTCAAACTTAGAAAATTTTAATATCCCATAAAGTAGAAATAAAATTAGCATTTACATGTTGGATTTTTATAGCAAATAGAAACAAACAGAAAGAGGACATTTAATCCTATATGTTGGGTCTCATGAAGTGTTCTGTGATTCATTTGATGAGTGTGAGTCTGAAAATATTACTAAAATTCTACAGATTACCATATTGGAGTATTTTCTTTATAAACCATGAATCAACATCTGAAATTCCTTAAAATGGCAAAAATTATTATGATTATATACAAATAGATGATGTATTCTAGAAAAAAACATAATGGGGAGTTTGAGCACATCGTCTGAAGTAAACAGAAGACTAGAAGTATTTGGAACAGCATATCCATAGCTGTGGCAGAAATCACTAATTTGCCAAGAAGTTGATTATCAAGAATGAAATAAAATTAACCTAGTGCTAATCAGTTAAATACTCCAATTATATGATAAAAATACCCCAAAAAAGTAGACCCATAAATTAAAGGCTTTTACAGTGCTAAGATTAGAGCCAGTGTAAGAAAGCATATTTGATCCTTTGTTTGATTTAGGTAAAGAATGTCAAAGGACAAAAGATTCTGAAATATTTTAATGGAATTGTAAAATATATATCAAATGTCACAGGAAAAAGCCAACTTCTATCTGTACATCAGCAAAGCCTGATTTTTGAGGTGGTGGAAGACATGTAAAAACGCTACATGTGAACCTACATATTAATATCAGTATCCAAATATCCTAGACCAAACTGTCATTTGATATTTTTCAAATCTTATAAAAATAATGCATATGTGTAATACAGATATATTCCTGTAAATATGAGTAATAAATATCTTACAGTGAATAAAATAATAAACTAAATTAAATCCCCATGGATTAGAAATAAAGATATTTTCATCTCTGGAAAGGTTTTAAGATATTTATGGCATTTAGAATGCAACTGACTGTGTACTCAAGTACCCCAAACCAAACTCATCAAACTACTCTATTGATTTTTTTTCTCATCTTCAGATGAAGTTTGCTTCACTGGCTTTGTTCCATGTCATTAGAAATTACTAGGAAATATTTTGGTTTTTTTCATCATAATGGTTATCAGCCAGCAGTTCCACCTAGCCGGAATCATTCAATACCCCAGTTTCTATTAAATCCTGAAGTACATTAGTCTCCCCAACTTGAAGCAGATGCAAGGCTTATATACCCTTAGAAACCACCCTAATCCACATCTAAGGATAATAGTGTTCCTCAGAGTTTCACCCTTGAGAAGCTCATCGATGCTGCTGCTGAAGCCAAGAACAGATGATAATTCTTAAATCAGAGAGCCAACACAGGGCTTGACTTCTTCTGACCCATGGGCCAGCTTAGTAAAATGCATCAAACAATTCTTCTACTGGCTTTATCTGTATGATTTGAGACATAGCAGCTATGTGTCCTCACTACCTTGCAGTACACATATCTTTTGCTTACCTTGTCCTTTTCTGACCCTTTCAACTTCTGATAAAGAAATACTGTCTTAATTTCCTTGGTTTTTCCAATGAGGCAGCACCTGCTTTGCTTCTTCTATCTACTGTAAGGTCTTGACTAAACTTAATATAACCTCTCTCTCCAACTCTAAGATATGACCATTTTGGCACCCTTGGAACTCTCTGAACCCAACACATTCACAAAGAGAAATAACACACCTCAAATTGGCTTCAACCTCTAATGCAGACAAGGTTATGGGGGTCTCACAAGAGCTCTTCTGCTATGAATCCAAAGCACTGTTGTACCCTTCCTTTGAACTCAAAGTCTCTAAACTAGAATTATCTACTAGGTTGTACTTCTCTCAGGCATTGTGCATCAGCAGATGAAGAAGCTCTTTACATTGTGTTTTATTCTTGTGGTTTTTTTTAAGGTCTAGTATTTTTGTTATCAGTAGAATACAGTTAACTGTCTATGCAGCATTCATTCTATTTAGTGCATCATTTTCTCAAAGTTTGTGCAATTAAGCACAACCAGTCTGCTCCAAACATCCCAACACAATTGTTGAGTAATAATTCTTGCATAACTACAAGATTATCTTTCTAAATTTACAAGTACTGGGTTTTAACCTAAAATTATTACAAATTTTTCATTTAAAAGAAATACTTCTGCTGATTTCAAAAAACTGAACAGGTATGGAAGCTTATTTCATGTTCACTGAATAACTGTACTCTTTCTCTTGAAGGAACAAAAAGAAAACTACAACCTTTACCCTTTGCCTGTTCTTCATGGATTCTAGCATGCTGTGAATTCAACTGTACATTTATTGTGAAATACAAAAGTCTTCTACAGCACTGCTTCTAGGCATCTTTTAATAACTGAAGTATTTGTCTGGAGAGATACTGTGCCATAAACAGTCCTTTCTCTTCACCTCGTAACTTAAAATACACTTTTCAACCTTAACCTACAATACTCATGATTTTTGGTTCAATTGTAAAGATATACACGAGGTCTAAGGAAATAATTGTCTTAAGAGATTTCATTTTAGGAGTTAATATCTAAATTAGTTTTATAAACAACATCAAACTTTTACGAGCTAAACATTATGCTGTTCTAAGAACAGGGTGGTTACATAGACCTCTCATGGTTTTCCAAATATTATCTAGGGCTCACTTAAACTTACTTTATACTAACCAAGTAGCTGAAATTAAAAAGTAAATTACCAATTCTCAATTTTCTAAAAGTATTGTGAAGTTTCACTAATTGATACTTACAAAGTAATTATTTCCAATGATAGTTTTCTAATATTTTAACTTACATAACTTTATTAATAATTTATGTTCATTAATATTCTTCCAATGCAAATTTTAGTGACATTTATAGGTATGTTTTTATTTTAAATTCTATCAAAAATACAACTGTAAAGAAATATTTTTTCAGAAGAAAAGAAGTTTGTAAGGCTATTTTAGAGTTCATATTTTTCTTAACATTCTGCAGCGCATTAATCAGAGTTTGTCAATCTCTAATTATAGCTACAGCCATTCTGGACAGTTGGAATTAATTCTGGCAACATTTAGGAGACAATGTACAAATGCTAAACTTCTTAAACCACTATGAAAAAGGACATTCCATATATTATATCTTATAATGTATCCATATGATCTATCCTATGGTTTTTCTTGAACAGGGATGGGGTGAGGGGTGTCTAACTTTACCCATCATTTGTTTTTCTTTGAGATGTTCCCATTAACAGGTTTCTACTTTACAGTAGATACTCTAAAAGATGTTCTTTGTAAGCTCTGCCATTTAAGAAGTTAATCCTTTAGAAACAAAACTAATTCAGTGAAATATCCCTTCATCTCTCTGTTTTTTAAGATACTGATGCTTAGTACTTGATTTGTTGGTGTAAAGCTTTGATTTTAAAACTGGATATTCAAAAAACTCCACATCTCAGTGGCAATATTTTTAAAAAGTACCAGTGCATAGACACTTAATTAAAAACATACAATACATTTACCTTTTCTTCACCGTGTTGATGTAACAAGTCATAACTGTGTCTTTGTCTAACTGAGTCCTAAGTAAGCTGTATGACATTTATAGGATGGCCAAGATGGAGACAGATATTTGGCTATATGGATGTATGTATCTTATAACTGCATTTTTTCTTTGTTTTCTATAACACCTAGAAGTAAAGCATTTAATATTACTAGAAAATATATTTATGAGTATATATTTCAAAATAACAAAATTTCAGAACTACTTTCAGACAACCACATAAGAAAAAAGAATCAAGAAAACACATAAAATTCATTAGGAAAAAAGTATGATACAGTTTTTAGCCTGCTACAAATATCTGACTAGACCTATGATGCACTAAGTTATAAATTTAACACCATCACAGACATTCAACTGAAGATATTACTTTGCTACAGGCTTCAAAGCAAGGAAAATAATGGGCAAAAAGAACTGAAGGAAAGAAATGTTTTTCTTTTTTGTTTTAGAGAAACTGGTATTTTTATTTTGTATCTTGTTAATAGTATCTTCATGTAGTGCACTGTGACTGTTTATTTGTAGCAGATGTCTATCTAGTGTCACATATAACCTAAAATTCATTGCAAATTGTACCTACTAGCCTGCATTCTTTAAAATGAAAGGTGACAAAAGGTTCATTTTCTAAATCTGGATTTGTACATTAGAATTTATTGAAACTACTGGTGAGGAAAAAAGGAAAAGTTCTTGTCAACATAGCCTTCCTCTGTCATCACAAACCCAAGGAGGGTGTTTAGATTAATCATAGCAAAACAGGACTTTTAGAATATATATTGACTTCTTACTCTTTAATGCTCCCATAAATCATAATCATCATGTGCCATGCCTATGTGCCCTTGATTCTGCCAGCCATAATCTAATCTTGTAATTTCAGATCTCCAGTAAAGAACATTTTTTTAACTTTTGTTCTTCTTACACACACATTTTACTGCCACTTTCCAGGAATATAGCTGATTTGAGTTAGGATAATAGGGTCATTTCAAGGTCATCCAAGTGGATTGATGAATAGCAGGATTCGTGTGAAGTCTAGGGTGCCTACACATGTATTCAGAGGGCTTTATAAGAAGGTGTTTAGAAATACTTTTTAAAAATATTTTTTTCTGTTACTTTTTCATTAGTCTTTGTGCCTTTTAGAGTGAACAAACCAATTAACAATCTGCACCTCAGACTGAAGTACATTATTTCTTACTGTCTGAACTAACATGTTTCAGCTACACAACTCCACTAGAATGTGAAAGATTTTTTCTTTTTTTTTGGTGCAATATATTTCATGGGTTTGATATTGATGGCAGTTGTAAAGTCTGTTTTGGAAATATCGTGAGCTTCCTCATATTCTTTTCATAAAGAGAAAATCAAAACAGTAGTAGTCTGTTGAGAAAATTAGACTCTCAGTAAAGTGGGGGCTAGACTATTTAGCAGCCTTACTGTAGAGAAGGTTTTTACATGGTATATTTAGGAATAGTAAAAATGGGAAAAGCAGGACATTCTTAACCAAGGACGCACTGAGATTCTAACTTCTTGAATGCATAATTTTCCTATCACCTAACTCACTTTCCCAAAGAAATAATTGATGTTAAAACTTCTTTCTTAAGCTAATGTGCTCAACATTTTCCTGAAAGCTTCTGCAATCTCTGGCATATCCTTCTTCTTCATCAGCCACCAGCACCTGCATTTGGAGTAATCGGAATTCCAGTTTGCTCTGGCTGTGGGTGCTCTGGACAAACAGCTTTGCCCCTGGATCCTGGACTTTAGCTTATTCACCAACGCCCCTTAGAGTGCTTGGGGAATCTGCCAAACCTGAGGCTCATTGCTGCAACTCATCTCGATTGAATTTTATCAACAGCCCGACACATTTCTTCTCACCGACTTTGAATTCTTTAATGGAAATATCATGACATTATTAAAAAGCATTTGCTATCTGAGCTGAATGGAGTAGACAGAAGCCAAAGACAGCAACCCCACAGGAATTTGAACAGAGTAGAGGCTTCTAATTTATGCAGAGATTAAAGTATGACTTGCTAGGAAGTCAAATTCACCAAAACAATTAGGATTTGATTTTATTCTTGTCTGCAGCAGTGCCATTACCTTTCCGTCAGGCTACAGAGATGTTCAGCAGAGAATTGCTTTTTATTTTCCCTCAGAATAACAATTGTCACATTATGAGTTGCTTAAATATCCATTCAAGTTCAAGAGGTAGGAAAAGTTCCCAGTCTTAAAATAAAATCTGATGAGGCTCCTTGCATTTTTGTGCCAGGGTAATCAAAGATGTAGGAAAAAAAAAATCAACCACCTGACTGATAAAGAGGGGCATAGCTAACAGTGTGAGCCAACATGGATCCACAGGCTATTTTTCACAATAGAAATAGAAACTTAATGAAAAATAACTATGTCTGACTTGTTCATATTGTTGATTTATTTTCTAAAAATGCAGAAACAATTAGGTGCCTATAATTTTTTGCTAATTATAGAATATTAAACCATTATAAAATGAAATGGTGTATTTTCTATTGTCCTAGGTTTCAAACTTTATATTTACTGTTGAGACATACCTCTTCTTGAAGTCTAAAGAGGCACACTTCATTTAGTATTTCAGACTCGAGTCTCCCATTGCCTAATGTCTTTTGTGGTTGTTCACTTCAACTGAGCCTAATATTATTCAGATTCAGTAACATTTTAAGACTGTTCTCCACTGATAAAAAAACTCCACTCAAGAGCCTGCACAAGATTTACCGAAAAGAGAATGAGAATGCTCATGAACAACAAAAAAATTATTGTTCTAGTAATAAAAAATCCGGGTCACACAGTTAGAAATATTTCATTCTTGGTGTTCATAAGCAATCTCTAACACTGGTCTGGTTTAAGGATGAAACCAGTTTCTGTGCACACTGAGTTCCGTCTGGTAATTTTTTCCCATGACATACTCCAACTTCCACAAAATATACTTGCTCATATAAGAAACACGATGAGTTACAGAGGGAATTCAAACAAGCCACGTATGTCACACCCTTTCTCAGTTTTATCTCAACCCAACTACTGACAAGATAAAAAGTGCAATTCCAGAACAACACTAAGCACACCAGAACACCTGAAAGAAGAAGCAATCTCACAGCCTTGGAGCCAATGAGGAAAATTCACTCTTGCTTTTCCACCTATTCTTGTTTTTCCCCTTTTTACTTCCCCTGCCTCCAAAGGGCAAAGGGGAAGAGGAAGAGGAAGAAGTAAAACTGACTGCTAAGAAGAGAAAGCATGCAAGCAGAATTAGTCTCAAGGTTGAAAAGACTGGAAAATTTTCTCTTTCTTCCACTCACATTCTCTTCCTTTTCTTCTTCCCTACGTTTTCCTTTGTTCCTCTTTCTTCTCCACACAATCCACCTTCAGTGTACATCACTAACACTGTCAGCTCCCATTTCCTCCCTTTTTGCCTCAGTAACAGTTCCTCCATCGATTGTGGCCATGGTGGCTCCTCCACCCTCCCTTTTCATTTATATCACCTTTATCCTGGGAACAGAGAAACAGAACAGTGCACAGTCAGAGGATCATCTCACCTAAGTGAGGAGGCATGTATTTAAACCAGATTTGGTAAAAACCAAAACAAAAGTAGCAAATAAAACATCTCCACATAATATTCAGTCATGTACATTCTCAGAATTATTTGAAACAGGGCTGGGGTTTAGTACCTCATGCCATCCATGAAAGACAACAGATTAAATCACTGCTTTACTCTAAATAATTTGGAGTTTGATTGGTCCCATTATACTTAGCAATTAGGAAAGTTATAAATTAAATATAAAATGAATACATCAATCAAAATTCAGTGTCTAAACAAAGTGGGAGTACTTATAATTTACAGGGTATTCAAGACATTGTAATGTTGACAATTCATTCAAATGGCAAGGAATGCAACAAAATGTGAAAACAGCAAAACATCAATCAAGTCTCTTGAAAAGATTGCTGCTGAATAAAGGGAAACCATTAATTTAATCTCATTTGGCCATTTTTCTCCTTTCTGAAAGAAAACCAAAGGTCTACTCGATGACTTCTCAAGGCACAGCAGTTGAAAAAGAAAGGGGGAATTAACCAAAATAAGCCTCCTAGGGAATCTTTGAAATAAATTACTCTATTTGATTCCTTAATTTCTTCAGATTAAACATGTCACACCTCAGTATCTGGAGATATTTTTGAAAACCTAGAACATTTAAAAAGGAAGATCACATTGCAGCATTCTTTTTTAGATCAAAAATCAAAGACAGCCTTATTGATCCAGGCAAGTGTTTCCACATATACCATGTCAAGGCTGAAAACAGAGCCCATGTCTTTCTTCACAATATAAGCTAAAATATATGTGTTGGTAACATTTTTTTTTTTTTTTCATCTAAAATCTTCACCATAAAAAACTGTCTTAAATAAACTTCTAAAAATTATCTATATTAAGTTTGGAAATCAAAGATTGATAATCCAGGAAACAGGAAAACTGATGTTGTCAGTTTATGTTTTCAGCGGTATTTTATCATTTTAAAAGAACCGTTTGTACAATTTTTGCCCCTTAGTCACGACTGTACATGAGAAGCAGAACTTAACCAGGTGGAGCAGGTGTTCTTTTCCAAAAATGTCTGTGATAAAATGATAAAAAAAGAAATATAAAGTACATGTAAAATTATTGCTGGAAGTCACTTGAAAGCCTACATCACCACCCTCTGATACAGAGAAGAATGAAGGCTTCTGGAAATCACTGCTATCACAACTGCAGGAGAGAATCTGAAAGTCTCAGGCCTGAAAAAGTCTCTGCACACAGCTAAAATTGTTAAAATTCAGGCTTCACTGAAATCATGCCATTTCCTAACTTTGGAGAACTTGACTTCCCAGTTTCATTTCTTTTAATATTGTGGCTATTGACACCATTTTAAAAAGTATTAAAAGGTATTTAGACACCATGCCATATTTGATAAACTACCAAAACCTTTACAAGGTTGAATGAGCTGGAGATATGAGTTTTTTCAGTGTCCCATCATAAATTAGCAAAATTCACGTAGAGGTTTCAAATCTACATGGAATTTAATGCAAGAAAGAGCATCAAAGAGATGGCCTCTTTCAGAAGGCCAGTTACCTTTTCCCACTGTCTCTGTATGATGCAGGTTAGATCTTTTGCATGCAGGTGTACATCTGCTATTCTCGTGTTTGCAGTCCCAGGCAAATCTGTGACCTCTGGGCACCCCCTCCCACCTTCCAGCTGCCTGGGTATGCTGATGGAAGCTTCTTGGCCACAGTCACACATTGTTACCATGCTCTTCTTTGGTCTGGTTAGTATAAGCCAGCCAGAAATTTTCCTTAGTTAATATACCCTCTTTGATATCAATTAACCCTGCCTGGATGAAGATTTCTGGGAAACTGCTAAAAAATCCTTTAGTTTTGAAGTAATTCTGAAGATATGATTAAACAGGAGACTACAAGCTTATAAATAACTTTTGTCAACTAGGATAAATTTACTTTCTTTGTTTTTAATTTTACTTCACTATTTTAGCATCAGAATACTCTATGGTCTTTCACATGATTTTATAAATATTTAAGCACTATTTGTAAGTATTTATACATGCGGAGCATCCCAAACACAAGTGGGTAATTCAATCAGTCTAATAAGAACTCAATTTATTTGAACTGAGATTTCTAAAGTCAAATATTTTATCCAGGTAACCCTTTCTTAATCTCCACTTTTTAGCCATGTAGTTGTACCCTGGAGCTACAAAGATGGCAAATTATAGCTCTGTCAAGAGGTTTGACTTGGAGAACTTACTACAATTGGGCATAATTCCTCATGTTTTTCAGGTGGCTATAAGAAGTTTTTAAGGCATAAGGAATCTCTAAAATCTGTGTATCAACAGAAACTGCTGCCAAATTAGAAATTTTTACAGATTTTCAAATATGGCTGCTAATAGAAGGGATAGCAGTGCTACCACAGCTATTCCTGAATGAAGAGAAATAAGACAAAGGTTAGGCAAAACTGAATGAGTTTATCATATGAAATTATATTCTTCCCTGATTCTGGACCTTTTTATAAGATAAAGCAAATTACTGGTTGTGTGTGCCAGTGCAGAAAGAGTCTTAGAGAGAAAAGACTGAACAGAGTGGGCAAAAGAAACATCATCAGCCATGAAACTACTGCCCGCTAATTCTGCAGAAAGTCAGAAATTATCCCTTCTCTTTTGCAATATTAAAAGAGATTATTTATTGAGGCCACTTAACATATATTAATGGACTAAGTGCCATTATGTTCACTTGTGTGAACAAAAATTTCAGATTGCTTTCAATAATAATAATAATAATCCTTATAAGTTTTTTCTATGACATTTCTTTCTTATGGGTTCAAACAAAAACAGAGAGTTTAGAAATATGCACGTTTAGAAAAATTCTTTTGACAGAGGAGCAGATGATACTGCTATGGTATCAGATGCACTGCAAGATACTTGCAGTAGAGTCTGTATAACAGATATTTCACTATTTTCTTGAAGTAACAGTATTTCATAGAACAAAACACTGACTTACTGTGGATTTCAACATTTTGTTCATACTGAACTTCTTAAAAATTTTCAAGCATTTAAAATACTATGGGAGACTAAGCTGAATTGAATACAAATGACAGTGTCATTTCATTTCCTAGTTCTGAAAACCAGCATTGGGTTCTGCAGCACTTTTATCATTTTTCTGTTGACTGACACTTGGAAACACCCACTTCATTCCTAGCAGCTTCACTCACTGAATCATCTTCAATTGAGTTGAAGAAAAGTGCAGTAAAAGTCCACAGATGAAAAATCGTATCTGGCTACTGTGTGACTCCTTTTTCTTTTTTTTCCTGTTCTTTTTTCACCCTTTTTTTAAAAATCCATTCTCTGCACTCCTGTCAGACTCAGAATGATTTTTAAGGAGAATGTGCAATCTCTTTCTAGAAATAATTATAAAATGTATAAGGTAATTTCAATATTGTTTTATTTCTCTTCTTATAACCACTTTTAGTGTGCCAATCTACATGCAAAAATGTTCACACAGCTTTCACTGTTTAAAGTCGTACTTATCAGTAAACTGTAAATGAAATAGTTGTATGCAACAGATCCTTTTTAACAGCAAATGCAACATATGCTAAAGCCTCAACAAATATAATTACCTAAAATTGTTAAATTCAGTGTTAATTTTTCATACTCACAGTGCCAGAAATATGTTTTGATTTTTCTTGCCATATTTGTGTGTATATACAGCATGGGAAAAATAAATGCATTCTCTTTTCAGATGTAAAAGCTAACAGGATTCCTCAACAATTATGAAATTGGAATCCATTTGTAAAATCTGTTAATTTTATACTTCTATAGGAGTATGTGGTGGGTTGAAGGCTGGCCAAACAGCAATGTACCCACTAAAATTATTTACTCATTTTCTGTTGTGAGATAAGGGTTAGGAGAAGGGCAAAAGTATGTTCTAAACTTTAAAGGGTAAAAATAAAGCTTTATTAGCAGAACTGAAAGAAGAATAATAAGAAACAGAATGAACCTTTATAACACTTCTCCCCCATCTCTTCTTTTCTTTCCCACTGAAAATGTAAAGAGAGAAATCTCTCTTTGTAAAAATCTCTCAATGTAAATCCGGTATTTTCAGTCAGTTTACCACTTCAATAATAATCTTTCTTCAGTTCACTTAGGGAGAGGAGTCTCTCCTGCCATGCCATGGTGATTTTTCCAGAAAAAAACAGTTGTCTTTAGTTTTAGTTTTCACAAATAGCAGCCACCTGGAAATCTGCAATACTGAAGTCCCTCCCACATTTGGCAGTCTTCCCGCAACTGCTGAACAGGGGTCATCTCTACTTGTTGGGGTGCCATTTTAAGGATGAGCTTTTCTAGCGTAGAAACAAAAGTTCTCTTAATTTATCTCTAGGAACAGAGGTCTTCTTCTATCCCTGGGGCAAGGTTTCTCATCTCTCTCATCTTTGTCTTTCAAGATTTTCATTAGATCACAGCTACTTCAACATCTGCTTACTTCAGCGCAGGTGCCTCTGCTTATGTCTGGGGCTAGAACATTACATCCTCCCAATGCATTTCATGAGTTCCAGGGGGAAAAAAGCCCGATATATCAATCAGATCTTCTACATAGCCTTAAAAGAGAATTTCAGCCCTGGGTTAAAGCATCTTCTCATTCTCCTCCCATTGGGATTTGACTCACTGACCTCAGGGTCTCCATGCTGTTCTCCTCCCATGTCTTCATTTTTCATTTTCTCTGAAACAGGAGAAGGGTGGAGGGAAAGCTTCTCTCCTCTGAAGAAAGTAGGAAGCTAAGAGAGCTTTTCATAGTTTTCTCTTCTCTTAAATATAGCGATTCCTAGAGACAGTTCTAGCTTTTCTAATTGGTTACTTGATAGATCAGGTTTTTTAAAGCCAGTCAGCGATTGGCTCTGCCAAGCACACAAGAAACTACAGCCTTCTCTAAGAAAGAATTCATTCCATATCTGAAGTGCTTTTTTTTCTCCTTAACTAAAACCCAAACTATTTCGAACTATCCCAAAGTACTAAAACTATAATCTTGACATTCTCTTTGAACATAGAGATGACACATACATACATACATACATATATACATATATGTATGTATGTATAAATATATATAATATAAATATATAAAATATATATGTATGTATGTATGTGTATATAAATATATGTAAGTGTATATAAATATATGCACAAAAACATTGTCAATAACTCTTTGCAAATACAGTGAGACATAAAAAAATAAAGTAAAAAACGGTGATGATCCTGGTCTGCTCTGCACTAGTGCAACCTCGCCTTGAGTACTGCATACAATTTCTGAAAACACAATATTAGAGAAATATTAAGTTATTAGAGACCATCCAAAGGAGGAACGGGAAGATGGTGGAGGATCTGAAGGGAAAGCCTTAGGAAGAGACGCTGAGATTTTTGCTCAGCCTGGAGAAGAAGAGACTGACCGGAAATGTCATTGCAGTTACAATTTCCTAGAGAGGGGAAGAGGAGGGGCAAGCACTGACCTCTTCACTCTCATGACCAGGGGCAGGATTTGAAGGAATGGCATGAAGCTGAGTCAGGGTTTGTTTAGGTTGGATATCAGGAAAAAATTCTTCACCCAGAGGATGGTTGGGCACTGGCACAGGCTCCCCAGGGAAGTGGTCACAACAGCAAGCCTGAGAGAGCTCAAGTATTTGGACAGTGCCCTCAGGCACAGGGTATGACTCTTGGGGCACCCCACACAGAGCCAGGAGTTACACTCAGTGGTCCTTGCAACAGCATTTTCTATGATTTTATATAAGCTATTTTTTTTTAAAATAAGATTGTTTAGAAACATGAATTCACAGATTTTAATAAATACAGACTTTTATAACAATTTTCTGTATTCCATACTGACTCCAGAAGACACATCACTACTGATGTGACATAATATTGATTTTAATCTGAGTTTGGTTCAGACTTTATAAAGTAGTTTCAGAAATCATTATAAATAACGATTAGTTTGAGTGTGCATTATTTGTGCTTTGGTCATTAGAGTTAATGGGACCTGGAATTATTTAGTTCCTGCTATTCCTGCTTATACTAGATCTTTCTGTCCTCAGGCCATCAAAACAAAGAGGTATTCGGTCCTCAGAGGGCATTGCTCCCATAAAAAAGAAGCTGTCAGTGGTGATACTGCAAATGTGCACAAAGTACCAATCACCATGTGCCTATTTTTCAAAACTTAAACGTAAACGCAAAAATCACGTTTTCAGATTTGAAGACTGACTTACAGCTTTCCTCCTTCATTTTGTCATTACTCTTGGATAATTCTCATCAGTATTCCTCATGAGTGGAAACAGAGACATGCTTGTTGAGCCTTTCATGTGGGTATTTCCCAATAAATGATGTGGGACAGGTTGTATTCTGAGTGCTGAACAACAGCCGGTGTGGAAAGATTGAAAAAAAAGATGAAAAAGATGCATGCCATTTTCTTTCAGGGAATTCAGAAGACTATTCAGTAACTGTGTTACCCTAAGCTTCAGACTGATCTACATATTTAAGCCACTTTTATAGATTGCTTCTGCTAGAAGAAACCATCAGTAGCTGTGGAACAAATCCACATTTCAGAACTGGAACTAGGTGACAGTAAAAGATACAAAATAAATCTGTTTTTGTAATAACTGATGTCCTCAATTTTCTTCACCATTGTGACAAGTTTCTTGTGTATTATAAAACATTGCCAGATATATCAAATATTTCTCTTTGGCAATGAACATATGTCTTGTTCATCAAAAGTTAATTCAAAATGAAGAAAAAAACCATGAATGACAAGTACCTGAAAGTCACTAGGGTATGTCTCAATCCTAGTAATCAATTATATCTCAATAACTCTTAAAGTAATAGTATTAAGAAAAAAAGAAAAAACTTGTTTGGACAAGCTGGAAAAGAATTGAAGCCTTTACAAACAAATAAGCAAAATTGTCTATTAATAATCAGTCATCTATGTATCCATGAACCTCAGAAAAATACATCCCATGTGAACTGAACAGGATCAAGCAAAATATTTCTTAAAAGAAGACAAGCCTGGTAGTGATGGTTCTCTCTAATTTTCCCTCTGAGAGCTACAAGAGGAACACTGACTTATTGAGTTTCAGCCTTGGGTTTTAGTCTTGTCACTTCAGTGCCCTCTTCCCATAAAAGGCATCTTCCCTCTTAACTGAAGCCATTTCTGATACCTCAGCCTGTCTGAGCTACCTGGAAGATATTGCCATACTTTACAACAAAGCAACTCTTAATTGCCTTTTAAGTCTTTTCCAAGATACAAAGTTTGCAACAGATGATCACTCTTGACCAAAGAGGCATTTTGACTTACTTTAATTAGTTACTAGAGGTAACTATATGTTTTAAAGATATGTTGTAAAGAATATGAGCAGTGAGTATTCATTGTGTAATAGTTGTCATTGTTTGAGTTTTTGAGTCTCTCAACCTTCTCCATTGCTTAAAAGCTTTTTTTTTTTTTGATCTGATCATGTTGAACAGCATAAAGATATTATGAAGAGCTCTGTGACTTCTCTATTTGTGAGCAAACACTGACTTCAACAAGTGGGGCCATAGATGTTCCTATGAAGTTTCCTCGTAAAAATCCAATTGCATGCATTCTTCTAATTACAGATATTGCCACAGTAGTCAGCATTATGGACATAGCTCATGTACTACTCCACTGAATCTGCCATTCTAAGCCCTTTCCAAACTAATAATTTTATTTTTGTTTGTTTTAATATTAACAACAGCATCAGATCAAAGAATATACTGTCAGTTTACATGTATATCCCAGGAAACTGGAGAAAATTTATCCCATTACGTTGCTCAGAAACATTTTATCTGCCTTTTCAATTAGTGTGTTGTTTTCATAACACTGGCACTAGGAATTTTTCTATCTAGTACAAATATCATAGAAGAGGGAGCAGATATTAATGGTATCAAAAACAATGAAAGTGAAATAATTTGCCATGTTTTAGAGCAACAATAGAATGTATAGTAGACTTTTTAATAACACAAAGTGAGACTGATTTAGAAATTCTGGAATGACATCTGAGAAGGACTTAGAGGAGCTGGTAAAAACAAATGACAACTAATGTATCTTTCATGTTGACTGTGGCAGTGATTTAGTATATTGTGTGTGATGCTAAACATACATCATAAATCCCTCCAGCAGAAGCGTTATTATATTCATCCATCTCTATCCTATGAGTCAATAATTTCTTCTTTCATAGCTTTATTGTATGTTGGGGGTTGGGTTACTTTCTTGTAGAATTTTTTCCCAAAAGAGTGGCTAGGAAGCTGATTGCTGGGTACTTATGAACACTTTAAAAGTACTTGAAAGAGACAAAAG
>JAWWMU010000180.1:7486176-7497456 GCA_035048155.1 Cinnycerthia olivascens | reverse complement strand
TAGACTGCTGCCAACAGGGTGTCAGGTTGTATTCTGACTCTGTCAGTGGTTTTCTTTTTCCTTATTGCATGTATTTTTTTTCCTTTTTGTTTTATTTTCCCTTTTCCTAATAAATTGCATTTCTGATTTGGGGTGTCTCACTGGTTTTGCTTCTCAAACCAGAACATTACTCAATACATCAAAAAAAGACACTGAACCAACACAAAGAAAAATGGAGGTTAATCATCATCATCACATGTACACTTCTATCTAATTGGGAGAGATACATATAAAGAATGTGAAAGCAGATATCCTTCACTCAGTTTTGGCAACCTGATAATTTCTGCCTGCTCAAGAAGACAGTAATAATGCAGATAGGTGGAAGCCTCTCTTCCAGGATAGGTGGTTGCTCCAGGTACAGAATTTGCAAAACCTCAGGATTTTAAGGTTCGTATATAATGGAAAGAGGTGCAAAGTTTCTGTATAGTCAAGGTGAGAGCCATGTCTATATTTAACCTGCAAAACATTCTCTGAATCCCTTTTTGCTTTCTATACCTTCATTTGCAGTCAATAGAACAGTAGGGAGGAAACCAGTGTGCAAATGCCTCTTTGTCAACTCTGTTCATATGTATCTCTGTTCTACCTAATCCTGTTTTGAATATTCACAGACCCAGAAATTTTCTAGCAGAAATACCTCAAAACTTACAGCAGTGCAATTATCCACTGGATGCAACATTAATGCTACAGGGAATGAAGTGTTTATCTTTGAACTGCACATTATAAAAGACAGAATAAGAAATCTCAGCTGTCTAATGCATGTGTCCAGCTTCGGCCTTGTGCCCACTAATTCCTGTGATCACAGAGGGTGTAGCCTGAAGGACCTTCAATCAGGAAACACAGTTTGCTGGCTAAGCCCACTGAAGTCACCAGGAGGTGAGTTCTGACCACTTTCTACTTGGGTATAATTATAACACAAAATGAAACGTACCAGGTTCTATTGATGAGTCTATGGTTCTATGATGTGAGAGCAACACTGAAGAATGAATTTGCATTGTTCTTGTAGTAATGAGTCAATAAAGGCTTTGATTGTTCCTGATGTACAAAATTTGATAATATCCCATCAGTGTTTAAATAAAAGTTTATCCAATTTATTTCTGAAATTTCTTGATGAGTTTAACTTTGTGCTTTAAATTTTTAGAGGTAAAACAATCTTAAATGTATTTCTAAAAGTTGCAGGAGTTGTTGTCAAGCCACTAGAATGTTTTGGAGGTAACACAGGCATACAAATATTCCTGTTTGAATTTAACTCATCTGATGCTATGCACAAAAAGAACTGAGCTGCTAAAATATCCCTTGTAATAAAAAATCTTTCCAGGGAGAAGAGGTGAGTACCTCTCCATATTCCTTCTTCAGGAAGCTGCAAAGAGCAATGAGGTTTTTTTCAATGAGGACAAACATAGTATCCTAAATCACTCCTCAGATTTTCTCAGACTCCTTTCAGCCCTTTCAGTAGCTTTGTTGCCCTCTTCAAGGTACATTCAAGCACCTCAATGTACTCATATGCTACTTTAAATTAGATTTTGTTAATAATTCTCTTCAGTCTTCCCATTTTGCTTGATTGTACCCCAAAATCCACATAATTAGTGAGATGAGTAAAAAAAATTCAATTGCAAGAGTATAAAATAAAAATTATCAGATTATTCTGCCTTTTTTAGTTGGAAAATAAGTGGATTATGAGTGAGCAATAAACTACTCCTACAGGAAATCAGGAGTCATTTTAGTAGGAATATTACAGGGAGTATATTTCTGCAACTCAGGACTTTTAATCCTACTTAGATGACTATGCCTCGCTGAGTAGGGCATTTCAGGAAAAAAATAAGGCACAAGCCACAGACAAGCATCTTCAGGAATACAGTCAAACATGTAAAAGCTGTTTGGTTTTTAACTCACATATGAATAAACATGGAAAGGTTTGTTGTAGAGAAACACAATGTCAAAGGAGCACCCACAAAAATTTTCCACCATTGAAAGCCTATTATAAAATATGTAATTTAATTGTTCTCCATGGCCCCTGAAGAATAAGAAAAAAGCACTATATGTGCAATTAAGAAACTTATTATGGAATATCCTCAGACTGTTACAGAGTTAGGCAGGACAGCAAGCCATCCTTATTTAAAGGTATGGAGAATAGAGCAGACACAATGGTGGTAGGGATAGTTACATTTAAAAAATGAATTATGTTTGATACTTTTGCAGAGGGGGATGCACAACTCTTACTGCTATATATTTCAATGATTTGCACAACAGCAACAAAAGTAAAAAAATATTGTGCAGAAAATTACCACAATTCTGACTTTGTTTCTAATTTTTGAAGTAACACACAGCACTTAAAGTGTGTACTTCATTTTCCACCTGTTAGACAAGGAAAGATGATAATATTTAATTTCTCAGAAGTCTGCACAAGTTGACCAAATTCTTTTGAAATAATCCTCTGGTTTTCCATGTAATCAAATCACATGTTTTTATAGAATAGTGTCTCTTTATAGCGCAGAGAGTGTCTTGAGGACAAAGTACAGTTTGCTATAGTAACCACTAGTCACACCTTTTAAATTATTTTTTAACATTCTCTGTCTTTATTAGCACCTTAAAAATGCCTCTGAAATGTGACCAGTGAATTACCTATATTTATTTTAATACAGCTATTAAGAATTCCTTTAATAAATGTTTTTTAACCTTTCTGCACACATTGACAAAAGATCCTTCTTCTCCTTGAACAAAGTATTAAACTCCCATTAATACTAATATCAACTTTTAAAAATCTTTCTGTTATGTTTTACAAGAACTCTGAGTCTTATACCCTAAATGTTCAGTTCAAGATTGTATCTGAACATTCAGATACAATAAACAAGAAATTTAAGGGGAACCACCTGAAATCACATGTTGGCTTCATGAAAGATCACTGGAACAACAATCTGAATACACAACGCCATTGACTGAAATACTCAACTGGGCACAAAGAAACACATCTCATCTGAAAAAAAACCAAAAAGTGTTTTCTCTGTTGTCTTCTGTAGCACCATTGAAACCAGCTGCAATGAAATACAACAGTTCTGAGGAAGGATAACACAAAATCTTGGAGGAGCTCAGGCTGGAAGGGACCTCATTCCCCCCTACTCAAATCAGAGCAAACTCAAGCAGGCTTGCTCAGGATCATGCCCAGAGAAATTCTGAATCTTCAAGGAAGGAAATTCCACAACCAGCCTGGGAACGCTGCTTCGGTGTTTGACTGTGCTCTTGGGAAATATTTTTTTTTCAGATTAAATGGTTCTTACATTTCAGTTTATGGACTTTGCCCTGTTTTGTCCCATCACTGGATACCCCTCCTCTGAGTCTAACTCCACCCTTTTAGCACTTGTTAGGAGAATTAAGGAGGTGTGATTTCATGTGCACAATCATTTATTTTCAGCATGAGAAAGAGCTGAGGATATTAACCTAGAAATTTATCATATTTATACATCTGAGTCAAAAAACTCCCATGATATACATAGAGAGCACTGCTAGGCTGAGGCAAGCAAACAGAACCATTGTTCCCATTAACACTGAATACATAATTGAAAAATTAATGGCATGAGTTTCAACCGTAAACAACCAGAGAATTTGATTAGACTCCTCATATATATTGCTTCCTAGTTAATGTTGCCATGAATAAGCTTAAGGAAGATACATCTATTGAGCTTTAATAATTTTCTGAGATATATAAACATGGGCAAAATACACTGCAGTTAAAATTTTTAATTCCATACACAGATGAAGTGAATCCGTATCACAATTTGTATAATTTCACAGACATTTCAGAACTATCAGCTTGCCTTGATGAAAGAACTTTAAGATCTGTATTTGGCTAATGCAAGAAAATGCCATTTGTATTCTAAACACGGACTCTAACCAGAAACACGGAAAGAGCTATCTCCAGATGCCAGCTGGGACAATCAAGAACCGCTAGCAACCTGTAGAGAGTTCAATCACTGAAGCAGTTGACAGGTTAGTAGGATCCTAATTATTTTTGAAATGAGAATAAATTTCTGCAGCATAAAATGAAAGAGCTAGTAATTTTAAAAAGAAAAAATAATCTAGATAGAATTAGGAAATTGTTCATTTTTATCCAGAAATCATTCGTAATGAAAAGGGTAACACTAAGCTGGTGACCTGTCGTTAGTGGGGTTCCACAGAATTTCATTTTAGGCCCTTTGCTCTTCAACATCTGCATAAATGACTTGGACTGAAAGGGTTACTGAGCAAGGTCACAGATGACACAAAATTTGGAGGAGCAGAATCCCTTGAAGGCAGAGAGACCCCAGCAAATTAGACAGTTGGAAAATCACCAGTCAAATGAAGTTCAACAAGGAAAATGCCAGATTCTACAGATAGGATTGGGCAACCCTGGATATATGTAGACTGGGGAATGAGATGCTGGAAAGCAGTGCCACAAAAAGGGCCCTGAGGACCCTGGTTGATTTTAGGTGGAATATGAGTCAGCAGTGCCCTGGAGCTGGGGGGCCAGCCCTGTCCTGGAGGCACCAGGCACAGCATGGCCAGCTGGACAAGGGAGGGGATTGTCCCCTCTGCTCTGCACTGGGGCAGCCTCACCTTGAGTGCTAGAGGCAGTTTGGGGTGCCACAATATCAAAAATATTAAATGCCCAAAGGAGGGCAAGGAAGATTGTGAAGAGCCTTGACAGCAAGTGGTCTGAGAAGTACCTGATGTCATTTGGTTTGTACAGAAGGGGAGGTTGAAGGGGGAACTTCATCACAATCTCCAATATCCTTGTGAGGGGAGGAGGATGGGCAGACAGTGATCTCTCCCATGGTGACCAGTGACAGGACCCCAGGGAATGGCCTGAAGTTGTGTCAGGGGAGGTTTAAGTTAGATATTAGAATAAGGTTTTTCACCCAGAGGGTGGTTGGGCACTGGAACGGTCTCCCCAGGTTCATGGCACCAAGTCTGATAGAGTTCAAGAAGCTTTTGGACAATGCTCCTATGCATATGGGTATCATTCCAGGGCATGGTCCTGTGCTCTGACTGTTTCCCTAGGGAGCCTGTTCCAGTGCCCAGCTACCCTCTGGAGGAAGAACCTTTTCCTGATATCCAACCTAAACATCCCCTGACTCAGCTTCATTCAAATTCTGTCTCTTTCATGAGAGTGAAGAGATTGGTACCTGCCCCTCTGCTTCTCCTTGGGAGAAAGTTGAAGTCCACAGAGAGGTCTTCCCTCTGTCTCCTCTTCTCAGGATGAACACAAATCTCAGCCACTCCTCATATGGCTTTCCCTCCAAATCCTTCACCATCCTCCTGTTCCTCCTTTGGATGCTTTCTAATAACTTAATATCTTTCTAATATTTTATTGCTCCAAACTGGATGCAGTGTTCAAGGTAAGGCTGCACCAATGCAGCACAGAGTGGGGAAATCAGAGGTGAATAAAACATGGTTGAGCCATATGTAGAAAGGAATACATGAAATGTAAGACTTTTAAAATATAAACTGTAAGTCTTACCATGACAAAAAGCACAGAATTTTTTCTTATTTCTGAAGAATAATGCACTTCTATAGCTATCACAAACAACATGATTGAGGTACCAATTTCTCCAACCAATGCTTTTGATGCTGGTACTGCATTACCCCCTGAGCCTCGTGTTTTTTCAACTTCCAGCTCAAAGTTTTCTGGTCTCATCAAGCTAAAATAAAGAGGCAAATCCAAGAATTGCTCCCAGATAAAAGCTACCAGGAAAAGAAATCTGGCTAGCCTTTACCTCCCCAGACACAAAAATAGAAGGCACAAGGACTCTTTTCCACACCCAACAGTAGTTACTCTGATGAAGGAAAAACATTATTTTTAAGTAGACTAAAGTAAATGACTTTTCCTTCAGTTTTAGATAAATCCAGTCATACAAGATCCTCATAAGCTCTTAAGGTACTTCAGGTTCTACTTTATACAACTGAGTTCTGAGTTTGGGAGTGATACAGATCAATGGCTTAATAATGTACTCAGCAAATAGAAGTATAATCTCAGCAAATTCACAAGAACATAATTATGATGTGTCATGAGTAGAAATAGCAAAAATATGAATCAAATTCAAACCAAGTATTCATTTTGTTTGCAATTCTCTTTTCAATTTTCCAAATCACCAGATTAAAGTACCACAAAAAGAAATTAGTGATGAGAAAAAACTTATTAGATCATATTGTATTTGTCCTTGGCAATATAAAATTGTTCTCTACAGCAGGTATCTCAGTGCTTAGTTCTGGATGACCAAAGAGAAAGATGCTACTGATCTACTGTAACAGAAAAATACTTTTCTTGAAATAAAAGAAAAATCTGTGACTTTATATTTCATCTGTTTCCTTTGCTCAGCTTAATCCTATCTTTCACATCTCCTCTGACTTTCCAAAATATCTGTCTTGCTTTTGACTGACATTTATCTGAAGTAAGTAGTATTCATCTTATCCTCTTACCAGATGAAAGAATTCAATAATTAAGCATGTAGACTTTTTTGGGTGCTATTTATTTTTCAGGCACAGGTGGATCTTCAATAAATATAATGGCAAATGCAATTTTTTCTATTACCTTAACATTTTAACTGGAGACAAATTATTAATTTGGAATTAATATCCACCAATATCTGTGTGAATTATAATTTCCTGAATATACATTTGCATTTTTTGTGATCACATCCCAGTGGTAATTCACAGTCATCTTCACCCAACCCTTTATTTTTCTAAGGCACTGATTGCATTCAGTCAAACCTGCAGAATGGTATCTGATCTTGCTTCAAGTTATTATTTTTTCCATTAAAAATCACTTTTTAGGCTTGCATAATGCTAAGAGCAGACCACCAAGCATTCAGTTACTCGAATCTCATTGAGTCTTTCATAGAGTTAAAAAGGTTAGTAACGTGAGCTGTATTTTTACAGCTTGAAGTCATTAATTTTTTTAAGTAGCTTTTAATTCTACAATTAAAATATAGATCATGTTACAAACACAAAGTAAGGTTGGCAAATTTTTATAATGACCACATAAATCATATGCATAATCACATTATATTTTTATAACTAGCATATAATTACTTTTTAACATAAATTTCCACTGGTTGCAAACCATTTAATGAAGTAGTACTTGAATTTTAACAATCCAATAAAACAGAGATTTTATTGCTCATGCCATTCTTACCCTGTAGAAGCTTGGCTCAAGGAAAAGGTGTTATTTCCTAAAAGCAGAAATATTTTCCCCATCAGCACTATTTTTAGGATGGGGCAATATTATTAACCTGTTTTTAAAAAGAACAATTAGCCTGTGACTATCCATATGGGAAAGAGTCTTCCTTTCTGTATCCTCAAAATGAAGGTTAACTGAGAGGAGCTTTTAATGCTCACATTACTAAGTCTCCATCAGATGCTGGGTGAAGCATTTAACCCCAGTCCTCAGAAGAGTCTAAATCCCTTGCAAAGATTTTGTCTCCCAACGGCACAGACAGTAACAAAATTTTATATTTAGTCTTTCATCTGTCCTTCTTTCCAGAGTTTTGTCTTGGTCTGAGATTGAAATGCTAATTAAGAGGTTTTTTCCTGTAATATTTTTGAGTATAAGAGGAAAAAGAGATTTGTAATGGCACGCTGTTAAAACTAAGAATACACAGTCCTTTGAACACTATTTTTAAAAAAGTCATTCAAATTATAGAAATATCAGTAATACTGTTGAACCGCCTAAATTTTGTAGCCAAGTAAACAAACTATAGAAGATGAATAGCAGTTCTTAAAGCATCAGTGCAATCAATAATACTTGTAGCTTGTTTTTTTTCCCACGAGATTGCTGTTGTCTCCTGACTTTACATGCAGTTAAAGAAACATTTGGGAATTAAGAGTTCCAAGAGTTCTATAGAACGAAGGTCATAACTTATGGGCTCAGACTCTTTGAACAGCTGAATTTCACTGGAAAAAATTGTACCAGTGCATACACAAGTGTGTCTTCAGTCTGACCCACTTCCCCCAAGTGCTGCGTGTTCTGCAGTATAAAGAATTTTCTGTTGTAGCACAGAGTATTATCTGCTATTTTATCTCTATAGAACTTGGCATACATATACTGAGCCTTACTTCACGTCTCCTTCTTATAACCAAGCTGCTTCTGACAAATCTGACCTCTGGGCAGTTTTAACTATCATCCATATAATAAAATTTAAAAAAAAGAGGGAAAAGTAAATAAAAATAATCTATTAGAAAAGAAAAAGGAACCTTTTTTCTTCCCTCCTCGAATATAGAAGCACTATTCTATGCAACCATGATGAGACTAGATGTCACTTTGCCAGCATTCTCCTATCACCTGGGAAAAGACAAAAAGTGTTACATCATGGAATATGGGGGGCCTTTTATCCTGAGAAAGAGTAGTCTAATTCAGGGACTAGTTACACAGCTCCTGTCTTAGTGAAAATCTCACTAAATCAGAGCACTCAGCTGGAGAACCCTCAAAAACAGAGACAATTCTCATCGGCAATCTGCCAATAATATGATCACTGACAATTCTTACAAGAGTGCTCTTGTATTTGGAGGCCTTACTAAAGCATCAGTTCTAGGAATTACATATTTTGTGAGGCTTTCAGCTTTTATTTTTAAGCTAAGTTTTCAGATCTCACAATTCATACACTAAAAACCAGAAGGGACTGATGTGATCATTTGTACCTCTCACACATCATTATAGGATTTTCCTTAACTTGTTCAAACTTGAATCAAAGAATTATTCTTGAAATAAAAGTTTCTGTGATAGAAATTCCATTGCTGCATAGTTTCAGACATAGATTTGGGAAGACTGAGTTCAGCTGCCAAACAAAGAAATCAGAAAAATAAATATGAACATGTAATTTTGAAAAACAGAGTGTTTTTTAAACTTGCATATATATTTTTATTTTTGGAGGTGGATATAGTTAGGGAAATTTTGTTCATCATTTGCTAGTGTTGCTAATATTTTGGGTGAGAACCATATGTTTTATGCTTTTAAGAAACACATTCAAAAGTTTTCCCTATGTATTGGTTCTCACTAAACATAGGTAAGAGGCACAGAAAAGATAAAGATTTTTTGGAGTCATAAACTTTTGTCACCCTTCTGCCTTTATGGATTATCACCTTGGCTGCTCTGGTGTTAATGAGAGAGTATTTGATTACTAATGGAGTTATTTCTAGACAATTGACAGAAAATGGAAGAAATTTCAGACTTACTAGATATATTTTCCTCAGTCAAATCTAACAGGTTATAATAATGAAGAAATAATTTCTACACAGATATGTGGTAAAAGATTAAATTTCATTGACAAATATTCACTTAGGGAAGATTTTGCAAACAATTTCTGCAGCTTACATTACAGGAAAGGAAAAGATGTTAAAAAAAATGAAAACTTGCAAGCAATTAAATTCTTGATTTGAGTTTATGTAAAGTAAAGTAAAGCTTATGCAAAGGAAAACCTAATTGAAGCATTTGGACTTTTCTCCATATTTGGCCAATATCAGGACGCTGTCAGAGCCTTATTAAACTATTCCCAAACAGATCCAAGGATCTAGAATACTGAACACTTTCTTGGTAACTTATGATCTCTTCCTATACAGGTTGTAATCTCTTCTTAGGTCTGGACTATTTTTTATAAGGCTAGAAGTGTTCTTAGTCCTGCAACTCGTGGAGCTTCCTGCACAGTTGCCTGTGATGGCAGCAGATTACATTCTATAATGGCTTTTTCTTCTCCACCAGTCCAATCTCATTAATGCAGACAGTATTCGGATAACGAAGGTCCTATTATTTCCAATGGTTAGTAAAGAAGAAACTTTCTTTCCAGTTTGCAATTAACTGTGAACATATTTTAGTGTGAATTATCCTTTCCTGCATAATTCGTCATTCAATTGTAGCAGGTTTTCCTTACATAAAAATTTTCATCATAGAAAATCTGGCAATCCTTTAAAGTACAAATAAAATCTTAGTGCGCTGAAAATCCTTCTGATATTTTACCCAATACAAAGAATCTTTCGGTCTGTGTTCTGAGCATCCGTCTCAATAGACTATCTTGAAATTAAAATTAAGGCTATATAGGTACATGAAACTGCTGTTCAAACAGAAGGCAACAGTTGTTTTGCCAGATTACAACAAAGGTAGGATTTCAGCTTGTGTAAGTACAGCAGGGTGGAAAAGTAACTCACTGATTTTTGATAGTTAACCTCTCACATTTAGAGTTAAATTAAGAAGAAACCCCAAGAGGAATACAGAGCATCTCTGTTGATTTTCCAGCTACTCAAACATGAAAAATTGCCTTTCATAATGCTGGGCTTTGCTATATCAGCTGCTTCAACTTTATGCTCATTAAAAATATATAATTCAATATTTCACAGCACACTCCACTCCCTTCTTTGATACAAAACCTTTTGTAAAAATAGGAGGACAAAAATTTGAAGATAATAAGGTGATGAGTCAAGTGTTACTCTGTTGGAGAGAACAGGATGCAATTCTTCACATATATTGGACACTTCTAATGTCTAAAAGCTTCAGAAACTGGTGTTACAGATAAGGAAACGTGACTAATTTAAGCAAGAAATAATCCATTTCAATTAATGAGAAATTTAATTAATATTTAATAAAGTCCACACACTTGATGACTTAACCAGATCTTATGCATCTTTTCTGTAACAATTAGTTTGCCATGACAATGATTAGAGTACCAGCAGCTCAGTTATTCTAGCTGTATTATTGTAAGGCATTTGTGAAAGTCACGCTCTTCAAATGTATCATACAAGGGCACATAATTTAAATAAAAGTCAAATTTAGGCTGAAGCAACAATTTAACATGCAAGCCAAGTAAACTGTGCAATAACTGCAAATGTCATGTAAATATTAAGAATTATTTATCTTGGCTTTCCTAGCTAAGAATTTTTTTATGTGAAATGTTTCATTAAAAGGTATTAAAAGAATTACACATTTCTAAAAGTACATTTAACTGCTGATTTTATTTTCATGTTGTCACTCCACTTTTCCTCTGATGAAAAAAATAGTAGTCTTCAGATCAAGATGAGTACTGACTGGAAAGAACTTTATTCTACGAGCTAGTATATGCTTTTAGATCACTGGAACTATGTCTAGTTTGTTAAAAAGCAGTTTCTGTAACTTGCTCTGTCGAGTTCTGTTATAGATATATAGATATAGATAGATATAGATATAGATATAGATATAGATGATATAGATATAGATATAGATATAGATATAGATATAGATATAGATAT
>JAWWMU010000180.1:7472976-7486076 GCA_035048155.1 Cinnycerthia olivascens | reverse complement strand
GATATAGATATAGATATAGATATAGATATAGATATAGATATAGATATAGATATAGATAGATAGATATAGATATAGATAGATAGATATAGATATACACACATAAGATACTGTCCCAAGTTTCTGGCTTCTTTCTTTTCCTCTACTCATGGAATTTGATCAAAATTTATATAAAACCAGTCCCCTTTATCTGTATGAATGTCTGATACATGCAGCAATACCTGAAGTATTTCATATGACATTGTTTTCTTTATTCCACAAAATCACAAAGCTCCATCATTGGTCAACAGTCTCGAATAAAACAGCTTCTTCTTTTTACTTTGAAAAGACTGTTTGAAGCAAAAAGAGTGAAGAAAATACCTCTCATCTTGAAAGCTAAGGACAGCCAGGAAAAGGAAACCTGCAACAGTTTCCTTGAGTGGCTTTAACGCTGATTCACTTAAGTAAATCCTCCCAATATGCCTTTCAGCGTTATGAGCTTTAATGATGCCTAGCACAGCAGTGTAATTAACAGTATCATTGATATATCACAATTCTCTGCTTTGGCAGTGGCAGAAACAGAAGGCTAATGCCAGATTGCTTATTAAAGGTACACCGGGCTGCAAAAGTGTACCAGATGAAACAATCCCCCAGCAGCCATGCAATGAGGTACAGACATCTGTAAGATTATCTCAGAACTCTGAATGTGAAGATTAAAATCTGGTGGTGCTGCAGATGTTTTTAGCATCTTCCCCTCAGCCTCTGTCACAGAAAATAGATCCGCCCTCCAATGAGGCTGGAATGCAAGTGGCTCAAACGTAGTTTTTCATTAAATGGTTTAGTGCACTGTTATCCCTAAATTACTCAAAGACGTTCACACTACAATAGCAGAAAATAAAACTTTTTATGAAACGCTTCAGAAATATTTTTAGATCTAAATATTTCTAAATATTTTTAGAAAAATCTGCTAGAAGTGAGCATTTTTTGGCTGTTTTTCTCTCTGGCATTATCAAACCTTAATGTATTGGCAGAGGAAGACATGAATCTATTTCTCATTTGAAAAATAATAACACATTGCATCAGTTGTGGTAGAAGAACTTATGCCCTCTTTCAGATCTCTTCATATTTGTGACATAAAGTAGTCTCAGGGCAAGCACGGGACAGGGAACTGTTTCCCAAGCAGGTAGGAACTTTTTTTGGGATTGTAGAGAAAAATGAAAGAGTATCTGACAACAAATGAAGTTCCTGAATTCCCAAAGTTCCTGATTCTGCCGTCTCTTTCTTCTCTCACTGGTGTGGCAGTTTTCAGCTGAATGAACTCTTGACACTTTTTAATACTGTAATGAAACATAGGCAACAAGACCTTTCTTAAGGAGACCACTGGACCCTTCCCTGCTTTTTGTCCTGCAAAAAGACAAGAAATTGTACCATTTTTTTGCAGTCCAACCCCTTCACATTACTTTCTCCTGATTGCACAGGCCCACATGCATCAGCTGAAGGTAATGAAACAGCTTCATTTAGCTAAAAGCAAGGAAATGCTCATGATTGCCTTAAGCCATTCTTTTGTTGAAGCATGATCAGAGACCCCTTCAATTGCCAGTGCTGGGAGCAATTTGAGCAATCACGTCATAAATTCACAGATTTTCACTTTGTAACCCGTTGTGTATCCTGGCTCAGGTACTGCTTTGATTCAGGACAGTCAGTAATTCCTGAGATAGTTAAAATGCAGAACTCTATTTTGCATTAGCAAAACATGTTTTGTAAATATTTATAAAAGAAAACCTCTTTGCGACAGCCTCTACAAAAGGACTCAAAAATAATGCAAGATTTATCACCTCAAATATGAAAGTTTAGAAGAACCGACTGTAACAAGGCCCCAGCCTAGTAGAATATTAGTTTAAATAATTATGAAAAAAGATAAAAGTAGCTGGGGTTTTTGTTGTTTTGTTTTTTTTTTATAAAAGTTACTGTTTGTTTTTTTTTTAAGGGGGAAGGGAAGAGGACAGCAGTTTGCTAGCTTCTATAAAATAAAAAATTGTTACGTCTAATGTTATCCCTTCAATTATTTTTATATTACACCCATCTCCCATAATATCTTCTCATCTGTATTTATAATTTTTTATTATTTTGACAGAATTTTCTCCTCCAATGCACATTTCAGCTAGCAGAAGAAAAATATAAAAAATATTCAAAGCTGTATTGTATCAATGTTTCTATGTTTTCAGAGGAGTTTTTCTTCATTAAAAAATTTTATAATGTCCATATATTTCAAGTTTTTCACAGAAAATTATAGAATGAAATAAATAAAAGCCATCAAAAAAAAGATCAAGACAAGTTTGCTGTTGTTCATCTTCACACTGGATGTTACTTTTAATTTTTGATGTTTTGGCACCTGATCAAATCTCAGCAATTTTTATAGCTGGGGAATTGGTATGGCTTGGAAATTTCCTTATTCCTCAATAGAAGAGGAATAATGCAAATAAAACTCAAAAAAAACCCCCTCTGACTTTATCTAACAAAATTCACTTTCTTGAAATAAAATATTTTAAAAGTTTGATTTTCTGAGACAAACATTTTCTCATAGTAAACAGGCTGCAATTTTTTTGGTCCAAATCTACAATTTTATTTTACCTTTTGTAGAAGTTTCCCTCTCAATAGTAAAAACTCGGCAATGAAACCCAAAACCAAGTTGGCAAAGGAGGAGATTCACATGTGGCTCCAGACTGCAGCATTCAGCAGGGAATTATATTTTAGTGTCAGAGAAACAGAAAATGATCAGATAGCCTATCTCAAATTTCAGTGCTGCTTCATTCCTGCTTCTGTAATGACCACAATGGAATACTTTTCTTATATCACTGGGACTAGATCAGGTCTACACCACTGGGCCACATTTACTTACACCTCACAGCCTGCATATCATTCCTTACACCTCACAGCCTGCACATCTTTCTTGGCTTATTCAGATCTATTTTTCAGAGCAAACTAAAAGAAAAAAAAAAAAACAAAAACACCAAAACAACCCCAAAAATCAACTCACTAAACAAACAAAAAAAAAAAACAACTCCAGAGAAAGGAAGTTACTTAAGATTTATAAACATGGTCCTTCCACTGTGTTCAAACTCAGCTGCACTGAAACCAAACTTTGATTTCAGGTATTTTTATTCATTCAATTAAAGTTCTACTGCACTTCTGAGAACAAACAAAAGCATATCAAAATACTTAAAACTGAAAAGAAAATTTTCTTCTTCACAGTAGCAAGCATTTTTAAATTGCTTTGCCATTTAATGCTACCTTAGTTGCACATCAAAATTAAGAAGTCTACTTTCAGACATCCTTGTTATTCTTCATAAAAATCCCAAAGATGTCTCAATGAAACTAGAGTTAAAGCATGCTTAGTGCTTTACAGGAAATCTGTTCCCAAGCACACAGTCCAATTAAGTGCCAAATGATGCCTTTAGGTCTCACCCATGTAAACCATACAAGGCCACAGAGATTTTTGCAGTTGAAATTTGATGCAAAAACCAACACCTACTATTTGATAAATCACAAATATACTTTTTTAGTTTTTTTCCCCCCAAGTTCTCATTTTGAAGTTTATGCCTATGCAACAGGTTGAAGTACCAATGAAAAAAATAAAATCTCTGTAAGCCAGGAATTGGTGAGGGACATGAAGGATGAACAGATTTTTACTGTGGGATTAAATAGACAGAAAAATATAAAGTCATTCCAAAACAAGCTATGGTCTAGATTCATAATGCTTTTCCTGAGACTTCGGTTTGTGTCTCCACCAGTTACTGTTTTGATAAATTTCCTTAACACAGGTAGATTTACATACAAACACAGTAAGAGTAGTATTTTGCCTCTAGTTTTTTGACTCACCAGGGAGTTAAAAACCAGTATTTAATCAGAATCAGTATTAAATCAGATACAGAACATAACAGAATTTCTGCTTAAATGTTGACTGATCATCAAACAAATATTATGCACAATAAAAGTCAATTTCTAAAATGCCAAAATCCAGAAAGTTATAGATTCCAAGTCATACCCTCTGTGGCAATCTAGACACCTCTTTTAAACTGCTTCTTAAACATGTCCTTTTGAAATTAGGAATGCTGAACTCTTTAGTCTTCCATGGGGTATCACAGCTCTGACCATCCCTGTTGCCTTTGTTTTTCTGAAAGGGTTTCTTCCAAATGCCACAATGAGCAGCGAGCTACTCACAACCTGGTTAAACCCCTTTCCAAAATCTACTCTCTTTAATTTGTACTCAATCTCTCAAGCCTATCTATCTTGGGCCTCGACAGTGTGGAAGGGTTTCAGACATACTTTAAGTCCTTCAGTTTAGGATTTCTAGCATTTCTCTTGGAATTTGTAATGGACCCCATTGCATGAAGTTTGAGCACAACTTGAAAATCTAGGACTTTAAAAAGTTACCTGACATATTTAAAGGTCTGTAAGAAAATAAAACTGCTTTATACTTCAAGTTATTATGAAGGTAGCCTATGAAAGCACTGCATAAAGGTGTTGGAATAACTCACAAGGAGAGTTATTCTGCCAAAGCAAAATCAGAAGAGTGTTCAATTAAATCTGCCCCTTACAAAAATTCCAGTTTAATTTCCAGACCACTGAAGTCTGAGTATTTTTCAATAAGGAATGATACCCTCGAGGCATCACCTTAAGTGAGTGCTACTGAAACCAAGGCTGTCTCATTGCAATTTCCAAACTTCCAAGCATTCAACATATTCACTTTTATGGACAGAGAACATATTTAGAGAAAAAAAAAAGATATTAAAATCTCAGTACATAGGTTAGGCATCCTGGAATTAAACTGCAGGATTAATCCTCAAAAAAAGTTTTGATAAAATTTTGATCTCTACTTCTGAGTTTGCATAATAAAATTGAAATCCATTTATGCTAAGTAAATAGACTCTGGATTTTGTTGTTTTATCTCAGTTCAAAGCCTGTGCCATAATGCACAGCCTGTAAAATAAACCACTTTCTCCATGCAGAGACTATTATTTAGTTTTTTGTTCCTCTATTTTCTTCTCCCTTTTCTATCCTATCCTTTTTTAACTGCAGGAAAGATGAATCGTATCAGGCATTTTGCAGTTCTGTATAAAAACAGTGATAGCCATGCCCATTCTCGCCTCCTCAACACTCAAACTCATGACTGATTGTAGGAAAAATCACTCTTTCTCTTTGAGGTTAATAGCTCTAATTCCGAGGGAACACAATACCTTGATGAAGTCATAGTCATTAAAAGGTACCAGAATTATTTTAGGTCACTTCCACAGAGAGCTAAAGAATTTTAATATCTGTAATATCAAAGCACAAATTCATTATCATAATCAAATAGGCTAGTTCAAGTAATTATTGTTCAAAAACCATAATAACAATCCTTTAACTAAACCTCAATGCCTCTATAATCCACACAGATACAACTGTGGCTTTCTGTCCTATTGCGGCTGGGCCATAAAAGTTGTTTATGGGTCTTCTGCTGCATACAAAACATAAAATTATAAGTTGAGTGTACAAAATAAAGTTGTTTAAACAGTAAGAGTTCTACAATGCTTTGATAAACTGATGCCATGATTTCCAGCTCTTAGTCAGTGTGCACACTTAATAAGTGTGGTAACTTAGTTGAGGCAGTGGAAATTAGCTGCAGATCTCTTCATCACTGTCAGCCAAAGTCACTTCAAATTGCAATGCAATTTTAACATGAGTTAAAAAAATTCACTGTATTATTGTACAAATTATTGTACATATATCTTCTCCATGCTTCAAATTTTAGGGACACATATAAGCTATACCTCATGCAATAGATACTAATGCTGTTAAAAATCCAGAATTCTTAGATTTGAAGAGGCACTGGAAGAATATCACATTGCTCAACAGAAGACAATGGACGCACACTTGAATGATGGATCCTTTTACCAACTCCCAGGTTATATTTGGTTGGATTTTCTAATTCTCAATTCATTGAAACAAAAGTATACATCCATAAAACAAAACTAAAACCTTTTCCCACACTAATATCAATAAAAAAATTTAAAACCAAAAACCTTGGGGAAAAAAAACAAATTAATGATACATAAAATTATTTGTGTTATATAATTCTACTAATATTTAGTCTACCAACAAGTTGCACTCAATGAACACAGAAACAAATCACAAATATTTATAACTGATAATACAATTGTGGGGGCAGTTAAAAGTTCCATCTCTTTCTGTTAGTGGGTTCCTATGAAAGAAGAGTAAAAAGTCAGCATTGATTTCATTCTTACTTATAACACAAAAGTAATCACAAGTTAAAAAGTGCTTAAGGGAAAAAATTATTATCTCATGTTTCTGACTGTTTCTTATGAGTTTTCTCATGTAAATCTGTGGGTAACTTCCCTATTTGGAGCTCATTCCTTTGATCCTCAGTGATAGAGGTGCTGGCATTCCTGGAAAAAGACAATACTACCAACTTCTCTGACAAGTTATGCTTTAGTGATTCAAATTGTTTAACAGCTTGGGCTTGGTATTTCACAGTTTGTGTCCCAACTCTTTTCATATTATTAAATGCATGCCCTGCTGCTGTTACTTCCTCTATTTTTTTCCAGGGAGTTTTCCTCTGGTTTGAGGCAAGCACATCACCTAACTCCTGCAGTAGTTAATTAGAAGTGTATTGTCCTTTCCCCACCGTGCAGGGTAACCTTGTCAGGTTTCTGGCATGGAATTATAAAAGATATACTTTTTTTTTTTTTTTACAACTAGGGTAGTCAACCATGAGTAGGAAGCTGGCTGAATTTTAGTTACCAGTTCCACAAAACTTACCTCAGCAGCGTTTAAGAGAAAAGTATTGCTATTCAATTTCCTGTAATAAACTATCCAGATATGAGAATTAGAAGGGAAATGTAAGATCATCCCTCTACTGTTGAAGCAACATGTGCTAGTATCAGGAATTCTAATGTTAGATCTGCAGTAATTAATACTGCAGCTGTTAGTAGGTCCAAATTAGCCATAACTTCAAAAATTCTATTTTGTGTTGCAGCAAATATCCAGCACTGTGATAGCAGAGTATCTGGATTTCCTTTAGGGTGAAGATTAGCAGATTTCCATTTCTCACTTGCGAGCCATAAATATTGACCTCAGCTGCTTGTCAAATAACCCTTGCTCTAGTGATTTTAACTCTTTGCTTCCCAGGAAGCACACATTGCCTTTTCAGATTCCACCGCAAAATCAATACTGACTGGGTTTCACTATCACCCAATTTATGTGCAGAATTGCCATTTTGTCAGCCCTATACAACACTATTTCTGTAGCAGTTTGCTGACTCTGACAATCATTTGAGGTTTCAATTTTAATTAAGGGTCATAATGCTACTTCTTTGTCGTCAGATGCCAATGTAAACATCACATCTTGCTCGTTATTAGAATGACAGATTAGCTCATTGTCTCCCAACTCCACACAAAAAGTGGGAGTCAAAAGAACTTATTCCTGAGAATGTTACTAGCTCTATACCCCACAATTTTTCCTGTACAGTTCTCTTTCTTTCATGCACAGTCCGAAGGTCTGTTTGAGGCTCCCTAAAACACTGGGGCTCAGTAGCAAGCAGCCTCTCTGCCTGAAGCCTTTTCTAATTTTCTTAATTTTGATGGCATTATAATTCTTTCATCAAATCTTTTAAAGATAGTATTATTTCATTTTCAGGTTTCTGAGTAACCAGTCTGTCATTATCCCTATTTTCTTATGCCAACTCCACCCTAGGAAGAGAGGGGTGACTAACAAAATTTTCAAGAAAGGAAAACCAACTATTTTCTTTACACTGACCACCCAGGATAACAATTTTCAAAAACAACTACACATCTTCCCTCACAAATTGCCTCAGAGGGGAGGCTGTGGCAAAGTTTCCAAAAGTTTCTACAGAAGGAATACTCAAGGTTTTCCTCAAAGAGAAATGCAGAGTCCAAAGATACTTCAGGTCAGAGGACAGCACCCACTTCTGACAGAAGTGAGGCCATGCAACCATTCAATATAACACTACAAAAGCTTTAAAGAAAGCAAATATTGAGTAGAAACATGGGAAAAAAAACCCAGTGACCTTAGGTAGATTACATAGGTGGTGACTTAGGCAGGTCCTTCAGAACATAAAAATTGAACAAAAGATTAAGACCAAGTTTTTCAGATATGTAAAGCTATAAAAGTTTGAATTCTCCAGGATTCTTATTATCTATTCATGACTGAATACTCATTACAAGGTTACACTCTCCCTACATCTCATGAAAAACAATAAAGGAGTCATGCTGTTGACATCTGCTTGGAACTCACTTGGTGGAGAGATGAGTCTCCTCAGGGAAGTCACAGTCGCAATTTGAGAGCTGCTGTGTGCTAAGGTTAAAAGAACTGAGTACAACAGTTCCTTAGAACAAGCAAACACATTGTGCTCTGATGATGCATTCAGTACAAAGGAATTACATTTTTACAGATCAAAACCCTGATCTCTACCCTTAAATTAAATGATGAACAAAGCACTATTACTTGAGTGTAGGTTTCTTTCTAAACAGCAGGATCAAACCACATCCTAGGCTTCATCTCGTCCCTCACCACAGCCTTGTCATTATTCTTCTTTTTATGTAATTACTTACATAACCCTTGCATAAAAATCTGTCCTTCTAATGCTTTCAAACAAAACATTACCTTACAAATCTCTCTGCAATATACATCATGCTGATAAATGCACGTTACAGGATCTCCATACTATGTCAATTTAAAGAGGACACAAACCCTGACAGCTCCCAGCTACAAGGCGTTGTTGCTCAAAATGCACCTCTTTATGCTCTTTCCTCCAGAGTCATCTTGTTTAAACTTCAGAATTTAATTCCAGAACAAGGCTGATACATGCACTGAGAAGTGCATAAATGTCTTTTGTTTACATTTTCTTTTCCCTAGGGCAGTAGCTCAGATACAAACCAATTCTTCCCACTCGTCAAATAGAAATCCTTCACCAAATAGAACAGACATTTTCTGTAAATAGCACCCCCCCAATCTTTATAGACAACAGAAACATTGCCTTCATCTTGGAGGTAACTGCATGGCTTGATCTAATGACTAAAATTTGAAATCTCTGAAACTAATAAAATTAAAATAGCAATTTACTTTGGAGGGTGATTACAAATGAAGTAAAATCTCAATGGACTTTTTTAATGCACACTTCTGCAAAGTCCCTTCCTTGAAAAGTTGTGGTGTTTACTGCAGACAAAATGTCTTGGGAAAGAAAAAAATATTTGCGTTTTTTTTTGTCTTCTTAAACAAATGTGGGCATATGAGATTCTAATCAGAATGGTATTAGGGATAATTACCATCAAACTTAATCCATTTCCAAATTCAATCCCAACAGTTCAAAAATCTCAGAAAAGTTCTAAAATTGCAGAAAAAACATTTCTCACAAATTCTTGGGCAACAAGTCAATAGCCCAACTTTATACTTCCTTCCCATCCCCCAAATATAGAGAAATTCCAGGTAAGAGAAAGGCATTCAATCACTCTTTAATAAAAAATGAGCCAAACTCTCAATCCCTTGTCACATTTTTACTTCTGACAGAAACTCTAATGCTAATTGATTTAAATACCATTAAGTATGATCTTAATAAGATGCATCTTCTTTACTAAAGCCAGGTCAGAACATGCCAAGAAGAGCTGTATTATCCTCTACCAGAAATCAAATGAATTTGTTGGGTTTTTTTGGTTGTTTTGTTTTGGTTTTTTTAATGTGTAGAACACTGGGCTTGTTAGGGAGCCTAAGCATTCATGTGCATGTTTGAATAATTACAGGTGCAAAACAAGACAGCAAGATGCACTATTGCTGTAAAGGTTCATTCTAATCTCCTTACTGAGCTTGGAAGGCAGAAGCTGCTGCACTTCCATAATATCCACACCATTTGTGCCTACAGACACTGTCTTTCCAAGTGTCATGCAATGACACAGAAAAACGTTTACGGGTCCCTCCGCATTCAGTTACAGATCTCCTCGTGCGTGCAGTCATTTTTATCAGAGTAAGACTTCCTCTTGTGGATAATGCAGGCCTGCACTGCACAACCAAACACAGAAACCAAGAGGCAGCTCATCCAGGGTGATATGAGAGTGAGGAAGCATGGAGCACTTCCCATTCCCAGGTTCTGGTGGAACAGGAGAGCAATAGATCCGTGGTTGCATCATGCTTATCAGAGCTAAAATGAAACAAAAAAGGATCCCAAGTTCCAAATACATGACTTTTGACAATGGAGGTACATGCAATCTAAGGCAGATTTTTCTTGTCAAGAGATCACCCACTACCCTCACCAGAGATGAACAGTGCTGCAACTGCTATTGCTTTCAAAAGAAGAGAATCAGGAACATAAATATTTTGTTTAGTAAGAAAATGCTGGCATAATAGAGATTGGGAAAATATAACCTGTTATTCAATATCAACAGAAGCCTATTCTGCAGTTTTCATTTAATTATCTTAATCTGTCCCAGTAGGAATATTTGCCTGTCCATTTAAACACTATACATGTTTTCTTTGCAATAGCAATCTGAAGAAATTAATCTGTAGCTTGCCACGATTCATGATCACATTTAGTATTCACATTGCACTCAGCTAAAAATTATGGTTTCCATAATAAGGAACAGTATATTTAAATTATAGTTTTGTGAATTAAGATTCTGCTGCTGAAGCCAAACTAAAAACCAATGAGTGGTGTCCATATAGTTCTGTTACAGAACCAGAAATAGCACATAGCATCCAACAAGGAACGACCTGCAATACCGTGTATGAAGCCTGAGCCACCAAACCAGGACTCCATGACCACTTTGAACAGGTTTAAAATAAAATCTCATTGATTTTTAATAAGATTTATCTTAGAGATGATGGTTGAAATAAATGCTCATACACAGCAAGAAGAAATAATATGTTTAAAATATCATACAATATCATTTTATGCAAGGCCAAAATCTTGTCAGCTTTATTTCAATAAAAATGTCTTAATGCCACAACAGTTTTATGTTCAAGGTAAGAACTGATTGGGCATCACCATCATATGGACTTCAAAGAAAAATGAGAAACAAAATGTCACAAGAAACAAGTTTTCTTCATGTATGTATGCACTGAGGTAGATGATCCACTCCTTGTAAATATCTAGTTTACCATCACTTATGAATGGAAGAACTTAGTATTCAGAGAGATTTTGCTGTTTGCTAAGAAAGACTTCTCAGAAAAGTCAGTGGGATACAACAAAAATCCTGATAAGCAGGACTTTTCCTATAAATTCTTCAGTGTTCTGTATTTATCAAAAGCTTACATAACCTAAAGTAAATGCTAGAAGAGTATAACATCATTTGGAGAGTACTGTGCAGTAGAGTAGGATGCTTTGTTCATGCAGTGTTAAGAGGCAGAAGGTAGATTATTCCTTATGAATACTTTGCAGAGATATTTCCATAACTAAAGGCTACTTTTATTTCTATCCTGCACATCACATTTTTAGTATAAAATCAACTCCACCACTGATCTGCAGAGTATTTTTTTCTCTGCCCTTGACCCTTTTTGTACAGAAATACCTTGGGACATCTCTAGTTGTCTGCTGTCTGCCTATTCTTATTTGATGAGGACAGTGTGAACTGAGAGTCTGGATCTGAATGGTACTTTCCCTTTGTCTAGCTGGTAATCAAGTATTTATACTAGAAGTGTATCTTTGACACTAAAGCTAAACTATATCTGTGGAGCTAAAAAGTGATGATATTTCCCTGAGTTTTCTTCATCTTCAGCACATCCTCTTCAGAGAGGGAGAAGGTAGTGAGCCAAACAAGTCTAGTCACATTGCTTCATATCTAGGAAGAAGTCTCATGGGATTTAGTGACTCTTAAGTGTTGCAGCAAGCAGTTACTACTTCATTCTCCCTTTAGAAAATATGGCATAGGGTCTATCTAATACTTGAGTTCAATTTGAAAGGTGTAATTCTTACTTACCCGTCTTAAACCATTCATCTTTAACTCCTTAATCCATAGGATTGCAAATAAGAAATTAACTCCTTTATCTATAAGATTAAAAGTAAGAAATGAAGAGCATAGGAAAACAAGAATTTTTTCATTCTTTCTTTTCATTTTTCATTTTTTCAACAAGCAGCCTAGATACAGACCAGAATTTATTTTAATTTTTTTTTTTAATTTAACAACCTAACAGTTTTATATTATAATCATGTATTCTACTCAATATAAATGGGGTTTGCAGTCATCCATTCCTCAGCTTTTACTCTATGTTTAATCAAGCTCAAAAGCTGTTTAACACTTCTTATCCTCCTTCCGCCATAAGCATTATAAAACTCATAGAACGCAAGTGGTAGTGTTCAGCTTTTTGCACTCTATGCCCTAGTTATCTGAAAGAAGCCTGATTTAAAAATGTAAAGAAGAAGTCTTACTAACTCTTGAAATAATTTTAACTTGCTTAATCTGTTGTTTTCTTTGCCCTTGCATATAAATTCCCTGTACTAGTACCTAATTATATATCAGCACATTTGAAAGTCATGTTTTGGTTTTGGGTTGGTTTCCAGTGGTCATTGAGGTTTTTTCCCCCCCTCATGTCACCCACAGTCTAGAGAAACATCATTACATGCTACATAAAATTCACCACCACGTTTGTTCCCTACATACTTAAGGTTTTGGTAAGCATTTGCATGGCAAACAAAGTATACTGGATAAGGTTGGTGGGGCTGATGATGCAGTATGAACAAAAGCCTTCACCACAGCTCTCATTTAAGTTAAATTTTATTCCATATAAAAAATATACTGAGTTAATGTAATGTCTTGACTCCAGCATGAAAAGTATTTCAGGATGAGAAAGGCATCCCTGATTGGATGCACAATCTAGCAATTTTAAGATCTGAGTTTCTCTAAGAGTCTGACAGTCTTCTCAAAGTAAGACTTGCTAAAATTCCAATGGGTTTGTCTTACTATGACAGTATGTGAGAGCTGAAGCAAAAATTACTCATTAATTTTAAAACTTTTATGTACATGAGGGTCTTTTTATTAAGACGCTGTCCTGGGTTGATGCTAAATTGTATCCCCATTCATCTGTTTAGCTCAGAAATAAGTGTTGTACCTTTAAAAACT
>JAWWMU010000180.1:7428215-7472876 GCA_035048155.1 Cinnycerthia olivascens | reverse complement strand
GTTTTGTTGTTCAGTGTTGTTCATGTTGTGATGAGGAGTGCTTTGACCGTGAAATAAACAACTTTTTTCCACTTTCCTCCAAGGAAATTTTTTTCTGTCCCAAACCAGCTGGGGGGAGGGGCAGTTCGGATTAGTTTTCTAGAGGGACTCCATTCAGAGGTTTTTTTCCCAAATTTGCCCTTAACCAGGACAGACACTACTCTAAATTTTCATTCCTGAAAGTAGAGAAAAGGCACAGAACAAGAAAGTTGAGTTTAAAAGCTAGTAAAGTTCCATTTTCTGAGAGGATATTAAGAATTCCTCAGCAAAGCCAGAATGCCTGTTCAAGAGACATCTGTGTGACATCACACTATCTCCAGCTTAGAATGCATTTGTAGTGGTTTTGGTTCATCAATCCTGTTGCTTCTTCCAAGCTAAAAACCAGAAAGAGAGCTATCTCGGGATTTTTACCCAAAATGTGTGTTCACACAGGTGTGAACCCTTTCATTGGTTAAATCATGAGTCAATATTCAAAATCGGCCACTGATTGGTCTTTTGTCAGGTTTACAGGAAGCAAACATGGTCCTAACAGAGAATAATTTCCACACCAAAAAGTTAATTAATGCCAAACCACGACAGCATCACAACATTACAGAGCTGCTCACTTCATGTCTGCATTGCCCAGTTTATCTTGTGATCCCAGACCTTACCCAGAAAATGCAGGGTCTGGAAAGCTCTGCTGATAAAGCCTCATATTTATCATGACACTTCCCCTGGACTGAGGACTGATGGTGAATGCTTTGCTTGCCTGCTGTTACATTGTTTTGCTTTGTTAAACTTGAGAAGATTTCTTACTGTTCCTGACCTTTACTTTTCATAGTTTCTTCTACTGCAACATTAGGACAGATGATTGTTTCTAAAGCATTTAATTCACCTCTTTACTCTAAAGTTGGACCCAATGAACTAAAACAGATGAGTTCAGTCTTCCATTCTCATTTTTCAACCAAGAGTATGTAATGTGTTGAATTCCACTGTGTCACAAGCATTGTACAATGGCTCTACAATTTGCATGAAGAAAATATATGGGGTCATGTGTGTAGCACTACTCAAAATGAGTTTTTAAATTAGGATAAAACCATAATAGCTTCAGCTTTCTGCTCAACAAATGCAAATATTTAGTGAGGCCTTCTTGCTGTGTGTTTCTAAGGAGCAGGCTCCCTTCAGCTATGATGGAAATCAAGTCTAAAATAAATCTTTGATAATGCCATTCTTCTCAGACAAGGACAGGTTGATGCCTTAAGAAATTTTGAGACTTCTTTTGTCACCATTAGAACTTTTATTTTTTGTTTGCCTATAATTTGCTATCCAGCTACTGTATTCCTTCAAAATTTATGCTGTTTTATCTCTTCAATGCCACAGAAGTTTTTAGCAAGTAGAATGGAAAACTAGTCATGAATTTATCCCAAGTGTGTTTATCCACAAGAAATAAGGCTTTCTACAAGGTTTTGTCACACTTTTAGAAATAGGCTTATACCATCAATTTCCCTTATATAATGTACAATGAAATACCTTGCATATAGAGCTACAACAACACATTGATAGAAGACAAAGGCCTCATGATAATGAGAGAACTGAACATACAGTCTAATGGAGTTAAAAAATATATAAAGAATTTTTATTTTAATATGAAAATTTCCTACCACCTACACATCTTTAATTGAAATTCCATTCAAGCTTTTATAAATCAACATCATGTCATATCTGAAAAATGCTGAAATTAAATTAATCATTAAATTTACATTTCTTTACTTGAAAAATGCATTTCTTGTGGTGATAACCTAATCACCAACAAGCATCAACTGCCCTTAAACACATCATGTTACTAATTCTGTGAGGTCATTTATCTTTCCTTTTTACCCAACAATTCAATGTGTTTCTTGCAATAATGTCATGGGTTGCAGTGCAAAATGTAACCAAAAAGTCTGTAATTCATCATCATCTGTTGGAACTGGGGTGGGGGGTGGTGTAATCTTCTGTCAATGGGGCAGCTGATAAGAAACCAGCTGGGGCAGTTTCTTTATCTCTTCTATGACCCATCCTCCCTTCAGGGAGAGATCTTCTGCTAATGGGCCATTGGGTCTCACTGATAAAATTCCATCATCCCATTGGGAAATGCTCCATCCAGGGGGAGGAGCGAAGCATCCCTACCTGGATAAAAACCTGAGACTTGGAACAACAGCAACCTTTTCCACTGGATTCTCAGAAGACCAAGTTCCTATATCACCACTGGACCTTCAGCAGAGGGCTGCACCTTTCTACAGAATCACTGCTTCAAAAGAGCCACATCTGCCACTCCAGAAGAACTGCAGCCACCGTTTAATCTGACTGCTACCAACACCCTGACTTGGAGGGTGTTGGGTTGTATTCTGATTTTGTCGGTGGGTTTGGTTTTTTTTAATACTGCATGCCTGTTTTATTTCAGTTTCTCCTAATAAAGAACTGTTATTTGTATTCCCATATATTTGCCTGAGAGCCCTTTAATTTCAAAATTATAAGAATTCAGAGGGAAGGGGTTTACATTCACCATTGCAAGGAAGGTTCCTGCCTTCCTTAGCAGACACCTGTTGTTCAAACCAAGACACTCAGTCTGTTCTGCTTTGCTGTGGCGCAATGTGTACAGCATCTGACAATTTGTGCCTTTGCATGACTGCTTTGATTTTTGTCCCGTGGGCTGCACTGGCTGGTTTTCTTTCTGGACACAGTGAGAAGACTCGTTCAGCTTTGTTTTTATCAGGCGCTGTAGCAGCCTGCAGTGGGCAGGAGTTGTTTTCCCTGCTCTCCTCCTCCACTGTTGGCTTCTGCATGCCTCGAGGCTCTCTTTCAACTCAGTCCGCAGCAGTCAAACTTGCAGAGCACAGCCCCACCAGCCCTTCTGCACTCTGACCTTTGTTAGAAAGATTTCCATCCATTTCAGTAATCCTTTACTGTCTTCAACTGTTCATTGTTCCCAAGAAAATTTTCCTTGTTTCAAAGGCAGACTGTACACTCTGTTTGAAATGTCCAAATCTGAGTAAATTTATCTAAGGACTATATTTTATACATATTTTTAAGCTGATTTTTTTTTTTTGTTTTAGTAGGTGGATATCAAATCAGTATCTCCCATATTTTAGAGGTGAGAATAAACTAGAGAAAAATATTGCCTGCTGATTTTCTCTCTCTTTACTAATTGAGTACAGCATTTCTTCTATAATCTTCTGGAAAGAATATTAATTTTGAGTAATATCCTGCATGTTGTCAAAATGACAAAATAACTCCAGTATCTACAACTGACTTGCTGACAGACGCAAAGGAATTCTTCTTTTTCTCTCCTCTGTGGAAATTCTAAGGCCACAATGTGCTTGAAGGAAGAAAACGTGCTCTGGGTTGTCACTTATGCAGTTCTGTGAAGTTTCAATTGGCACAAATCCTGTAAGCAAGGGCTTGGGGAAATCAGGAGAGGTAGATTGGGAAATTGGGGTAGATCAGCTGAATAAATTAGAGCTACTTTAAAAAGATTATGTCGTACCTATTTGTTCGAAGTTCATTCTCAGCCTGAAATTTGTGGACTGCAGACGTAGCCAAATTATGCATATTGGCACCAAAAGAGTGGTGAAGCAAGAGTCACAATCAGATGCAAGTATACACTGTAGCAGTTCATACTCCGTCAATAAAAGTCAGCTTCACATGCAGCAAAACACAGAGGAAAGAATAAGAAAGACAACAGCAGCAAAGCAACAGGAAAACTTCAATGGAATTGTGTGACATTGTTCCTAAGTTTTGTTCTTTTTTGATTTCCCCCAAAAAACTAATTAGTTACAAAAAAAAATTGATCCAACCTAGCACACACTGCTCTCACTTAAACGTGTTACTCAAGGATCTAACCCAGTTGACAGTGATCACTTCAGTAATGAATTAAATGAAATGTAGTTTGCACACAATTAAACTTCTCATTACAGTAAGTCAATCTAACCTCTGATATGAAAATTCAGTGTGGCCCAAAATTCCCACCAGTTGTCTTGTTTCGAGAGTTTCAGTGCAGAACTGATATGTTCCAGGATCAGAAGATGTAAAATACACAAACAAGTCCTAAAATCGTTAAAAATATTTTTGGAGTGACTATCTGTTGTGAAACATATTAATGTTATTAGTGCATTTTTGGCTGCAAAATTTTTCACAAAGTACATATATTTGTGACATGTAAAAAACCATATTCTATATACATGCTATCAAAATGATAGATAATTATAACATTATAATATATATTATATATCATGTGGACATCATATGTTACATAGATGGTATTATATTAATATATCAGTAAAATCGTATGTTTTATCGCTATCTGTAGAGACTCATATTAATGCTCTATAGTTAGGGTATATATGAGTGGCTAGCCAGATGATCCATTCCTCTTGCTTCAATAAAATCAGTGTTGAACAATCTTGACTGTGCAAGACTTTATTGACATCACCAGTACCTATAGCATTTGTAAATCTCATGGGTGGGGAACGTGGGCTAGTGCACTGTCTCCTTGCACTCAAGCAAACCTACAGTGCTGAAGTGGTTCTATTGAGAAATGAAGCCAAGCTGCCCTGAGCCCGTGTGATCACAGAATCACAGGATGGCTCGGCTTGGAAGGCTCCTTCCAAATGGTCTTGTTGCAAGCCTACTGCCATGGGCAGGGACATCTTGCACACGACCAGTTTCCTCCAAGCCCCAGCCAAGCTGACCAGGAACACTGCCAGGGATCCAGGGGCAGCCCCAACTTCTGTGGGCAGCGTGGGCCGGGGCCTCAGCAGCCTCAGAGGCCAGAATTCCTTGCCCATGTACAGCCCAAGGCCGCCTGTGTCAGTGGGAAGCCCCCGGCCCTGGTGCTGTCCCTGCAGGCCCTTGCCCAGAGCCCCTGCACAGGTGTGTGCTGGGTCCCTTGCAGGCACTGCAAGGCCGCAGGAAGGTGCCCCTGGAGAAGGCCTTGGAGAGCGCTGGGGCCAGCAGTGGCAGCATGAGGGCAGCAGGCAGGGCCTGGCATGGCCGCCGGGCCGGGAGGGCACAGGGCGGGCGCTTAGGCCCTGCCAGCTGCAGCAGGGAGCTGTGCAGTGTGGCCGGCAGAAAGCCGTGGGCTCCTGCAGCTCTGCATCTCTCACGCTTTGACACGCTGTGTCCAAAAATGCTCAGCCCTGGGTAGCCTCGGACCAGTGGCTGCCTGTGGGCTGCCCTGGGAAAGCAGCAAAATCCAGGTGCAGCTAAGGCACACTGCGATGGGGATGACAGTGCTCTCCAGGGAGCTGAAACAGCGTCGATGGATGAAGCAAGGACAAAGGACGAGGGGCTGGTTTGTAATCCAAAGAAGTTTATTCCCCACAGTGTCAGGGACCAGCAACTGCACACCAGGGTTCCCAGAGGCAAACCTCGTGGAACCCACCCCCCACGCAGAGGGTTTTATACTCCACCTGCAAAAAGATACAATGCATCACCCAATCCCAAGGAGTAACTAGGAAGGGTGAGTGGGGGTCAATGGACAGGACAGGCGCTAGGGGAAGACTGGTAGGAAAAGAGCTAGAAAAAGGAGCTGGGAATGACCAAACAAGGGAGACCTGGGGAGCAAAAATGGACTGACTGACAAATAAAAACATTGTCTGCCAAAGGCTAAAACAGAAACTGGTAGCCTAAGGGCAAACTAACTGGGAGAAACATAGGAGGAATTTTGCGATAAACCATTATAGACTCACGCGATATGAACAAAGTAAAATACATAAATAAAACATTAATTTTGCACCACAAAATTGCCTCAGGCAGCTGCCCAAGCACAGCCGGCCGGGGACACGCGGCCACCCTGGTGACACCCGCAGGGGGATCCTGCTCTGGGATCAAGCCAGGCCGCAGCAGGGAGCACCCATTGGGCTGTGCCTGGGGAGGGAACGGCTCTGCCCAGGGACAGGGGAGAGCAGGGACAACAGGGACAGTAGAGACAGCAGGGACAGCACAGACAGCACAGACAGCAGGGACAGCATGGACAGCACTGAAAGCATGGACAGAAGGGACAGCATGGACAGCACAGTCAGGACGGACAACAGGGACAGCAGGGACAGCAGTGCCAGCCACAGTGAGACATGGACACGTGTGTTGTCACTGTCAGCATCAGAGAGGAACCTGCTCACTCTCAGCAACTCCCACACAGGAGGCTGGGCCTAGTGCAGGGCAGGCTCTACTCCCAGGAAAACAATGGAGACAACAAAAGGGAGCGGTCTCAAGGTCTGCTGAGGGAAGCCTTAGATTAGCTGTTAGGGAAGAGTTTCTCCTCCAAAAGGCTTGGCAAGCAATGGCACAGGATGCCCATGGAATTAGCAGAATTGTCATTGCTGGAAGCACCCCAGGAAAGTGTGGATGTGGCAACTGAGGACATGGTTTTGAGGTGAACTTCTCAGGACCAGGTTTGTGCCCTCTGCCTTGATGGAAGGACAAATGTAGGGTGGGACACAGCCCAGATGCTGGCAGCTGGGAACTGACATAAGCCATACAGATAAGCCTTCCACGTTGTCTAGCACCGGTGCTGGCAGCTGAGCCACTGGCAACACGCCACCTTACCCTACTGCAGAAGCATTTGAGACAAGCTGGGGCACAAGAGAGGGGTCCTTGTTTGTCCCGCCTTTTGAGCAAAGGGTGAGAAAAGAGAAATGCTGTCACGCAACATCTTCTTGAATTGTCACATCCTAACAGAGCAAGGAGAGGGGCAAAAGCCCAATTTTGAGTTCCATCTAGGCAGCACCCAGAGGGGACCACTCAAATCCAGTGTGCAATATGGTCCATGTCACAGGTTTTCCTGTGGCAGAAATAACTTCAAAAACACCAACCAAACCCAAAACCCCATAGAGCAAGATTTGAATTTTCCATGATTGATGGCTGGGAGGAGTTCCTGTGCAGTGAGCATGTGTCTCTTCTCTGCCCACTCCTTGTCTTTGCTCATCTCAGGGCTCTACAAAGCCAGGTCAGGCTTTCTTCCTGCTCTTGCCTGTGCTGAGAGCAACCAGCCTTGCTGTGCCCAGTGCTGTTTCAGCAGGAGAGCTGGTGAAGGTGGCCACAAGGCACGCAGCCTTCCCCTGCAAGGCTCCAGAGATACAAGGGCAGAAGCTGCAGCCTAAGCTGCATTGCAGCAGCACCTTGTGGAGTGTGTCTATCCTCTGGCATCCTTCAGCCTGGGCAGTGTAAATTTGAGGTGCTTGCACAGGGAATTTGGGCTTTGCCCAAAGTGGGGCTGAGATGTAGGCATAGGCCAAGCAAGGGCTCTCACTTGTGCTGCCAGTGCCATGGAAGGCCCCAAAGCAAGAGGGCATTTCTTGGCTGCAGGGATCTTCAGCAAGTGTGACCTTACAGCCTAGCAAATTCCACATGGCCACGCAGGGCCATTCCAGCACTGACTTTCACTCCAAACCTTTCCATTGCCTACAGGAAAAATTCAGATTTTCCCTTCTGCTTCAAAGGGGATGCATTCCCTTGGCTGATGTATTTGGCACAAAGGTTCTCCTCATATGGAAATGCTTCCTGGCAGCCTGAAACTCTTCTGCCCACCGACAACCCATTTGATCCCCCTGCATCACGGGAAGTACAGTGCAAAGGCAGCACCTTTCTCTCCTCTGCCAGCAGCTGCTTTCACTGCCCAAACCTCCTTTCCCTCAATACTGAAAATGTCGGGTAGTTCCTAAATGGCTAAATGGTGTTCCTTACTAAGATTTGCAGTGGGGCACTTCATGACTTGTAGTCTTCCTCTACCAGGAAGGGACTTGGACTTGGACTCTTCTAGGTGGCTTTGGAAGGTCAATTGAGGAAATACTGTCAAATCCACTTAAGCTCCTTTAAAAAGGATAATTTGATGTTCAGTGGCATTTTCTCATTTTGAGCTAAGTGACCAAAGTGCAACAGCTAAATAGGACTCTCTCTAACACAAATGTGAAATATTTTTGCAAAACAAAGGTTTTTGAGTTTTAGAATTATATCTTCTGGAGAGAACTCCTTTCATGGCATATCCCTTCCTGAATTCCTGCTTAATCTGTTTTATTTCTCCCTTCTGCCCCCTTCTGTGCCATGGTGGGAACACAGCTGCTGGCTTAGGATGGAAATTGCTTTGTAGCATCATTGTTCCTGGTGAAATGTTTTGCTGAGGGTGAAAGGACCTTTGCACTACTGCAGTGGTCCAGAACATCAGCACCTGAGTTTAGCATTCTGCTCTGACTGTGGCCTTTGTAAAAACCTCACTCCTGAGCACTTGAGGCTCATCCTCAGCCAGCCTGAGCCAGTGGCTTCTGAGAGTGGCTGCCCAGCTCTGCCAGCTGGCAGTTTGCTCCTGTGAGCCTACATGTTTCTCTACATCTCAGAGACATGAGTGTTTCTAGACACACTCCAAAAGCAGCTGTGAGCTGGACACAGAGCTTACTTTACCACTAAGCAAACACTGAGGGCAGGGCTGTAAGGCACTTTCTGTCAAACATTAGGCTAATGAAATCTGGGCTGGTTTTCTAACAAAATATAATGTTCATTTGCCAAGACTCCACCCTCTAAATCAGGATCTCTGCAGACCCAGTCCCAACTTTCCCATTGCCTCCACATGCAGCAGTTTTGGCGAAACAAAGGCAGCACTTTTCCCCAGAGTGGTAAGACAGCAGCTCCCCTCCTCCTTTCAGCTAAATTCCCACTGCCAGATAGGTTTTCAGCCCCCTCCTTTAGCCCAAGGCATCCACATGTATTTGTGTTTTGTGACTTTGAAGAAAACGTAAAATGACTTATTTTATTAGCAGCCAACAGTCACTTTAAAGCAAAAATGTAGTTGAGAAATTAATCATTCTACACTTCTAAAGTGGGATTTATTGTAACTCTTAAAATAAGTTTAAAATGAACCAAAAGCTAAATGCATGAATCACTCTTTTAAAGTAAAGTCAGAACCTCAATGGAAGGTATATGTACCAAAATTAAATGCAAGGACATCTAATTTTCCTAATTTAAGATAATATTAAAGTACTGTGTTGTCCCTTAGCATCTCAATGGCTTGAGGAAAGTGTTTCCATTTAGCAGAAAAGGTTTTCTTTGATAATACTTTCCCAGAATGTTGAAAAGGTTTTGTTTCTCACTCTTGTTTCTTTTTTTTTTTTTTTTTTTTTTTAGTGTGTGCAGAGCGGAGGAATTGGCTAAAAAGCCAAATTAACTTCCTCTGAGAAAATGCCCACTTTCGGTGTTTACTAGGGCAAAGCAGGCCATTGTCTGGAGAAAATGGCTCTGAGTTAAATTTAGGGGCCGGGCATTAAAATTGGCTGAGCTGGATAATAAGGGGCACAGAGTTTCACCTAAGAGGTTATATTCACAGATTCTTGATGGATTTTTTCCATAGTTTTTCCAAGTACACAATTTGCTGAAAATTGGCAGGAAAATGTGGCCAGATCCAGGTGCAGCTTCAAGAGCGTATTTTTTAAGAATCATTATTGCCAGTTACCGCTTTGGGAGATGGTTCCCAGAAGCTCCTGGGAAGAGGGTGAGATACACCCTACTTGCTACTGTGATCACAGACTGTGAGCAGGCAGGACCCATTTCACAGGTAGGATTTTGACCAGAGGAGCTCCCTTAATAACCCTGCCATGTTTTCTCAGCTTATTTTATTGCTTGTGTGCCTGGCTGAGCAAAGATGCTGCTTTCCCAGCTGTGGCCATGCATTCTGCATTGGCCTCAGACCCCATCAGCTCCTTCTTAGTTATTTTCACTGTGTCGTAACTCTGTTTCCACCGATGAGTACATTCTGTGTTTTCCTCAAACTGTATAGAACCAAAAATCTCACTAGGCAGAACAGCTTTGCCTTTTTCTGAATTATTTGTATGCAAGATAGGCTTTGCCCCAATGGCTGGAAAGACTCAGCTTCCCCTAATTAACACTTGTCTGATGCACAAAAGTGTCTTGGAATATTTTATTTTCTGTCCGCCTTGGCTTTAATTTCAAAAGCACAAAATCTCTGACTACAAATAAATGACAGCTTTGCGCTGCAGCGATAAAGTGCCTGGACAAAAATGCTGCAGCTATATGAAAGGGAAATTCAATGTCCAGTCCTTAGACACCTTTGAAACAGTTTCCTGTTTTGCCAGTCCTTTAGGGCCAGGCAGTGAGTTCTTGCAGAGCTTGCTCAGAGCTTACTGACACAAGCAGGCCAGCTCGTGGTGGGGACAGCACGCATGCCAGTGGCAACTCACTGCTGCAAACAGTCAGATGAGTTTACAGCAGAAACCCACCACAAAACATGCTTCTTGCTTCGAATCTCCTGCCAAAATTGGGCAAGATATCAATCACCTCAGCTTCCAGAAGATGGGGCTGTCCTTCCTCTCAGTATCATCCTGCCTGGTGGGATAGTCACCTCACTCATTCTCTCTCATCACTCTCAGCAAAAAACTTAGAATCACATTATTGTTTAGGTTGGAAAATACGTCTGAGATCATTGAGTCCAGTATTAAGCCCACCACTAAATCATGTCCCAAAATGCCACACCCACACAGCTTTTGAACACCTCCAGGGATAGTGACTCAATCACTGCCCTGGACAGCGTGTTTCAGCCTGACTATCCTGTCAGTGAAGAAATTTCAACACCCAATCTAAACCTCCTATTATACAACTTGAGTCCATTTCCTCTGTTATTTGTTACCTGGGGAGAAGACACTCACCCCACCTGGTTCCAACCTCCTGTCAGGGAGTTGTGGAGAATGAGATGGTCCTCCTTGAGCTCCTTTTCTTCAGACTGAATCCTCCCAGCTCCCTCAGTTGCTCCACATCAGACTTGTTCTTCAGACTCTTCCCCATCTCCATTGCCCTTCCCTGGACACACTCCAGCCCTTTCATGTGTTTCCGGCAGTGAGACGTTCAAAACTGACCACAAGACTTGAGGGTTACCTTGGTACAGAGATTATTTGCACATGACTGTCCTTCCCTAGCCCACAAATAACTGTGTCGTGTTTGCATGTGTTGCTGCTCTGGAGCTGGGCTGAGCAAAGCTGGTGGTGTCAGCCCAAAGAGAGATTAAATGATTGTGGAAGAATTTCTTTATCACCATCCTGTGTAAATAGAGATTAGAGACAGAGCATTTTTCTTACACTTGTGTTTCTGAAAACAGGAGAGAATACAGGGCCTGGCAGTTTTACAGAGCCAGCTTCAAGTGTGTTGCTGCAAATCCAAGAGGACATGGGCTCATCGTAATATCCAGATAAAGTGAGAATGGCAGTGCCACTCTGCCTGTAGCACATTCCTCCATTGGCAGTGCCTTGGGGAACAGCAAAGCTCTGAGTTCACACTGCCAGGTTTGTGTTAGTCCCAGCTGAGCCTAAGGTGACCTGCTCCTTCTAGGAAGGTCCCTGGTGTTTGTCCTCCAAGGAAAGGTCTCTGCAGGCAGTGGAATTGCAGGAGCCTGAGGAGGTCCCTGTAACACTTCTATCCCTGGCAGAGTTCCAGACCAGGCTGGATGGGGCTCTGAGCCTCCTGGTATAATGGAAGGCATCCCTGCTCATGGCAGAGGAGTTTCAACAAAATGGTCTTGAAGGTCTCTTCTACCCCAAACAATTCTATGATTCTATGACATACAGATGAGAGCAAGCAGGAGCTCAGGTTGCAAGTTCAGTATTTGAAGTGTTAGGTGTGATTGCTTTCTCAGAGAAATTGCTTTCCTTTGGGGTGAGTGGCTTATTCTGTGCACCAAGCACTCAATTCTGATCAGAAGAGGTGATCCCTGTGTGATATAGGAGAGTGTACAATGTAGCTTTCCATGTTTCAGTGGCTGCTTCCATCCCTGCAAGCTGGCCTTGGAAAGCATACAGAGCAGAGTAAGAATAAAGTGGTATTCATCACTGGCAATGAAAAGTACTCTTACCTCAAAAGAGAGAAATAACTTTTTTTTGTTTGAGGTGTGGGCATTCAACGGAGCAGGTCCTGCTGCATGCTTGGATGGCACCCAGCCCATGTCTCATTGCTATTTACTCTGTAAGTACTGATTTCCCAATGGGAACAACTGTTGAGCAGTACAGCCAGAGTTAAACATTTCAGGCAATTTCTGCACCCTCTGACTCCAAAGAAGAGTTCCTGAAAATGGGGAAATAATGCCAACATCATCATTGCTGGTCCAATGAGGACTCCTAGGAGGAAAAATGTTTCTCAATTTTGTTGCATCTGTTAACAGGATTCAATTAAGCTGCCAGAAATTATAAGCATGTCAAGAGACATCAGCTATCATTCCTCACTACCAGACAAAATCTTTGTCATGTTGTGGTGGTTTAATGACAGGTGTCTGCTAAGGAAGGCAGGAGCCTCCCTTGGAGTGAAAGATGTAGACCCCCCCCTCCAAATTATCATAATTTTGGATTTAAGTGGGCTCTCAGGCAAATATATGGGAATACAAATAACTGTTCTTTATTAGGAGAAACTGAAATAAAATAAGCATGCAGTATTAAGAAAAAACAAACCCACTGACAGAGACAGAATACAACCTGACACCCTGTGGGTCAGGGTGTTGGTGGCAGTCCCATTAAATGGTGGCTGCAGCCCTCCTGCAGTGGCAGATGTGGCTCTGTTGGAGCAGTGATCCTGTAGAAAGGTGCAGACCTCCACTGAAGGTCCAATGGTGATGGATGGGTCTAGTTTTCCTCTGGGAGTCCAGTAGAAAAGGCTGTCTTGGTGTCCCAAATCTCAGGTTTTTATCCAGGTTGGGATGCTTGGCTCCTCCTCCTGGATGGAGCATTTCCCAATGGGATGATGGAATTTTATCACTGACACTCAATGGCCCATTAGCAGAAGATCTCTCCCTGAAGGGAGGATGGGTCATGGAAGAGATAAAGAAACAGCCCCAGCTGGTTTCTTATCAGCTGGGCTATTGACAGAAGATTACACCACCCCCCCACTTCAGTTCCAACAAATGGTGATAGAATAGCACACATTTGGTTACATTTTGCACTGCAACCCATGAAAATTTGAACGAAATCCTTTGCATTAATGCCATGTCAAGATGAAAAATTATTAGCACTGACTGAGTAGAACATTTCCTTTACCCACTGGAGTACAGCTCTTTACAAAACTGTTAGATCAGCATAAAATAATCTAAAGAAAGTGTGAACCTTGCAGATTTTTTTAACTGATGTTAAATGAAACTGAAGAAAGCGCATTTTTTACATTGTAGGCTGTATCATCAGAAGTGTAATTATTTACATTTTAATTTTGTCTGTCAAAGCATAATTTCTCTTTACTTGCTAGTCTTTTCTAGTTTTTAACATATGTCTTGATCATAGCAGATAACCTTACTCATATGCCTTTGAAAACAGCGAAATCTACTTGTATCTAATCTAATTTATAGAGGAGCACACTCACTTTTCCATCTCAGACAGCAACAATTCTTTAAAATATTTGTAAGCTGCTTGGTTAGAGTTTTCAGCCAGAATTTTACAGCACAGATTAAGTTTGTTATATTTTTTATGAGTGCCTAAATAATTTTGTAAAGTTTGCCACAACCCCTAACTACATAATGCATGAGGAACCAACAAAGTTGGATTGTCATTATCTGGACTCAGGATTACATCATCAGAGGTAGCAGAGGTCTAAACATATTCCTAAATATCATTCTCCATAAGTGAAGGTCCTTCCTGAAGCATGCCTTGGAAGTGGAAGGAAATCTTACAGCTGAACAGACATGTTCAAAGTGTTAATACAGTTTAAAAAACACCCACTTTTGAGAAGTCTATTTATATACATACTAAAGAGTAGTATTTTCAGTCATTGCCTGTTTTTGCAACATATATCCTGGTCAGAAAATCCATATTACTGGAGTATATTTACTAGCAAAATAAGAGATATAGATAGGTTAGGTCAAATTAACAGTTATCACAGTTCTTACCCAAATGCTTAAAACAAGACCAAAGACAGATCAAAAAGTTAACATTCTTATTCATATTCAGACTAGTCTGTGGGGGCAAACTGATAATTTATCAGTTTACTCAGCCTTTGTCAGAATTTTTTTTTAACTCTTTCAAGCTAAAACCTTAATGCTGCATCTTTAATTTTCAGGTATTTACTAGTAGGTGTCACAGAAGCAAAAGTCATCTGTTTAGCTAGACAAACATGGAGGCATACAAGGAAACATCTGTCACTCACCATTCCAACTGGAAAGAAAAGTCATTTAAAAAGTAGATTAAGTATATAAACAGAAGATAGGATATTATTTATTCACTAGCCTTGTAAATTATCAAATTAATATTCTACTGAAAATGGAATAACAGATAAATGTTCCTGAAGGTAAATTTATCGCTCTCCAAGAGGATTCTGGTTTTCATCCAAATATAATTTTGTCATTTTTCTTTCATGTTGCAATGTGAGTGAGGAAAAGCAGCATCGCAGGGGACTCACTACAAATGCGCTCTCACTTGGCATAACTGAAGGGTAAGGCTTTAAATATCTCTAACTCATTTCAAGTGAAAGGCTAAATAAAACAGAATTACGTTTGTGGGTGAAGAAAAGGATTGTCTTGTTTTGTTTTGCCCTTATCCCGATATCTCTGGAAAGGCTTCTGCACAATGGTATCAGCCATACTTTTCTCAGTCATACATTCCTACACATTTGTATTGGAGGCCTAATTTGCTTTTACTTTGAAATAAAGTCAAAAAGATGTCAATCTGTAAATGATATAACGGACTGTACTCAAGAGGAAAAAATAATGACTTAACATTCAGAAACAACATATTATCAGGTTTGACAGTTCTGTTTTCTCCCACACTCCAAGTTAGCAAACATCAGCCATTACAATCAAGTAAGGTTAACTCATGACTTAATTGTGCTAACCCAGCTGATGCTGATGAGATTTTAAACATTGGAACTTAACTTTCTTGATTAGGTTGCAATGTTGAAGCCTGTTGGCATCACCAGAAATCTTCTGTCTAGACACGGAACCATGTTTTGGGGGTGTGCATGTCTTTTTTATTCTTTGTCTTCTGTGCAGTCTGATAACGTTACTGCTGTACTGAAAGCAGCATCAGCCTATTCTCTATAAATAAAAGCACCTCCACTCAGATTCCAAGAAAAATCCAGTCGCTATCAGAGAGGGACAAAAAATGAAGCTCATTTAGAAATTCTTTACCATGAGGGTGATGAGTGTTTGGAAGAGGTTGCCCAGAGAAATTATCAATGCCCCATCTCTGGAAGTCTCAAGGCCAGGTTGGGTGGGGCTTTGAGCAACCTGTTCTAGAGAGAGGAGTGTCTGCCCATGACGGGGGAGTTGTAAATAGATGGTCTTAAAGGTCCCTTCCAATCCAGTCCATTCTGTAATTCTGTGATTCTGAGTGCCATTTTGGAGTCCCACATTGCTACTTTCAGGGTTAAAGATCTAGTTGCTGACACAACGTAATGTGTGTAGCTGTAGGTTCTGACCAGCAACAGAGTGTCATATTGCTCATCTGAGGTGTAATCAAATCATTTAAGATATAAAAACATATTCACAGACGAGCTAAGTAAAGCTCTGTTTTTAATAGTGAGATTCTTTCACATCCCTCAGCCAGTCAAGAAAAGAATGTTTCTCAATGTAATCTGAATCCCAAATGTATTTTCCAAGTTATCTGTAAAATTCTGTGTTTTGCCTGGATATTTTCACCATTCTTAGATCAATCTATGCATACAACTATACTTCAGTGGTTTCACAGTGATGTAAAGATGGAAGCCATTGATCATATAAATTAAAGAAATTCTCCTGAAACACTGATATCAAATCAAGCAAGCTGGTCATTTGCACACCACATACGGCCTGTTCTGTCAGTGACAATGGCTTATGAAAGGAAAGGTGTCTTTTATAGCCTTACCTTTTTTCAATTGTCATAATATAAATCAATACACAAGAAGTGGTATTAGAAATCATGATCTTCCTAGACCTAGGAGTAGATAGAAAGTATTTTTCTTGTTAAGAAAGTGTGGGGGAAAAAAAATCTGACTTGTTCTGTGGTAATGTAGGAGGTGCGAATAGCAATATGCACTCAAAAGAGGTTAAACATTAAAAGAGGCCAAGTTTAGTAGAATTTCAGCATCTAAAACATAAAACTAAAAGACAAAACATAAAAAACCCCCCTTGGACAATAAAATCAAACTAATCTATATAAAAACTTTGAAATAACAAGTTTGAAGAAAGTTAAGAGTTTATGAAAGCAAAGAAGAAATGTTTGTTCATAGGGTATTTCTGCATAATATGCTCACTCCTTCTGCATTTCATTTGACTGAATAGGTGAGAATGGAAAGAGGATCCCAGCCTGGATGAAATCAGACCTGCATAATGTAATCAAGGAAGAAATGCGTTATATGTTAGATATAATATAAAAAAGGTAAAGCTGAAATGAGGAAAGATGAGTCAAATATGGAAAATGGAGATAAACTGTACAAGAGGCTAAGGTAAGACTTTTTCCCAAGTACATTAAAAACATTGTGAAGAAGACAGATCAGATAACACAGAAGGCAAAAAGAATGTAGTGACTGCAAAAATATGAATGAAAAGAAATGCATTCCTTAATTCCATATTCATAAAAGCCCAGGGTTATCAAGAGACATCATTTATAAAGGATGAAAAGTTGTTATTGAGAATGATATGACATCAGAGAATGTTAAGGGAACCCCAAGACATACAATGACAAAATACCTACAGGGTGTCAATAGAAAACAAATTATATTGAGGTGGCCTCCCATCTTTAACTCACCCAGAGACTTTTCAGTAATATACTGAAAAAAAAAAAGGAAATCACCCTGAAAACCCAGTCTTAATATAAATAAATGAAAATGTATATTTAAATTAACATTTTTCTTGAAGAAATCAAGTGAAAAAAAGATCTCAGGTTTTTTCCATTGTTTTCTAAACAGAGGATGGATATTCTTTGTAATGTATGTATCCATTCTATCCCAGGTTTTAGGAACAATGCCTTAAAAATAAATATATATTCATTTAGGATTAATATCGTGTGAATTAAAATATGAAATAAGGATGTATAGATCGATGAAACACTAAAATAGTACTGTGTCTGGAGTTAAAAAACACTACCCATCAAATCAAGATTCTAGCACTACAGGAAAAGTACATCTCCCTGCTGCTATGATCATTTACACAGAAATCCCAATGCTGGATAACAGAGCACTACATAAATCACGACAATTGCAAAGGGAAAGTCTACCCAGTACTTTTCCCTGATTTGAATTAAGAGCCTCATCCTCTAAAATACATAATTAGTGTCAATATCGTTAAATATTCAGAGATTGTTTTTTATTGTTTTCTGAGGTAATTCCTACAGTGCCTATGTTGTTTTTTTAATAGACCCTCACAGCCAGCAGGAGCTACTAACTCTCGACTAAGTGACTGCATAATGAATTTCAATTTCTCTTCTAACACAAAAACAAATCAGAGCTTAAGCCTGGCAGTTATGTGGGTTGCAGAATTTACCAGGGAGGCTGCTGGCCTTCTGCACACATTTCAGTGAAAAGCCCTCAAATCAGTGAAGGACCAAGCATATGCTTAATTATACTTAAGTGTGTGCTTAAGCATTTCTTTAATTGACATTGCAAGTAAGATGAAATTTTCTAGGTTATCAGTCTGACACTAATTGTAATCAATGCAAATTTATTCTCTCTGGTATTTGTTCACAGAGCAGTCCTGATTTCAATTGTATGCATCTATTGTCCTCATAACACAGCTCAGATATTTTCTGTCTGTGTGTTGAAATTAGCAGTCACTGTTCATGAAAATTTCTGTATTCCTTATATCTCATGGGGATGGCTTTGTTCTGCTGCAAAACAAAAATTTTAAAGCATTAAGCTGGTCATACGGTATGAATACTTAGCAAAAATATTTATGTAAAAGTAAAGACATGACTAATAAAGTGCAAATCTGCCAAAACTATTCCAATCAACAGTTTTTAAGCGGAAGTCTTTGTCCCACAGTTGTGCTATAGATAGTTGAACCTGTCTCCATTCTCTGCTGCCGTGATAGCTTAGTTGAAATTATTTCAGTGCACAAGACAGATGTTGAAAAGCAATTTTTCTTCTCTCTGGCTTGGTACTGTAGACAATACAAAAGCCAGGGATCACTAAGTGACTTTTTTTCCCCCTTCTGCTCTGTACAGTTGAGTTACAATGCCCCCCTGCTCACCTCACCAGTTTGAGGGCTTATCTCTTCTGTGAGTAAAAGGCCACACTAGGGAGTTAAAAATGGGGGAAACTGAGCTCCCTTGAGAGAACAATTATTGTCTATCATGCACCACAAGAGAGCTGCTTGCACAATTCCCTAGCATGCTGATTTTAGAAGAGAGGGAATTAGCATTTTCCAGCATCATCTTTAATAGCTCCCTAAATGTGAAATGCCAAGTAGTTTTGCCTGTAACAGCTTGCATTTAGCTGAATTTAGAAAATTTAGAATTATTTCCTGCATGAAAACCCAAAGAGCCTATATAAATATACGTGTGTGTGTGTGTGTGTGTGTGTGTGTGTGTGTCTGTAATTAGTCCAACTCTCTCATTTGCAACTCATCTTTGGAAACACATCCAGTCTTAAATTTACAGACTTCATATAATAAAACTAATGCAGATGTTTCACCACATCCTCAAGCATACTTTCGATAGCTGCATTACTTTAAGTTAAAAATACACATTTAACTCTAATTTTAATTTACCTAACTTCAACTGCAAACTGGATCTTGCATTACTTTTTCCTGTACCATGAAGAATTACCTGCTGCTGGATAGCTCATCTCCAAAAATTTGCTTATAATGAGTACTCAAAATGTTTCTATACCCTCATTTCAGTAACTTAGATTTTTTTTTAACTAATACAAAACTCTTCTTTTCCTGAAAGATTCATCCTTGTATCTTTTTCTGAAATCTTACTTGACTTTTGCAAAATTCTTTTAAAGTTCTAGGCTGAAAAGAGATTCTGAAAATGGTAGTCTAGCACTACACTCAATAATATCAAATGGCAAGCTCAGAATTCCTATTCTGAGCCTGTTTTATATTTCACACTTTTAGCTTCCAGGCTTTAGTAAAGTTCATATTCATTTGGCTAAGACAGGCTTTAAAATCCAAATCCACACATTAAGTCTAAAAAGTGAGAGTTACAGATGGCTCAAAAATTTAAAATTGTAATCTCCATAAAGCTACATCAGCCTAGAAAGGTAAAAACTCCAGAGGCCTGTCAGCTTTCAAAACTCATTCTTTATGACTACTGAAACTTTGGTGGAGAGCACTGGTAGTGGCTTATGTCTTGATACAGCTGAGTAAACTGATGTTTTGTTCATGCTTACCTCTCAGCACAGTTGAAAAACCAAACTCTAGACGCACCCTGAAATGCAGTAGAATTCTAATTCCTTACAAACATGGTCAAAAGACATGACTTTCCTTTTTTTTATTTATAGTTCAGTTAACCCACCAAAGATGTGGGACATCAGGAATTAATCCTGCTTCTTTGAAGGAAATATTAAAATACACCTCTAGAATGACTCAGAAACGGGTATGTACTTTTAGTCTATAGCTGGTTAACCTCAAAGTATTTATGTAAATAGATATATGTTTGAATTACAGGGAGGGGTCTGAAGGACTGCTCTATAAACATCTCCAGGAAATGCTTCATTTAGTATCTGTGGTTATTCTTTCTTAAGGATTAGAAAGTGAACATAGTTCTTGCTTTTGTTGCTAATTTCTTGAATTAGGAAGAGACACCCAAGACAGCTTTCAGCTGTATTTTCTAATTTAGAGATGCATGTTAGTGTTCACTTTCTCTAGACCAATGAATCTGCCATTATGCCATGCTGCAGAGAACATTCTCCCCCATCATCGTACAATTCCTCTAAATGTCCAGCAGCTGGAGTGATTTAAAACATACACAGCACATGGAAACTCTTAGGAATTTTTTTGGACAGGAGTTATGCATAACTTGGATTCAACTTATTTGTCCTTATTTTAACAGAGCTTCAAATTGGAACCACAACTTTCAGCTTTGCTCAGCTTCAAGCTCTGCAAGTACATTCCCTTTCTTAGACAACATCATCATCATCATAGTCTGTTATTCCCATATTAAAAAAACACATCATGTTTTGGAATGTATTATTTAACTTTTCTATAGCAATGATCTTTAAATTGGTCTGATAATTTATTTAAAATTCCACTTTTTTGTTTTTTTCCAATCTGGATGTCACTGCATTACATACTAGAAGTATATGTCTGTGAAAACCCAACAAAACACCCCTGCTGATGTACCCATTTTCCCAGTATCTTGAGATATACCACTTTGCTTCCCAGAAACTCATGAAGTCAAGTTTAACCACATGTATTTCCCCTGCCAATTTGCATTACCTCTAATTTAATGCAGAACATTTAAAACCAGTACTGATTCTACTGGGTGACAGTCACTGTCATTTATTTGCTACTACTCCATAATGTGGATAAGGTCAGATTTCTCTGAAGTTCTTCCAAACAAAGCTACTCATTAAAACTGTTACAACTACATGAAAATAAAACATTATTCTCACTTCTAAGAGATATATCTGCAGCATTAGGGACACCAGAAGGGGTAGTGTTGGACAAGAGGAGGATCAGTCCCCAGAAATAACAAGTGAACACCTTTCACAAGCATTAAATTCAGTTGAATAAAAGCTAAAAAGCAGAAAATAGACTAACTTGAATTGCAAATGTAATCACTGATGCTAGACACTAACCTTAAAGCTTTCAAGGTGAAATGCACCCATCCCTGCACCATGCTGAGGACTCAGCGCAGTGCCCTGAGTAGGCATTGTGAAAATGGAAGTCATTGACCCCAGCTGTGCCCATGATAAAGACTTGCCTCAAAGCCCTTCTCACTCAATTCTATTCAGAAACTGAGAGAAAAGCTACATTTTCCTCCTTCCTCCTATGTGGTCAGAAACACAGGATCTTCATAACAGTGGAAATGGAGGCCTCTCCCTCCTCCCATCAGGGTGACTCTCAGCCAGCTTGGCTGAGTGGCATGACAAGCCAGAAGTCAAAGCCCCCATATCAGGGTTGCATCTTATCATGTGGGAGATATGTCATGGTCTAAAGAATAAGCACATTGGCTCTTCAGTCATTCAGAAACAGAGAAAAAAGCTATTTCACTTCCAGCCTATGAAGACACTCGTTTCAAGTAATGAATCCCAGCAGCCTCTCTCTTGTTTTTCCTTTTTTTTTCTGTTTTACTCATGATATCTACTTAAGTGGCTCAAGCTGACTGCCATGCAGCTAAGGATCAAACACTTAAACTTTAATTTCAATCATCAGACAGTAGACATGCTTATTAATACTCACCAGATAATTTCCTACTTTGCTGATAAAAGTTCTCTCAAAAGACGTTTCTTTGGTGAAAAGAAAATTAATCCATATAGAAAAAATGAGCAACCAAACTATAAATTATTTGAAGGCAATCATATGCAACAATGACCTTGAAAACCAACTAAGCACTCAACATTCAAATAGTTTAATCCTGTTCTTTCTACAGCCAGCATTTAGTGGCTGCTGCTGATCTATGACATATGAAATAAGGCTGAATCAGCAATCCTTCCTATGCAGGCAGGTGTATGTGAGTGCACTTACCAGGAAACCACAGCTTTTTACAGAAGATCCAAGGTTCTGAATAAGACTGAAGAATGCTCTCTGAACATTCAGGCCTCCCAAACCAAGGCCTGAATACTGAAATATTTGGTAAATAAGGCACTTGCAAATAAAAAGTGGAACTATTCAGAGGCTAATACCATGTCCAAACCAAATACCTTTCCTGATGTATACCATTCCATTCCCAAAAATACCAGAGTTACTCTCTGAGTCATGATACCAGATTTGATTTGTGAAAGCAGATTTCTGGCATTACATTTGCAGAATTCAAACAGATCAGTTGACAAAAGTATTTCAAGACACTTTTGCATATAGGTTCAGAATGAGTGTTCTGGTTTAGGGAAGGCTCTGATTAAGTATCCAACTCTAAGCAATAGAGACTTGTCTCTCTCAAAGGTAACAAAAAATTTCACTTGTCAGTGACTAGAAAATAGTCAAATGTACCAAATAAGTAAGAAACAACGTCTTTTGCTGCCCTATTTTTATTAAGTGCCATGCAATGAAACATCAGAAATGGAAAATGGAGGAGTTAATGATCCAGAGAACCACGAGGATTAAATGCCATAAAAAGACATCAGAACACATAAGACATCAGAACTATACCATATCGCACCCATATTTGCAAATCTTATATCTTACTTTTGGTAAATCTTAAAGCTATGCAAAGCAATATAACCCTTCCCCTTTTGCCAAAGTGTCTGTGTTACATAGTCACAACAATAGTCCTTTTGCTGAAGAGATTATTTTGGAACATTAATTTTATAAATATATTTAGTAATGCAAGTTTGAAGAAATACATGTAAAGCTACCAATAAAAAGGAAAGAAACTAAGGATGTTTGGACATAATTTGCTTAATTCCATATGTTGTGTTATGACAATTATATGAAATGTGCGGATGGTAAAATTATGTAGGACATTTAAAAGTATGTCTTGGTTGAAAACTGAAGGTGAAAAATGTGACTTTACTCAGAACTGCTGCTGCATTTTTTATAATGGCTTTTTTTATCTGAAATAGTATGGCAGCTAGTACGGCAGAGAGTACAAAGCAGTAATTCTAAATACCTTATTAATAATAACAAATGGTTAAGAGAAATTGCCTTTATGTATGAATGGTTATATTATGTGTTTGGTATGTCATGAGAAAACCATTGTACCTAACCATGCTTTCCAGTTTATACATGGATTTTAGATTTGAAGAGGAGCAAAAAAAAATCTTGTCTTAATATGTGATTATGAATAAAATTACCTCAAGGGAGAAAAAGAAAGGGCTTAGAAACTACGAGGCTAAACATAGATGCATGAACAAGAGTGCCACAGAAAGCTGGGTGTGCCACAGAAAGGGAATATCTTTGTTCTCCAAATGATCTGTCAAGTTTGGATATAGGTGCAGGAGAGAACCAGGAGGAAAAGAACTTGGGAATAAAGAAAGAAGAGTTGGTTGTGCTGAAAACAACTTATAGGTCATGGAGGACCTGACTTGACTAGGAACAAGGTAAAGATTACTTAAGCAAAACTTAACCTGAGGAAATGAAACCAGTAAAGAAAGACAGTCAAGGATCAAAGTCTGAGGAAAAGCACCTCAGAGCACAGACTTCAGCTTAAATACAAAAAGGAGAAATGTAGATGCTGGGCATATAGATAGAGAGTTAATTGGAATAAAGGAAAATGCTATTGTTCCTAAAGGCTGGTATTTAATTCTTTATGTGTGAAACAAGAGCAAAAAATTAGACAAAAATTAGACATTTACAAAAAAAAGGAGAGTCAAAGAGACCAAAATTAATGGGAGCAGAAAGAAGATGGAACATGAGAGAAAATTAAATTATGAGGAAAAGCAATGAAAAAAAAAAAATATACAAAAATCTTAAGTATTTTCACCAACAGAAAAACCTAGAGCTCTGTGGAGGATGCTCATATCACACTTTCCATGTAAAATTATTGGCACTCACTTTCAAAGCTTTGGCATTAAAAATAGATAAAAGCGATCTATAGAAGTCTGCTATGGCAATATAAACTGCTAGATAAATGGCTGCCAGCAAGTAAAATTAACAACATCACCTGAACTGAAGAATAAATTATATAATGAAGTGTTTGAGAATTCTTTTCAGGCAGAACTCTTCCATGGGAAGAGCAGTGTTATGTAATCCTTACAGAAAAAACTGGCATCATTTCCTCTACCTGTATTTGCAGACAGATGTTCTTCTGTTATGCTACATCACCAAGAACTTTACCATTGCTAACATTTTTTATTATTTACATTTCTATATTTAGCCATCCAGTGACCTTAATTCCTGTTGTCATTTAGAAATGGTATGATCCAATTTAATCCTTCCACTAAAACTTTGTGCTGTTTCCCTTTCTTCCTCCAACTGGAGGCACAAAAGGCAAAGACCATGAGCTGAGAGAAGAACAATTTGCAGCAATGAGAAACAGCAATGAGATAAAATTATTTGTAACATCAACAATACTAATGACAGAAGGTCTAAGAAAAGAAATTATTATTATGGAAAAAAAAACCACTCTTCTCCCATCGACAATACTTGACGGCTTCCTCTGCCACATTTTCCCAACCAGAAGGAGCCCCTACTCCCTGGAGGAGCCTCCCTTTCCCCTCCCCTAGAAACTGATGTGAGGTGGAATAGAATATGTCCGAGCCTTGCCCTCTCTCAGTTACTGCAAACTGCTAACCCCATCCCGGCCAGAACCAGGATACTTGGTGACAGAGCACAGTGTGCTGTAAAAACGGACAAAGTCCAAGCACATCAGCGTAACTCACATTATCCTCTTCCTGCCTGTTTGCTTAAATTGCATCAAAAATTGTTTGTGTCATTTCCATTTATATTTGAGATTGAGAAATAGATGCTGGCCCAGAGCCAGTCAAGAAAACAAATAGCGAACAATGGTTTATTCTAGGTCCAGAAATCAGGTTCCACATAGATCAATTTTAGCACCTATTCTGTGTAATAGCTTTATCAATAAACTGAAGAAGAGGCAAACTTCACCCTCTCTGTCAGATCCTTTACTAAGAATTCAGCTGCCTCAAGGCCGGCACTGATAAGGTACAGCCATGTAACTTCCTGAAAAAGAGCTGTGAGGAAAAAAGCATTAAGAAGACTCACAGATTCCCCCTACACTCTTCACAGAAGGAGAGAAATTAAATGAAAAAAGCTGGCATAAAGCTTAAAATGTCAGATATATATTTATCTTTCTCTAAGTAGTAAAATACTTTTATCAAAACTTCAGAAATTAAAAACTTGTTAAACTGATAAAAAGTCACAGTATCAGCAGAGTTTATCACAGGATATATTATGGTAGAAAAGCTTAGGGAGAGAGACTAGAATAGTTATGCATTCAAATGTCTTCTAAGATATATAAAGTGCAAATATCATGTGATTGTATGTACTGAGGAACTTGCTCTCAAGAAAAACACAAAGGTCTCAGGATGATAAAGAACTCTCCAGTACAGCATGGTTCAGTAGTGTTGAAAATATCACGATGAATTAACTCAGCAATTAGACTGTAAAAGAAAATAGTCAGGCATCTAACATATTCACTGAACCTTAGGTTCAAAGAACATGGCAACCTATCAATCCCAAATTCAGTAATCTATAGCCTTTCTGTCACCAGTGCACGTCACATACTTGCAATTTGTTATAAATATCAACAAAGCACCGAACTGTTTTAGCATTATTTGTAAAAAAAAAAGCCCATCTCTTCAAGTCTCTTAAGAACAAAATCCACGTCAAAAATCAGTACATGTAATAAATACTTGTTGACCTGATTTTTCAGTTTTTCTGATGCACTTTCTGGCTTGATGTTTTTAATAGTTCATAGCTCTTTCTCACACATGGATGTTATAATTAGAAACATGTTTATGCTAAGATGAGGTTGTTTACATACTTTCTCTTAGAGAAAAAAACAATTGATGGCAGTTGTCTTGACCAATGAGATGGGAGCGGTGTCCACCTTCTCCTCCAATCCCTGGTCTGTGTGGAAATACTATAAATTTGGAGTCAGATGTTTTAATAAGTAGTTTTTAGCCTTCTTCACCAACAAATATCCGTGTGTGTCCTTGCACGTCTAACAGCGACATAATACTAACAAGAGCAACAGGAATCAGTCATCCTCAGAGACATTACAGTACACAGCAAGAGTAGAAAACAGAATAACAAAAGCCTAATGAAACAAGAGCACGATCTGCAAAATTTCATGCAAAATGTCAATCAGCATACAGAAAGCATGTTAATTCGGTCACATCTTCAAAAGAGGAGACATCAAGTTTAATTGGAAAAAAATGAATCAGCTAGAGTCTACCAAGATCTACAGAAATAAAAGAACCCTCACGAGAAAGACTGGAGTGTGACAACTGATACTGCAGGCATTATAATAAGGTACACTTCAGTTAATGTACCGTCTCTCTAGGTAGCACAGAAACACAAATTCCCATCTGGATTTTCATTCTGATGAGCACTTGAAACTGGAGTCTGATACAAATGAGATAAACTGTTTGATGAAGATTGTAAAGGAAGAACACAGAAGAAAACATATGGAATCCAAGCCTTGGCCATATACTCAGAAATCATTTTCTTCCTTTTGGCCATGCTCAAACTGAGAACTGTCAACATACACCATAGATAGAAATTCAATGAAATTAACTTACACAAGCAATCAAGAGGCCAAAATTTGACCAAAAATCAAAAATTCCTTTGTCGTAGTGAGTCTAGGAGGAACTTCGAAACACAAATTGCAGATGCATAATTAAAAGTCGCAACTGAGAAGTAGTGGTATGTTCCACTGGTGTGTTCAGGAATAACCTGAACACAGGATCATGTGATCCTGTCTCCTCTTCTAAAAGAATTGCATCTCAAACTCAGTGAATTCTTGTCACTATTTTTGCAGATGAAAAAGCCTTGCAAGCAGGTAGCTCTTTTTACTGACCTTTTACACCTTTTAATGAGCTCTCCAGCAGCTACATAATAAAATAGGTTTCCAAGGGGCAGCACGTAAAACTTCAGATACAGTAGATAATCTCAAATTTCTATTTTTTTCCCTACAAGTTCTCTAATGACTAGACAAAGAATTCTGCAAATGCTATAAAGATTTGCTCACAGGTAATCCTTTCCCTGAATAACATAACCCTCACATGATTTTTCTTTCAGTGTACCTAGAATGTGTACATGTTACTGCACCAGTAACATCTATCGAGACTTACTTTGTATAAGGTGATGAAGAGCATCAGAAATTTTCATCTATCTCTAAACGTCCCAAGTCACATTTGTTCAGGTATTAAAGGCCTGTTCATCTGCATGCAAAGTGCAGGCTGATTGCCAAAATCATAAATATAGAGGCACAATTTGTAAATATGAATATTCATATTCAAAACAATGTTACCAGACAAATATTCTTGATATTGTATGTTGTAGGCTAAGGATGCCAGATTTGGCTTCTCTCTGATCTCAAGGGACAGTGCAGCTCTCCTGCATATAAGCAGGAGATTGTATGCTCTACAATCCTTAAACCTGTGACTTAAGAAGAAAAAATTGAAAAAAATCACATCTTTGCTTTCTGAAAATAAATAGAATATACCAACCTGCAGAAGCTCTAAAATGTCTAGACTGTAACAATATTCCATTGTTACGTCTTGATGAATATATTTTTTCTCTAATTAAAAATTTTAAAAGGACATATGCCTTATTTGTATATTGCATACTACAAGGTTTACCTCAGAAGTGTTTATCAAACAACATGTCTTATATTTCTGGAGTAATTCTTCATGGGTATGAAAATATGCCTCATTTTTAGTCTTTGAAGTGAATCCTAAGAGAATATTCATACACATACCCTAATGCTGATTATTTTATCAGCCATCAGAGCAAAAAATGCTTTATCACAGAGGTACTAATTAATACTAAAACAGAAAGCCCTTCACTTTTTTGTCTGATGTTGAAAGAAACTCAGTTACAAAACAATTAATGAGAAATGTAACTTCTGTAATGCACATTGTGAATACATGCTCCCTGATGCTTTGTTTAAAAAGTGCTCCATTAGGATTACAAAGAAAATGTGTTATTTTGGGTTTCTTTTTCTGCTGCTGAGGTATTGCATACGTATCATTATATTTTCATGTGCCATACTCAGCTGTACAGCATTTTTATAAAACACAAAACCTATGGACTGTCGTATTTGCTCCGTGGGGGACCAATTTGGCCAGCTCAGGGTCCCCCGGCAAAACGAAGGACAAAAGGAAAAGACAAGAGGCGCTCTTTCTTCTCAGGACTCAGTCCCACAGCTTTAATTGTAGAACAACTCCTAGGGAGCAGAGGAGAGGGAAGAAAAGAGAAAGAAAGAGAAGAAAATAGACTGAACACCTCGAGGAGGGAATTTTTAAACTTGCGGGCAGAGGGGAGCAAAGAACGAAATGTGATACATAATAAATTCCTCAGTGCAAAATAATAACTCAGTGATACATCCGTGCAATACAACAAAGGAGTAAATGATATTGCAAGTCAAATATGAGCAGAGGTTAATAAAAAAAGCTGTTGTAACATTGTACTGATTATTCGCATTATTTTCAATCTAAAGACCTATATTAGCACTATGCTATTAGTCTGTGTGACTCAACAATTATCTCAAAACAGTCTTAAAAACATATATAAAGAAATATTTTCAAGTTCCAGAAAAGTCAGTGTAATTTCGACTTTATTTATTGCCGTTCAGATTTTTTAGGTGACTGCTTAAATTGCCCTCACTTAGGATTTTTCTGGAGTCTGACTTGTCCTGAAAGCATCAGCTCAAGGACAGTAAATTGCTGTGAATTGAAAATTAGATGCATATCAACACAGTGTAGCCAAACCACAGACTCCCAAGTTTGTCAAGGGAATGCTGTGTCACACTGCTTGGTTTGTGGGGGAAGAATTCACCATGCGTGTAACAAAGTGATAATTTGAATAGTTCTTCACAATGTCTTGGGAAAAGAGAAGGTTGACAAAAGTGCTGGAAATGCACTCCACCTTTCTTGCTGGAAATCAGTATGTACACAAGTCTTTGCCTCACGGACACAAAGTGGCAGTGACCAACTCTTGAAAACTTTCACAGAGATTTTAGTACACATTTCTGTTGTTGATCATCCTGAGGTGCCAAGCAGGCTAAAGTCCCCAGAGCCAGTCTGCACATCCCAGTGTTGCTCCACAGAGCTCACAGCCGCAGAGTTTGCCTTGCCCAACTGACCCTTCTGCTTTTGCTGCCTGTCATACTGCTTAGACTGCCAAAAATGAATGCCCCCTGCTCCAAGGCGCTTCCACTGGAAGAAATAGGAAAGGTGTGCCTGCCTGGCACAGGGGTAACAGCAGAAGGTGTTTTGTAGAGAGAACTCTGAGTAGTAATCCGTGTCAGAACTACTGACCTCTATACATCCAAGCTGGAGGAAGCCAGCTTGGAGTCTCTGAACCAGCATACCTTTTGATGATTTACAAATATGCCAGACAAATTCCTGACAATGCTGCAAAGAATATGGATGCTGTCAGAGCATTTATATCTCAAATTTCTCTCTGCTATTTCCATACGAATCAATTTTCTAACTCTGGGAAATGGCAATGCATAATGTCTTGAATATAAATATACAATATTTGCTTGATAAACAGCTAGGAAATATAAAGTTTCATATGTTTACAGAAATCTATAACCCACTACACCCACTAGTTCAAGTCATCATATGACCTTTATGTTATGCTTTAAAGGTCAATGAAGGATAAAAAGGAAAAAAGATAAAGAAAAATAACTCCAACCAAGGACCAAACAGATTTCATTCAACTTACTAGCTAGGACTCTACAGGTCAGAATGGAAGAATTCATTGGATTAGCCTCCTGGCAAAGAGGAACCACCCTAAAGCTGTCATCCAAATTCTTTTTGTTTCTTCTTAATAATCCATTTTTCTTTTGTGTAAGTTCATTTTCCCACCATTCCACCCAGCATATAACCACATGTGTGACCCAGCCTCTCTGAATCTGCATTTGCTTCTATGGAAGGAGTTTATGAGGGGTTGATGAGAAACTCATTAAAGCACTTGATTCAACCTTTATTCCTTAATTTTATTAAAGACATGTCTTCTACCTGTCAGGTTTTTTTCAAATTTAGATTTTTCAAGCTCAAAAATCTCATGGTCACATACATGGAAGTAAACCAAAATGAAGTAGGTTTTATCTTTCTCATATATATGTAAGTATTAGCATTAACTTCACTGCTATTGGTCAATGATATACAGAAAATTCAGTCATCACTAGCTGAAGGGGAGAATCAGTATTTTTGTTATTATTATTATTATTATTATTATATTCCAAACAACTGAATGACAATTTAGAATTTTAATAAAGTTACAGTATTTTAATCAGAGCAGAATAGCAGTCCAGACAACATTGGATTAAATAATTTATATTGTTGCTACACACTTTACTCTGTAGTACTTTTACTGACTTGAATAACTATTTTAAACCACAGTAAGTGCTTACAAGAATCAGAGGAAAAAAAACAAGACATCATAACAATCTATTATGTTGCACTAGAAAATAAATGCCAAGTGAAAGCCTGTTTAGCAAAGTACACAGTAATAAAATATTATGATTATTTTACATTTACAGTCTTGTAATGAAAGTGCTGTTTCCTTAGCATACTTTCAAAGTTACATATTGAGATAAAAGCCTCAATTTTTGTGAAATCATTGTTGCACCTTCTTCTCTACTTATGCAAAACTTTCTCTGTGTTTCATGTTACAGAATGAGTTTTGCAGCCATCAGAAGATTGCTCATCCACTGAATAAAAATGAAACTTCCAATGAGTTTCTTATATCAAAGAATAAATTACCTTTGAGTGGTTAGTCTTGACTGGCTGATTAATTGAGAAGAATATGCTATTAGTCTGCAACAGAAATATTAAAATAAATAAGTTCAACCACAAAATTACTTTAAATTCTAGAAGAACAGCATTTCAATGCTTTGTTGGGAATATTTAACCATTGGGAGCTCTAGTCACGGACATTGCTAGAAAAAAAAACAGAGCCTTTGCCTCAGAGACTTCAAACCTGAGTTCAGGCAAAGGCATTATAAACTAAGAGACTATAAAGAAATGAAATATTGTGGCCTTTATGGTTCATCTTGAGCTGCAACCTTATGAAAAAGGATTGGTGAAACTATCTGGGGTGCTCCAAAGGTGGCTAGATATCCTAGGAATGAACATCTGTAGATGTTTCCATTCCAGACACTCGAGGCACATGATTTTTATTATGGCAGACTTGCCATTCTGTTTTAATGAATGTGTCTCTGAAGCTTGATTTATCATCAAAGCTTCACATCCATCAGACTTATCCTTGGATCTGTTTCAGAGCAAATTATCGTCTAAAAGAAAAATAGAAAAGATGAGTTAGAGGGGGATAGACAGGCACTGGTCACCCAACTGCTTTCGATGCACATTCAGTCAGATACACATTACATAAGCAGAGGACTGTGAAAGCATCTGAGCACAGACATCTTCATTCCCATAAAAATAAAGGTGCACAATCAGGAACCTTAGTTTTGCAAAATTACTACTTTCCTTTGATTAGACAGAACTGCATTGCTAGCATATTTAACATGATTCTACATTCAGATAAATTGCCATTAATTTGAAAGCATGAGAGATTTAAATTCCACGAAGAAGGCTATAGGTCAAAATTAAATATGTATTGGCCTATTTCTGTTGATTTCTTTATACTCAAATTGCTCAAGCACCTACAAGTAATCACAGGAAAAGGAGAAATAAAGTAAGTGAAGTATAAAGAAGCACACTGATATAAAGAAATTGAGTCAATTTCCATTACTTTTTGATGGTCATTAGTTAAAGACTTCTATATTCTTGTAAGGGATTAAATGATACTGACATATTAATTAAACATACACGATGCCAAAATGGCGAGGCAGTTTACACAAATGTGATGCCAACTTTGCTTTTTCTTTTGTATTAATATTGTAATTACTAAATGTAAGTTCATGCAATTAGGTCTTTCTAATATTAATCAGATTTTACTGATGTTACAATCCAGGGTATATCACTCAAGCTTTTCAGCTAATGATTCAAGAAAATTTTGACTACATATTGCAAAGATTCTTCTGGAGATATAATAATCCAAACCAAACTATTTGAAGTATTTCCAAAATTATCAGATAACATTTCCTGCAGCAAGTTAATCCATCTATTATGCCACCTGGACACTAATGCATTAGGTTTGTGACTACAAGAAATATCAATAAAAATGTGAATGTGAGAACAGAGTCATACTCTAATGAGATTTATACATTGGTACTTTCCAGCTATGAAGCAAGGTGTGGCAGGCAGGCATAAATGCAGCGCATGCACCAGAGGGCAATCAGTTAGTATAGTACAGGAATCCAGATAGATTAATTGTGCAGCTTGATTTGTTACTCTATTCTGTTTTTATTTAGGCAAAGGCATCTTTTGGAGCTGCAAATAAATAGCTGATTAAGTGTAACTAAAGTAGAAACTATAGGTGGAACAGGCTTTTGCCCAAGGTGCTTTGAAATCAAGGCTCAACGAAGGAAGGAAAAAGATACTTCCCAAAATACTGCAACCACAAAAAAAGCAGTACCAAGTACACATCTCAAGAGACTTTTCTAAATAGGAATGGGTAGGTGAAAATAATATTTCTACTGCCGCAACTGCAGATATTCAAAATAAATAATTCCCAGTTTCTTCAATGGGAAAATAAAATAAAAAGGAAAAAGCAGTGTCTAACTTCAGGTTCTTCCAATAACTTCATTGTTTGAGAAGTCACACATTTATACAAAATATATATTTAGTTTCACCTTTTGTTAATGGAATTTTCTGTGAAAGCTAGTGGAGCCGGAAAATAGAAGAAATTTCCATAAATTTACTTCTTCTTCTTTTGAAAATAAACCAAAGCAGTATTTTTTCTTATTATTGCACATAATTTCACTTTTGCCTATCTAATTTAATTCATAAAAATAGTTGCATAAATTCATTTTTCTCCATATTGTAATGAAATGGAAATTCTACTGTTTCACTATATAGCCTCTCTTAAAAGATATTACTGCTGTGCTTAATCAATGCGTATTGAGGCTAATCTGTATAAGGAGATTTTCTCTCTCTTGTGCTTCAATCCTTTTTCTCTCACACAGCTCACTGAAAACTTCATGTTGAGAAAGGCAAACTGTGGGAGAACACAACCTTGTCCACTCGACACCCCCAGATTTTCACACCACCACTATGCAGAGGCAGAGCAGGGAGCGCCCTTCTCACCGTGAGTGAGAACACCTTTGTCAGACTAAGGCCAAGGCCTGCTTGCTTCAAAGGGCAGCTAAAGTCTGTGAAGTCTGTCTCAGTAAAGAACTGCTGGACAGCTTAAAACACTAAAGAGGGACCAAAGGATTTGGTGTATTTGTGACGGTGCACGGCCCTCACGCGTGCTTACCATTCCTGCTGTTGATTTTTGTGTCCTTTGCTCATCTGCTCTGACACCTCCAGCTACCAGCACTTCACAGACTTCTAAGATCCATTCTTCTTTCTGCAAAATAAAGCCCTGAAAGCAAACCGTCTGGAGAAAAACCCACTGGCACTACAGAAAGGGAAAATACAAGACATGGTGTTTGGTCTGTTAAAAGACAATTAGTATGGAAATGAGTGGTTTATAATCCCAGTAATTCCATATATATATATATATATTTTTTTTTTTTTATGAAACAGCAACATAATAAGCTTGAAAATACAAAAGAGCTATTATTTGTATTTACAATCAAAGGGAAAGGAATAGATATTAAAGAACCTCACTTTTCAACTTTGGATTACATTAAAAAGCATTTAATAATAATAATAATTTAATAATAAAATTTAAAATGACAAAACTAAACTGAATGGAAATGAGAAGTACCCAAAGCACTGTAACTCATCAGTACTACATATTGTCATCACAGGGGATGCAGAGTTCTGATTTAATCCTTCTCTGAATGAATTTGGTAATTTAACAAAAAAAAAAAGAAACATAGCAAAAGAAAGGTCTGTCTTCACATTATCCTAAAATATTTTTACATTTTATATTAAAGAAATTGGTCATATATGCCTTAGACCCATAAAGGTACCCATAAATGTGTAAATTTATGTGTATAACAGAAATCTATACACACTTATATGTGTTCAGAATTATGTAAATGTTCAAGTATTTTGTTCCTTAAATATTAATCCAGTGTTTTCTAGAGCCCAGTGCTGATCTCAAATTATTCATATTTATAATACTCAGTGCATTAAGTATATTCACCCTCCACAGTCAATGTCTATCAGCAACTTTTATGGAAGGCAGTCCTCTTGAGAATATTTAAGTAGATCTTACATGAACATTATAAAATACAAAACCAATATTTAATATTTAAGATTAAATCCTAACAAAACATAATTAGAGATTAGATGCCATTTATGCAAAGGCCCATGTTATTTGTTTGAACAACAGATATTCAATGTGATTCATCTAATTAGGTCTATAAGGTTATTTAACTAAAATTAGAAATTAAATTAATGCCATATTCTATAATATAAAGACTTAATTAAATCATTAAAAGTTAACTCTTCCGAACTGATTAACAGGCCTGAAGAAGAAAGAGTTTGACAACTGAAAAATATGCTTTGGGGGCAGCAAAACAGGGAGAATATATATTTATAAATATATATATATTAGTTGATTAGCTCTTTACAGGGTTCTAAATACTTATGACTACTCTGGGATTGACACCATTATTGATAGCTGTCAAACACCTATGAAATTACTAGTGTGCTCATTAAAACAAAATGCTTAATAAGCAGTCTTGAAAACACAAATGATGCTTCCCATTGAAATTTTCCTTCTTCCTATTCATTTTCAACCCCCTTGAGTTTTAATACAGGTAGCCACATCACAATAGGTATTAAGTCCCCCCATTTTATGCAGACATAATTTTCCATACTTCAAATTGCCTACATAATTTTTCCTGTAGGGAATATAAGAAATCAAAAAACCCAACAAACAAACAGTGTAGAAGCCATCATCCTAGTGAGCAAGGAAATTTCTATTAGAATTATTTAACAACAAAAATTAATCAAAGCCTTTCTTTGGTGGAGTTTGGGTAGTCTGAATATTATTATTATTATAAATGAATGTGCATAAGATTTTTGACCAAGATTTGTCTAAAAAATTTTTTTCTTTTCATAGCACATAAACCAGCTCCTTGTACATAATATTCACCCAGTGTGGGAATATTAACAAACTAGTGGATATAAATTTACATAAATAAAACTTGCTTTAACAACCTTAACCATAAGCAAGAAGAATACCTTGGTGGTTAGTAAATCTATCTGTAATATTGATAAGCTGTTGAACCAGTCCTGGTTTCTTCCTAAATGGGGGAAAAAAAAGAAAAAGAGAAAAACTTGTGAAAGAAACATTCTGCAAACATTTATTTAATCAGTGGATGGCTGATGTCAAAATACTCAGATCTTCAAGTTCTGAAAATAGTTCATGTGATGATTTCACGTTGAGATACGTAAACTTGTAATGACATATACAAATTATAACAATATAATCATCCTTCCCATCATATCATTCTGTATTTTTATCAAAAGATTTTACAAAATAACCCTACCTGGGCACAATTTTTCCTTCTATCAGATTGTGGCAAGCTGACAGGATTCCTCTTAAAAATGCAGTCTAATTCATATTTTTTGAAGAAGTTAGTCATCTTTCCCTTCCAGTTTTAGCCAGCATACACTTCATTATTGCCTTTAATACTGGATCCCGTAATTCCTCAAGTACATTTCACTGAACTCCACTGTTAACATTGAAACAACTTAGGGACCACTAGGACAATGATTCACAATAAAGGAGCTCACTTCTCTCATCTCCTCCCACCCTGGCCTCAAACTTTTCCACAAGAGGTTGGCTCTTCCTGATGGTTGCTAACAACTTATTTGTTCCTGGAGACCAAAATGAGAAAACCACAAAAAAACCCACTCAAAAAACTCAAAGGAAAACCGACCTAAAAAACCAAAGATCCTCTTGCTTCCCTCTGCCCAAAACCCAGGGAAATGGGCCATGTTGTAGGAGAACTGCTTTTTTTTTACTCAAAGTAGCAAATGCAAAGTCTTTTAAACATGAAACAACTGAGAAAGATCAGGTACCAACTGAAAGAAGAGATAACATACTGCAGCAAACTGAACATCTGCAAACAACCTGAAGACAAGATATGCTATAACACATCACTGTTTTAAGCATAAAAAATGTCCCACTAACTATACCCCCCCTACCCTCCTGTCTCCTCTCTGTGCCTTCATTCTCTCAGCCCTATCCAGATTACCCTCTCATATTCCCTTGGAATACTTGCCCCTATGCTCTCTCTAAAATCTATGCTGCTGTTATTTCAGGCTAACACTTTAAGATGAAAATTAAGCCAGGCAGCAAAACTATGGATGTTCAATTGACAGAATCATCATCTGTCTGCGAACCAGTAAAGAAAATATCTTGACAGGAAAGTCCTACTATGCCCTACTTCTAAACAACCACACAAAAGCTGTGAGCTCTAATGAAGTGTATCTTATGGATTTGTGACCCATGGTTGACTTGCCTTGAAGTGTATTGAAGATTTAAACTCCACATAAACCTCTCCCAAGCCTAGGACATTTATCTCATATTTTACTGATTAACCAAGTAATAGAGTAGCTCTCATTTCGGCAAGCAAGTCATCTGCTTATTCCAATGTCATTTTGCTTTGACACTTTAACAGACTATCAAATATGCTCAATACAAGTTCCTATGACCAAAATGCAACTAAAAATTATTAGAGACAGAAATATCATGTGACTGTTAAAATTCTGCTTCTCCGGCAAAACAGAAAAATAGCAAAGCAAACATTGTTTCTGCAACAAAAATGATGTCTCCTCAGCAGGCAAGAAGGTCATCTTGAGTTCTTTCTGATTCTCACGACACACTTACTCCACTAAATATTCCACATCTTATTAATCCTCCAAATTTCATATAATCTATCTCTTCAACTTGATCTCTCCCCCACACCCACACCACTTTTTAAGTTCAACTATACCATGGTTTAAATATATACAAGATATCATAGAACCACTACGGTTGGAAAAGTCTTCCAAAGCCATGAAGTCCAACCCTTGATGGATCACCACCATGTCAAGTAAACCATAACAGTAAGTAACACATCCAGTCATTTCTTGCACACTTCTTGGGATGGTGACCATTTTTTAATAGAATCTTAATGAACATAAGAAAAAAAAGGGAAATAATTTTGCTCCTAAAGTTTTTTTTTTAATATCTAAGAAAATCTTTGGCAGTATATTCAAGAAGGTACTTAAAACTTAAAGAAACCTTAGATTAGCTACAATGTTGGGCAGGATCACAAAGCAAGAAATTAAAGACAAAGAGCTACTACACTTGTGTACAATCTGCATAATTTTAGTCCCAGCTTGATAAAGCCTGATTGGCAACATTTTCCCTCATTTTCACAAAGCACCAACTGTTGCTTAGAAACATGAGATAAAATAAAAATGCTAACCATGTAGCAAGATTTTGAAACAGAAAATCAGCAAATCTCTGTTTGTCTGATAATAGTCATAGCACATTTCAAACTAACTACTGGAACAGGAAAACAATGTGCAGTAGGAAAACATACAGAATTGTCAATGAATGGGGAAAACTTGTCACAGTTTCATGAGGGAGAACTATAGGGAATGCTTTCCCAGTAACAGGAGTCGCAAGTAAACACTATTGAAGCTATTTGAAGCTACCTACACTAGTCTTTAACATAAATGCTGAAAAATAAAAAAAATTCCCAGAGAATCTATTATCCTTCATTCAAGAAGAGCAAGGAAAACGGTACAGGAGACAAATGCACATGTTGATTTTTCATGAAAGCTGGAGAAACTTTCATAATGCATTTCCAGCTATTGAGACTTTTTTGTCCCCTCACAGTTGTATAGAATATTGTTTTCTGTCTAAAAATCTTTTCTTTTTTTTTCAGATCAAAATCGCTGTATCTCAGGAAACACAGGACTGTAAGTCCAGTTCTCCATGGGTCCCTAAATATGCAGTTCAGGAAGAAGTTACATATCCAGTGACAGCTACGGAAAGTACAGAATATCCCATTGCTCCCTTTACAGAGTTCGTGTAACATATGGTTATCATGGGGCTTTTCTCATCAGCTCAGACTGAGACAGAAAGATTCAGTTAGACTCAATTTGCATGTATATTATCAGAGCAGAGTGTCTACAGATCTGTAAGCCAAAAGAAAAAAGTATTCACAACTTTAGGAATGTAAAACTTGCTTGCAGACAGCTTTAGCTGTTCTTAAGTCCCATATAGCTACTAATTCTCAGCAAGGCACACAGGGAATTAAACATGCAACTGTCATCATTATCAAAGATTGCAGCTACTCAGAGTCTTTATATGCTGCAAACCTACCCTGTAGTGTTTCTAATGACACCCATTTTTGTAGCACAGGTTAAATGCTGATCACTTAATTTATTTCTTAGTCATTTGAAAAACTCCCACTGCATTTCTTTAACATACCCTGCTTTTCTTCATCTGTAGATGAAGGCCACTGAAAAAATTCTCAGGGATACAACAGGACTATGGCATGAAAAAAGAGCATTGCAGTATGAACGCATTACAGGACATCAGGGTGCAACATAAAAATCTTCTCAACAGTCCATTTATGCACTGTGAACTAAATTCAGCCACTTTATTAGTATATGAAACTTCTACCTCCCCCTGCAGAGCTAATACATGCATGTTCAACAGCACACTTCAACCTTTGATTGCTTCAGCATCTAGTTTGTATTTTGGACAATACAAAAATTCACCATTCAAATATTTTAGAAGCATTACATGAAGGAGAGGGACAGAGAAATAATTTAGTACATCAAGTTTTAGTAAGTGGCTTTTCTGAGCAAGGGCCAGATCCTGCACATTCTCTATTTCTGTCTGAGAAAGCAATGTTAATTTGTTACAAGGGAAAAATAAAATCTAAGTTATGCGTTATTTCATGCATTCCTGGTTCCTGCTAATTCTTGAGAGCTGCTTTCCTATTTTCTTTCTAATGCTTCCATTTGAAAACATTTGTCAAGAATACATACTGATCACAGTTTCCACAAATAATGAATAAGTTGACCTACAGGGAGAAAGGAAAAGTGATGTTGGCAGTTGGATGTTGTGTCTCTTTCAATGTTGACTTAAAGAGAAAGGAATTCCTTATGCATAGAATGCAGTTCTTACTTCATTCTGCTTTATGAATACAGAAGTGCCGTGCCTGAGAAAAAATATGCAAATTTAACTCAGGAATTTTTCATAGCACTCATCAGTATATTACCTTAAGTTTCTCTGAGATAAGACTTTCAGGGAATTTACATAGTTTCTGGTCCTCCTTTCACTTCCTTGATTATAAACAGCTAAACTAAATGACTTTTAGCTCCGGACATCCCTTTCAAAGACAAATCTCTTTCTACAGAAAATGTGGGGGTTTTTTTCTTAAGCATTTGCAACACAGTTCCTAACCAAAAATCTCACAGCTTACTTGAAACAAGTGGTTTCACTAATAGATGCTGTGGTACAGCCGAATTCCTGCTTTCCTTCCTTCCTAAAGAATTTCATTAACTTTTTCTACCTTCACCATCTCCACACTCCTTTTTATTTTATAATTAAATGGGAAAGATCTGCTTGCCAATCAAAGAGCTGTTTTGTAGCCTGGTATGCAGCATAACAGAGGTTGCTTATCAGACTTCTGTCCTTCCTATTCTCTGATAGCAAAAAAATAACTTCACCAGCTTTTCCAAGCAGTGTAGGAATCCTGTAAAAAAAGATGTGATCAAATGAATACCTTTCAGGGAACTTTTGCTACCAAATTCATTTTGTAATTCATCTATTCTCTTATACCAAGACTTACACCATCCTGTAAGGTACAACTGTACTTCCAATGCAATGCTTAAATATTAAATAGGAGTGAAATTGCTCCTATCCATATTTTAACAGGCTTAAGTACATCAGCTCACTCACTTCTGTAACGAAACTCAAGAGAAGTCTACCAGAGAAATTCAATGAAGTTACTATGAACAAATTATATAAGGTTGGCTCGACTTTTAGGGAGGTGAGGTTTGGTTTTTGGGTTTTTGGGGTTTTTCTTGGATGTGGACTTAAATATACTGTCTTGTTATGCTACATTCCTTATTTTAGCTCCTAACAGTTACAGTACATTGTGAAAACCTATATTTTTAAAACTGCTTGGTGCTGTGGGCTACAAGAAATTTTTCCTCACCCTCTAAAGCCATTGCTATATATAATGTCTATTCTTTAGCTTCCAGTTGATTTAATTAGACTAGATTATTTCAGTCAAATAATGGTGTAATGCATGTGACATTTTGACATAAATAATTTGTGTTGGGCTTTCAGAGAGAAAAGGATTGAGAGACTTGGGGATATTGAAGACCACATATGCTTATAGATAAATATGCAATATAAAAGTCTGAGGCAGCTAAACTCAATTAAAACTTGGGCAAACCCCTCAATACCATCAAGCTCCTCAATACCATCAGCAAAAACAAGTGTGATCTCAGCAGTAAAATCACAAACAGATCGGGAAGAAGCTTATGCAAACAATGGGTAAGAACTTGACAGAAAATTTACTGATTAAAACCAAACCAAACTTGCAGCCATGCTAAAGCTTCTTAGTTTTGTCATTCCCAAAAGGAAATTAAACTGTACCCTCCAAGAAAAACCCAAACAAACAAGTCCACAGTCCAGAAGAGGGCAACAAAGCTGGTGAAAGGACTGGAAGGAATGCCCTGTGAGGAACAGCTGAGCAGGTTTCTTTGGTTTGGAGAAAAAAAGGCCTGACAGGAGACCTCATTCCTTCCTGCTGCTTCCTGAGGAGGGAACATGGAGAGGCAAGCACTGAGTTCTTCTCCCTGGTACCCACTGACAGCACACAAGGGAAGAGTTCTAAGCTGTGCCAGGGGAAGGTTAGACTGGACATTAGAATGCATTTCTTTAGTGAGAGGATGATCAGACACTGGAAGAGGACCCCCAGAGAGGTGCCCCAAGCCTGTCAGTGTTCAAGAAGCATTCAGAGAACATGTCCTTAACAACATGTTTCAGCTTTTGTTCAGCCCTGAAACGGACAGGCATTTGAACTAGATGATCATTTATTGTCCCTTCCAATGGAAATATTCTACTCTGTTGTATAGATGCATTAGTTTACTAAGCAGCTCAAGGCAGGAGACTATGATTTTGCTAAGCAACAGCATAACACTAGAGGTGAGGGTGGGTCAGGGAATTCTTTTTTGGATATTGCAATTTTCTGAACCATCTTATTTCATCAGTTTTGTTAGATTCCTCATGGTCTTTATTTTCTCATGTGTTAAGCCAAGTATATTCCTGACTCAGTGAGAGTGGAATACAAACAATTATCTATCCACATGGATGAGGGCCATTTGAGAAGTGTTTTTGAACCACTGCCATTGCACGCAATAAAAGACAACATAATATGGACATGCTCTACTTCCACAAGAAGAGTCACTTGACATTGTGTCAAATGTGGAGAAGTAGTTTCTGAGGAAATTTCAATAAAATAGATCAGGTGACCCTCAGAAATTTGCATTTAGAAGAAAGAAAATCATACAGACATTCCTTTCAATTAAGATGGTATGTAAGCAGAAACAAGAGCAGTAAGTGGTCACCTGGACAAAGCAATTCAAAACATGAAAAAGGGATAAAGATTTTATAAAATCAAGTTACTGTCAAAAGGAGACAACAATCCTCTCAACCTTCCTATATAACTGTCTGGTGTGTTTTATACTCCATATAGCACAAGGGGAAAAAATAATGGGGATTATGCTCACATAAAGCTCAGATCATCTATGTTCTTTGGGGCATACATAACTATTCCTGAAGCTGATAAAGAATGTAACAAAGAGATGAAAACAGTGGAATAACCATGTTAACAACAAAAATAACAATGCTTCATACAATCAAAGCAAGAAAATATAAAGGATTTTTAGACACAGTATTCAGTTGAATTACTTGCTCAGTTTTTTATAGAATTACTTCTTTATTCAGTATTGATTATCATTTTCTCTCCGAGGTCCAAAGAATTCCTATAATATATATATTGAGGGACAAATAATAAAGGATGTATATTTTTTAAAAAATGTGTTAGGGTATTGGATTTTATTGGCTGAGAAATATATCTTGAAACACTGATGAAGTCCCTTCTAAGAAGAGCTTGGGTAACACCTACACATATGGACAGAAATCATTAAAAATATACTAAAGACAGGATATGCTTGGAAAAAAAATCAATTTCAAGTAGTCTCAGCCCATAAAACTAGAGAAGAAATGATCTTTACTTTTAAGTGTAATTTGGAATAATTTTTCATAAGGAATTGTGGAATTCATTTTGCAGATATTTTCTCCATATTTGGTTGTTTTTCTCTGCAGAAGGAATAACTCTTCACACAGAAGTCTGTATCATGAACTTTGCTGCAATTTAAGGACTGACCAGGTGCATACGTGTAAACAAACATACCCCCTTACTTATGATTTTTAAATCCAAGTATTTCTGTCTATAACTGAGAGACAAGTCTGAGCAATGAGCTCCTTAGAGTTTTGAGTCATTGAGAGACTCTTTGATGATGTGTACTTTGAAAATAAAGAGAGAGAAAAATTTACATTTACAATGTTGTTTCCTCAAGACAAATATACTCCTCCACACACAACTTGAAGCACTTTAATTGTCACCCTTAGTTCAGCTACTCTAAAGTCACAGAGCTGAAAAGGAGAAAACAAGCAGCATTTTTTGAGATTTTGACAAATTTTCACCTAGGCTGTTTGGGTCACACTTCAAAAGGCACTTAGCTTTCTAATTCCCATTACTTTCAACGTGAGGATAATATATAAACAACTTTCATACTCTGGCCTTTTACATATATCAGGTAACCAGGGTTTTCTTGCTTTGTACTTTTTAAACAAGTTTTACTTTTAAACAAGTTTCACTGTCTATTTCCAAAACCTTTATCTTCAGTGAAAAATCTTTTAGATTTTGCACTTTTTGCTCTAAGGTCTTTACGGCAACAAAGAATGCCTTTTTTCCCTCTTCAGCTGCAGACAACAAAGAAAAAATAAGAGATGTCCAAGGTTGTTATATGTATGTTGATTGAGAAAATATGAAAAATATGTATCACAGATTTAAAAAGCTATATTAAAATTACAGATTAAATAAACAGTAGGATACAAAAAGAGCAGGTGTCATGCCAAAACATTTTCAGTTTTGTATATAGTACACTAATGGGTAACATAGGCTATATTTTATAATTTCTCCTTCCAAAAGCAATGGCATATTCTTCACAGCTATTTTTGAATTTGAATTTTCTAAATGGAGATGTGTGGCAAGATTTCCGGGTGAAGCCTGGAACATCACAGACTTCACTTTCAAAGACTTAGAAAAATTTTTGTTTTCTCTTTATATATTTGAACTTCTTGCTACTCAATTTTTATTGATAAAAACATTTTCTCCTATGTCATCTAATGATTCAGCAGAGTAGACTAAATATCCACCAGTGACCCTGAAGATGCTGTAGATGTCTTCCTCTGTGAGACAGACAACATTGAATCTCTCAAACAGAGGAAAAAAGCCTCATTTCCCAGCATCAGTTTTCCAGCTCCCAGATTATTGGCATCATATTTGGATACTTTTTCTAGTTTTTATCTAAATAGTGTTTTGTTGTTTTAACAGATAACATTCAGATACAACTCAAAAGGAAAAATATCTGCATTAGAAAACATTCTATAAATCTTGGAATAGCACATTTAGATGAAATTTCAAAGCCTGATTTGAACGGTTTCACTTATGTCTAATGATGTCTCTTACCTTCTCTTAACTATTAAAACTTAATTTTTTTTGCTTGCTGTAATCCACAATATTTAAAAGATAAAATTTTTTGATCATCCATCATGGAAATGCTGTACTCTTTTAGGCACTATCCACCACCAAAACTCAGATAATTTTCAAATGCATGTCTATTTTCTCAAAAAAATATTTCAAATATCTCTGAAAATAAAAAGTATGGCAAAATCAGGACAACCTTCCTCAATATTCATTTTCCACATAACCTATTTTTTCATAAACTTTTCTCTGAAACCAAAAAAACCTAAGGAAAATGAACAGGAAATCACTTAACAAAACTGAAAGAAGAAAGGTTTACAGAAGCACAACAATTCATTTCTTGACATGTGCTAGGATAAGAAAGTACTAGTGCTTTTAGAAATCTTGGAACAGCCTACATAGCGTTTACAAGCTCCATTTTCTGGACTTAAGCTTCTTCTTCAGACATATTTTAATAATCTTTTATATCTTTATTTTCTGCTTTGACTAAAAGGGCCGCAACCCAGCTTTACATGACCAGCTATGGGATCTTGAGCAGATTGTTTGCTTTCTTCTGATCTTAAGTCTATATGGTGAGATAGAGTTGTGATCCTACCTTAGCAAATTGGCAAAGAAATTTCAGATCTAAATTATGAACTTATTCCATTTGTCTATCTTCTGGTTTTATAAGTAACTTTCAGAGCTTAAGATACAGCCAAATGCCTGTAGAAGTAGAAGAGAGTGTAAAGGGGCTTGTCCCTGTCTAGAGATATATGAAGTTATTATCTGCATGGTGTGCACAGAAACATTAATTAAAACTACAGAGAACACATATATCTGATTTCTTCAATTTTTACACTTATCATACAATAGATGAGCTGTATCCATGTTTCTAGGTATGGCATATAAAGAAATATACTCTGTGCAGAAATACTTAGACATTTTCTGCCTTAGAACATTTTCCCATGTCCTGGGTTGATGCTAAAATTGTATCCCCATTCGTCTGTTTAGCTCAGAAATAAGTGTTGTACCTTTAAAAATTGGATCTGAGAGTGAAGGA
>JAWWMU010000180.1:7403113-7420467 GCA_035048155.1 Cinnycerthia olivascens | reverse complement strand
GCTTCTTTCTAAGAATTTTCATTGCAAAGCTGACACCCCCACACCACCTTAAAATTTTACTGTTTATTTAGTGAGAATATTATTCATTATTTTCCCTCTCCAAAATAATCATTATTACAGGTATGTCTGAGCCCTTCACCTTCTACAGCTGAGGCCTGGCCAGTCTCAAATAGAGTACCATAACTCTTATATATTACTTTAGTCAACATGTTTCAGGACTTCTGCCTTCTGAAGAGCAACATATTGCTGACTTGGACTGTAGTAAGCTGCTATTTTTCCAGCAGCGCTGTTGCATACCTAATTATTCCCTATTTTATCACTTGCATTTATCTTCATTGATCATCTTCATTACAAAATTTTGTTTTACCAAGGTCACTTTGAATTTCCAACCTGGATTCCAAGTACTTGCCAGCCCTTGCGTTAGAACTGCCTCTTAAGTTTCATATTTTCTATCACATCTATGACTAAAAAACCCAAACTAGGATTCATCCCATAATGAATCCCCTTCCAGCTTCACAATGAACAATAAATAAACTTTCATTTAAGCATGTTGGGCATTTAATTCGTTTACTTCTGAAATGTATAGAGGTCAGTGGAAAAAACGTGTTGGAAGTCAAGAAGTATTAGAGCTGCTGCTTGTCATCTACCCAACAGCCCACAAAAAATGCACATCTATTTAATACAAATTTTCTTGAATATCCATGTTGGATGTATCTTAAATCCTTTCCAATCCCCACATTAGTTGAATACCAGAATGTTAAGCTCCAATTATTGAGAGATGCCTCTGCCCAAATTAAGGTGCAAAAGTGGACACATGCTGAAGTCAGTAGTAGGGAATTTATTTAACAATAAAATGTGAGGTAGAGAGATGGAAATAAAAACAAAAGAGAGGAGAGGCAGAGAGACAAAAGAGGTTAAGCAGAAGCTAACCACAGGTGGATCCACCAGCATCCTCTTGGTCCTTCTTCACCCTAGGCTTCTCAGTGGTGGGGGTTCCAGAAATTATTTTAAAGTTTTTACTATGTATATATTTTGGCAAGCAGAGAAATTAATGCTCATTGGCTACACAGTTCTATTATTTTATTGGTTAAATGATTCCTTGCTTCTAATGATAATTCACCTGCAAGCTCAGGCTCTCTCTCTGTTTTCTTGAACTGTGGTCAGTGGTCATGATCTCCCACTGCCAGAATTACTTTTTACCTGTTCCTAGCTGATTCCAGCAGAGTTGCTGAGTTGGCTTTCCTTGTGGCCCATAAATTGTCCATTATCAATGACACATTCTTCTGCCCCAGCTTAACCTCCCCCTAGATCTGAGACAACAAAAATCCCGCCTTTATTTAATCTCAAATTTCTGCCATCTCCTGGCAGAGTCCTTCTGTGTTCTAAACAGTGCTTGAGACAGTCACCTGTCACACACGTAAAAGCATTTATGTAAATTACACATCTGTAGTCGACTTTGTATTGTGAATAATCAAACAAAAATTTTTGCAACCAAATTTTTGGTTTCCTTTCACATTTTGCAGCTTGTCTTCACTTTTCTTGACCTTCCCCTTTTAAGAGAAATTAAATAAACCTATTTTTTTAATGTGATTTGATTGAGAGGTCTGCATTTTATCCTCTAAGTTTATGTTATTCCTTTACACTTTTGCAACAGAGGTAGACACCAAACCTCAAGACTGCATCCAGTTGGATGCAAGCCAATTCAAATTATCAACACCTTACTTCAAAACTCATATCTTCAAAAATCAATATTCATAGCACTGATATAAGCTTTCTAAGTAGATAGATAGCATCGATGGAAACTAGTCACATTAACAACACAATTCTGAAGGCTTGAAACAGTATGCAAATATAAAGGACATCTAAATGCAAAAAAAATCAGAGGCACCCTTTAATGAATACACCCCTTAAAGTTACACAATAATTTAAAAGTATATTTTGCTTAAGATAGATAGTCTAATAAGATTTTATTTCTTCAACTGCTGTAATTTAATTTTATGGAAAATTATCTCCAAAGCCAGCACCCATAAAAAAATTTAGCATACAAAAATCTAGATAACCAGAATAAGCCAGCAATTATCTAAATAGTTCAACTTCACTATGTACAGGACTATATGAGGTTTTTTGTTTGTGTTTTTCCCTGAGTGACAGAGAGTAGAATGGGAGCCAAAGATCACCAGGGCTGAGCTGTGACTCCCAGAAAATTTGATCCTTGTTTTCCAAATCCCTCATCTTCAATAAATTAAAGTAAATTAAACCTCCTCTATGAGGAAGGTGACAGTCAACTGACTGAGAACAAACACACTGATCCCACTTCCTTAACACAAAGAAAAACTTTTCTTATTCCCTTTAGTTCTCAGGCAAGACATAGTCAGTACATCAGCCTGATCTAGTGGCAGCACAAAAGTAACACTTTTGCTGTGGGAAATTGTTTCCTTCACTTTTTGATCCAGATAAATATAATATATTCTAGGATTTATAACCAAGAAAGAATTAGAAGGTGAATGGCAATGGAATAACTGCATGAAAAACTTGGCTCTCTCTTTATAAATGCCACATATATGAAAAATAAACAAAGAATTATAATATCTACATTTTCCTCAAAATTTCTCCAAAATTTAAACCTGGAAAAGAAACGCAGAGCTGTAGTATTATCCAGGCTAAAATTCTTTTTTTAGTGACAAAGGTTTCAGAAAAGATATTCCACACAATTTTTCAGAAATACATCCCTAGTATGAACATTTCATTTGCTCTGATCATTATAATATCTGCATGCTTAATCCACTGCTCAAAACAGCAGATTGGTTTCTGAAAGTCAAACAGTAATGTCCTACAAAGTGAATGCATTCAAATCCCCTGCCACTTAAAATCAATAAACTGACGAATTTTGAAGCTGAGCTGTTTTATTACATAGTAATGAAATCTAGAATTTTGTTCACCAACATGCAGTTCTGAGCCCTAACAAGCTGTTAAGGGCAAGGAGAGCATATATTAGAATTCCAGCATTCATTACTCTCGGACTTCTCTGTGCTGACATCCAGAATGTCACTCAACAAACTGAGAGGCTGCCTCTTCCTCCTCCCATGAAACAGGTCTGAAGGTATCTTTCTGTTGCCTGTGACAAAATATCAACAAATTCATTCTATCCCATGGCCAAAGAAAAATAATTAAGGTTTGCTTCCATTAGATGGAAGATAAACATTTCTGTAGGAAGACTATGAAGACAGATGTCTAAAACTATTTAAAATTTCACAATGAAGTCAACATCCCATCTATGATGGGCATTCCGATGATGCTCTGGGAAAGAGTAGGTTATTTATTTGATCTGGAAAATTTGTTTTCTGAAACTGTACCATTTACAGATCCATTTGTCCTTTATTTCTTCAATTGATCATTTTATCTTGGCATACTCCACTGGTGACTTACAGCTTTGTATTGAAGTTCGATGGCTACCTCCATGCATGAAATCACATTTAAATTTTCATTCAAGTCTCCATTTTCAGGTTTGTCATAGAGAAAAAGGAGAGAACACCTAATGTTCCTGTCTTCCACAATCCTCAAGTTTTTCCCAAATTTAGCTGCTGTTGCTTGCTGCATTTACTTTCTTTGCATCATTAATTTCTGATATCTGCTGCATGGTTTATTACACAATAAGTCTCTGATATTCCACCTTCTCCTGAAACCTTTTCAAGTACACTTTAAAAAAGAAAGCTATTTTGATTGTGGGTTACTCCTGGAAGAATTACACTACATTTGGCAAGAGTATGAATACTCAAGGCCAAATGTTATTTGTGCAACTGGGTGAAATTGAGTCTCACCTGATTTGACTGTGCATTTTTAAATGTTAGGTATATTTTGATCACAATATATGTCGTACAGATATATAAGTAGTATGCTTTTCAGCCACTATTTTTGCATGTTCAAAGATTGCAGCAATTCTCTCAGCTAAACCAGCGCTTTCATTAAGTGTTTCTGATGCTTTATACTTTTACGTACCGAATTTCAATCATGACTGTAGAGGTTTGAGCATTTTTGAGTTTCTGCCTCAAAAAGACTTTAAAAATAACAGTGAGAGACACAGAGAGTTTAACAACAATATGAAATATTCTGATAAACACACGGGTATTTTATCACTTAGGAAGGCAAAAGTGAGATTTCAAGATCTGCTTGTGAGCTCAGCAGCCAAACCCTTTAATTGGAAGGGAAAATATACAATATCACTAAATTTTATGCTTTTCCAGTGAAAAAGGATTTTCTTATCTTTACATCTTGAATAAATATGTCATTAAACGACAAAAATATATATATTCTTAAATAAACACATGCACACACAGACAAGGTTTCATTGTAATCACTTCTCAGAATAGTGAACCTTCGATTTCAGTAACTTCAGTAGCACACACAAAAGACCCTTGGTTTTCTACTATGATGGAATATAAAAGATAGTTACACATATTTTTTTTTTGCCTGTCAGGGATTCTAGGTACTAAACAGAGTTTACAGCCCCCTCAACACACACAGAGTATTCTCTTCTTACAGTCAATTTACAGTCTAGAGACTGTATTTGTATATTTGCTGTGCTTCCAGAACTTCTGTCCAAAATTTTATTCAGGCTTGAACACTTCTAAAATATTTGAATTTTATCTCAGGTTCATAATTTCAATGGTTTGCTATTGCTAGAAATGTTAAAATATTGCTCTTCTAAAGGATTAAATATATTTTTTGTGTTAGACATAAAAAAAACCCCTAACATTCACCCAAGCAAAATCCCTATGAAAGAGAAGATTTTGAGGATTTCTTAAATACTGTTTTTTCACACTTTTAATATAGAAAAGATGGTTGTGATTTTTTTTCATCATTTTTGGCCATCAGAGTAGTAAGAGATATGGGCTTTTCCATGATTCTTTCCAATGTGAGCAAGATTTTGAATTCTTAAAGTAGGTAGAGAACAGTTCGCAGTGCTGCCCATACCTCTCTTACCTGTTCCAATACTTTAGCTGAACATTTCATGTGAGATGGTTCACACACAAAAATAATTTTCTGATTAAAAAAGAAGGAAAAAATAGCCAGAAATATTTCTCGTAGTATGAATTTTATGTTTAAAAAACCAAACAGTTACCTTGTATGAAATTAATTCCCCAAAGTTACCGTGAAGTGTATTGTGAAAGTATTCACCTCACAGTGACAGAAGAAACCAACAAAACTTTTGACACCTCCAATGCTTCAGGGCAGTCTTTGTTAGCAATCACTTTTCTCCTTGTCTACCTGCAGGATTTAAAAAAAAATTACAAGCTGGATTCCACTCATATATGTCTAAAAATGTAAAGGGAAAGTCAGATAAGCTCTGAAATATATATATATATATGTATAATACTACTAAAATTCTCAAATATTACACAATCAAAGCAGTCGTGATAGATGAAGGGCACTATTCAAGCAGTGTCACTATGTCCAAAATTTTAATGGTGCTACTGGATATACTGCTGGGGCAATTCCCATCAATAGTAGGGGAAATATTTTCACCCTTCTAAAAGCCACTGCTTCACCATTTACATTCTCTCCTTCAGGAGTTTTAGTCAAAAGAATGAATAGAGTATTTCAGAATTTAGGTTTCACTGTAAAAATGTTTGGGGTTTTTTTTGTGCTGGAATCATATGTTCTCCATAAATCAAAAAAACACCAAGGAAAAATATCCTCATTTAGTTCAGCATGAGCTAAAGTAGTTTCTGCAAATCTTGTAAATTATATCAAACTAACACACAACTTAAAATCCAATGGAATTGCAGCTGAAATATTTGGCTTGTTTTTTTTGTCTCATGTCATTGTGCTGTCATATAAATTCTAATTCTGAAGTCCCTACTTTATTGACACTCAAAGCTGAAGAACTCCTTGTCTTTCCCAGGCTAATGTTGATCAGAAAAATCAGAACTGATCCATAATTTAAGCACATTTAATACAAAAAGCAGAAGAAAACTGGATGCCCGTTTCCAATTATTTTCTGAGCAAAACTGTTACAGTAATGTTTTACTGCAAAACACAGGATTATAAAATAAAACAGCAACAACAAAACTTAAAAATGCCTAACTCATTAGAAAGTTCAAATTAAAAGTACGCAAAATAAGAAATAACACAGAATTTCTTTCTCTTGATATCACCTGTATCTCCCCCTTGGAAATGTTTTAGTTCATTCTGTTGCTGTTCTTTCTCTGACCTACACAGAAATACCTCTGTAGCCCAGACAACATCACACCATAATTTGATTAGCTGTTCCATTAACTTCTTGCCATTGCCATCTCCATTATCTCAGGGGCACACAATTCAGAGGGCGAGGCATGAGAAATGAGTTGTGAACTGTGAATGATGTATAGACAAAAAAGGCTTCAGAACCAGCAAAAGAATCACAACCAAAGATGTTTGAAAACACACAAGAGATTTACAAAGGGAATAAGAATCAGTTTTCCCCTGATGAAATGGGCCTAAATAAACAGGTTTTTTGTCATGTTCCAGAGTTGTCTGTGGAAGCATTGGCACCATATTTTTACTAGAAAGGAGTTATATAAGTTAATGAAATAATGATCTAAGAAAAGCCTTTATTAAATACAACATTTTGCATGAAATCTGGCTCAAATTTTTATACTGCTTAATATAGAAAGAGAAGAATATTTCAGGGGAAATATCAGTCCGTATTCACTTTTTTCTCTATTACTTTCCAAATTATCACCTCTAACCAATACTAGAAACAAAACAGTGAGTTAGGAAGGCCTTATATCTCATCCAGTACAATCATTCTCCTCAGTACAGCATGCACAACTCTACTTGTCATGTGACTAAACAAGCAGGACACTACTTCTATTCTGGCAGTTCCAAAGTTCTAAACCATTAATTCATTATCTGTGCTCCTGGGTTCACACAGACTCCAGACTAGACCAATGTTACTTACTGGTGTGAAAAAATATATGCAGCTTTGGCTGGGCTTTTCTCCTTCCTTGTCATATTCAACTCTAAGACAAGGAAAATACTCAGAAAACAATCTACACCTAAAGAAAATCACTTATGATTTAGAAATTGTTTAAATTTAACATTTCTTATGCTTTGAAGCAATGGACTTTTTTAAAATTTGTTTTTTAGAGTTTGAACATCAAATACCATATACATGAAGCAAATAATTCATTGCACTAAATTATAGCCCTAATTATATTATCAAAAATAGCTAATATTACTTCAGTTACCATAATACATAGCCTTATACAGAACCTACCTTAACTGTCAAGCACAGAAAAATCCCCAAGAGTAGTTAAGTTAGAGGTTTTGTAGACAAACACTGAATGGCACCTGCCAAGTTTTCTAGAGGGTTTCTCTGGCTCAGCCCATGGTCTGCCAAGTCATAAGGCTGATGCTGCCAGGTTTCTGCAGGTGTGGGTAGAAGAACCACCAAAACATCTTTCTGTTGTCAGCAGGCGGCAGCGGATAAGGACTTTCTTCTTGGGATCTGTTCGAGTGTATCCAAATATGACTTCTTAATACAGCCTGTTTTCATTGATTTCCAGTTAAAGTCTGAAAAAAAGGAGATATGCAATTCCCACTTTTGAGACAAAGCTTTACCATGAGCAGATTGCTTAATCTGACTTTCCATTCCTTGACTGCAAAATGGCATTTAAACACTGTGTCTAGGTTTAAGACAAACTAAAAGGTGGACATTGAAGAGAGTTATCTCCTCCTATAGTTTAACCTTTTCCACCAATAAGGAGAAACAAATACAAGTAGATAGAAGTGATACAAAAAAAAAAATCTCTCCTGTGACAGTGACAGGGAAAGGCAAAAGGCAAGAGAGAGTAAAAAAATCCAGAAAAACAAAGAGAAACCACCATAAAGCAGAGCCTCTACCTTAGAGCAAAAGCCCCAAGGCAAAAGAAGGTCTGCTTGGTAACTATCAGTATTGTATTCAGGATGCACAGTAAGGTCTCACATATGCATAAAGAAATCTCTGTGTAGTCTGTGTAGAAGAAAATGTTAGCTGTGGTTTTATTTCCTATTTTTCAAGACATATCCTATAAACACATTTCTCTACAGAAATAAAAAACATCAAGGTAAGCTGGTTAGTTTATAAAAGAGTCAAAGACTAAGACTGTAGAAACAGAAAGTCTCAGGTAAACAGCGCATGAATCCTCACTTTGCAATTCATATCCAAAATTTTGACTTAGATTCTAGATCCTGCAGAGACTATGAATGTGATCTTTCCAGCATGCTCTGTGCATCTGCAGGCAAGAGTGATTTTCTGATTCTTTCTACCTGAAAAGAATATATGTGACAAGCTCTGAAAGAGTTCACAATTGCCTTTGAGAAGGTGGACTCAAAAAAAAGCAAAAGGGTGTCAGATCTCTGCACAGGATACAAACTGATGCATATATGAGGTGGGAAGCTGTAGTTCTAGCTTGAAAAAATATACATTGGCAAAATTATTTGTAACACTTTGTGCATAGCTGCAGAAGCATTCCTGAAGCTTCTCCACAGTGTGCTGGCATTCTTTTAAGTCTTGCTGGATTTATAACAGTGAACAGAGAACCTTTAGAATTTAACTGCAGATAATAATCTCAACATTAAGGTGCTTATAAAAATTATCAAACCCTTTGCTACGTTTTTCACTGTGAGTTGCATTTTTTTGTTTCCCCATTTGCTGTGATCACTGTTTCAATGCCTTTCTTCTCTCAGCACTGTTCTCTGCCAGAGCCAGCAGCAGCATTTCCCTAAAGAGCTGACAGTCCTCTGGTTTCCTCTCCTCTCTCGCCCCCTTCCTTCCACCTCCCCCTCACCCCTGCAATTTACACAGCTAGATGCGTAACCCACTTCAGTCCCTGGTTTGTTTTCCATCCTCACAGGTCTCTAGTTTGAATTTTCAAGTATTCTGACATCTAAGCAAGACAAATCCTTAAACATGTCAGATTATTTGGCTTAGTTTTATAAGACATTGAATAGCTTGAGGGATTGCTAATGGCTAGGGAGCCTTTTGTTGACAGGCTGTGGTTTCGATACCAAATCATGTCCGTGATGGCCTTGAGTCAGCTTTATCTGATGCTTGTTTCATGAGGATACATAATATGAGTTGTTGAGCTCAACAGCCATTTTTGTAATAAAAGATGATCACAGCCAGCACTTCTGCTGTCAGTCTCAGGGGGGAAAAAAAGGCTGAGTGCAGGAATGGAAAGAAAGAGAATGTTTTACAGGTGCAAATGTCCCTGAAGCAGTAGACACATACATTACTCATACTACATGGTGCAGGACGCTCGGGTGCCTGGACTCCATTCACATAACACAAACAGTAATATCACCTTTACTTAAATAACTAAAACATATGTTTCTTAATCCTTAAGACATATAAAAGGAAGAAAACCAAAAACATATTCTCCTACATATTACCTACAATTGGGTTGTTGAGATGTCCATTTGCTTGTGTAAGAATGCACTGGATCAAAAACAAGGCTCTGCCAAGTTCACCATCACAACTCCAGTCATGTGCAGGTGCTAGGAAGGAGTATAGGGCACAAAAATATAGAGGGATGCTTCCCTTGCTAATCTTCCACCTTCAATAGTCTGTCCTTCCTGAACTTCCACACATGAAGACTGCATCTGAACATTGGACTTAACAGACACTACTGTGGCTGCACATGTAGCTGTAACATCCCTCTTTTTTAAAATTCAATTATATAAAGAGACACAAGTGGCTATGTCAGTAGATTTATATATATGTATAAAACTATATATCAAGAATGATAACTAGGAAACAAAAAAACAAAAAAACCAAAAAAAAAACCAAAAAGCCAAACCCACAATACAACACAACAAAACAAAACAAAAAACCACCATCCAGTAGAGTTCCCTAACTTTGAAACAGAACGAAATGAGAAAATGGCTATTTCCCACAGGCTCTTCCCAATTCAGGTTCCTTCAGTTCTGAGACACTGCTCAATAAAAGGGACAACTGAATTAGTGTGCTAAAAAAGTGATGGTCTTGTCACTGGGCCAGAGTCAATTAAACATGGGAGATGAAGGAAAGGTATGTACAGCTGTCAGGATTTTTTTTTCCATACTTTTCCCCAGTTAGAGTTAACTGGTGGAAGGCACTTTATTCAAAACAGAAAATTTTTAGATCTCTCCTGAGGAGAGAGGATGAATAGCTCACAGCTGCCTAAAACCTTCCTGTGATATGCATAAACTACATTTTTATTAGAACTGGATTATACTAGCTGCTATCCAGGAGGTTCAAATGTCTAACCACTGGAGACAATCAGAAGCACAGAAAGATCTCTGCATAATGAACGCAAATATCCTTTCAAACAGAAAATCATAATCTCCTCTGCTGTAATCAAGTCTATATTGTTGTATAAAGAATTTTAAGCAGAAGAGCAATATAAAGGACAAGACAAAGGAGGAACAAAAGAAATGTGAATATTTCTTCATGGTGACTTTGTTTTAATTTTTTCTAAAGAAAGTAGTTACATACGTTAATTTATTATTAGAGTTTCATCTCATAAGTATGATTGTAGAACTAAAAAGGTTGCCTTCCATCTTCATGTTTTAAATCAAGTTTCTTTCAGAAGTTTCAAAGTGGTATTTCAGCCTCCATTTTCGAGACCAGCTAGTGCCTGCAACCATAGACCCACTGCTTCTTGCCAGTTCTATGGGAACTACTTTAAACAAATTATAAACCTTTCAAACAAGGATGAGCCCAGTGACAAATTTCAGCCCAGGTAAAGACTTGGCTAGATGCCTCAAGCAGTTCTGTATTTCTTCTTCCATTACTTGTTCCCCTTTTCTGTTGTATAACAATTTAACTGGTGGTAGAATTTGTCAAATGACATTTCAACAATAGAGTAATATATCACCATTTTCAATTTTATATGGCTGCCTTGCAGTGTTCAGAAAAGGGTGTAGGAGACTGCTGTGTGCCCGGTGAATGGGACGGCAGATGGAGATGAGAGATCTCTGAAGCTGGCTCCTAGAACTTGCTTTTTATTACAAAGGGCGTGGGTGCAAGGCAGGACCCTGCTTAGAGCTGCCAGCCGCAGCTCAGAGCAGGCCCAGGAGGGGGAGAACAAAGGATTGAGGAGTAAGAGATGGGAGCAGATAATGGCAGGAGCGAGAGAGCAAGGAAAAGCAGGAATCAGAGTAAAAAAGCAAGAGAGTAAGAGGAAGAGGGTCAGAGGAAGAGGGTCAGAGGAAGAGAGAGAGGTTCTTGTTACAATACGATAAATCCTCTTCTATGTTGAATATTCTAATTTCCACTAACCAATCTATTACAAGATACAAATTCTGTGGCATTTACATACAGCCTATAGGAATCCTTAGATTACCATACTTATCAGCAGGCAGGAGGTATTGCTTATCTAAACAAGAGGGGATTACACTCAGCCAGACACACCAGCTTTTCAGGTGTTCAGCAACTAGAGTTTTGGTATGTCAAAGGTTGGCTTCATTTCAATCTCATCTAAAATTTCCACATTCTTAAAGTCTTCTGTGAGGCAATCATATTTATAAGGCTTTTCGGTTTCATCCTTCCCAACAAAAGGGGATCACACAGGAAGTGTGAGACCTATCCAGAAAAGGCAAACGAAAATAAGATTATTTAAAAATTTTCTGTGAATTAAAATCTTGATTCCATTTTGAGGAATGGAAAACATATTCAGTTATATTAATACAGATGACAACTTGGTTTCTTGACAGCAAACTCATTTTAGAAATGTCCTCTTTACTGGATCCCATGAGCAGGAATTAAATAAAATGGAATAGGATGAAAAAAACATCTACATTTGTTCCTAGAAAGGATCCTGCTTGTCAAAGACAGCACTGATTGTTGCAATTGAATGTACTCTAAGTCAGAAGAGCAGCTGATAATTTTTATTACAAAGACTTGTCTACCATCACCCTAAGTATTTTCACACAAATCAATAGTTTATTGAATATCTCATGTTTATTATTTATGTCTATGAAGAACACATCTCCAGTAAGTGCATTTTAGGGAGTGCAATTAAATTTAATTCTTTTTCCTATAATTTCTGAACAGCACCTTCAAAGTACACAAAGAATTTCTACTACATCACACAGCCTTTCAAAGATTAGGTAGAGATAACTATGACTAAATGCAAAAGTGACTATTTAGGTAATCAATAAAAGAAGCAGTGATCTCTTCCCAGTTGTATTTAATACTACACTTGTGGAAATTACTAAACCTTTCATTAAGGGATAAAAATTAGTCCATTGTAGAAACTAGAAACCCAACAGTAACTTTCATTAAGGACTTATTTCTAAAGAAAATGTAAAAATAAATCCATTTTAGAAAGACAACATAAAAAAAAAAAAATCAAAATACAAACAAACAGAAAAAAAGTAAGCCAAACCTGAAGTATAGGTCAAGCTAGTATGGCATGTAAGTCTGTCATATATAAACAACTAGGCTGCATTGCAAGCTCCTGAACAGTCCTTAGTCATCCATCCATCCTGCAAGTGGGGCAATATTTCTACTATCCAATTACTGAAAAATCCAAAGCCCAATTTAAAACAATGAGGTGTAACCCTATACAGTTTATGGATTTTAAGAATATGCTGGAAATGCTGCCTAAAGAAATTTTCCAGAAAAAAAAAATTGAAAGAGAGAGAGAGAGAGAATAAGAAAGGAGAGAAATTTTGGCACAAAATAGAAACATGTTAATAGTGGGACCAGTGGGCTCTGGATTACATTCCCCAAGATAAATTCTGAACGCTTCATCACTTGATTAGTTAAAATAAAGCATTAGGAAATATACTTCATAAATATACCAAGGCAATCTTTCACTGGATGAGACTGAACTGAATGGTATAATATGTATTTTTCCAATTCTAATTTCCATGACTATGAAAATATTGCATTTAAAATGGAAATTAATGGCACACACAAAGTTTAATAATTTACTATCGGTTTTTATGTTGCCTAAATAACCCAGTATATCATTTTATTAATACATGCAGATCCTGCCAGAAACTAATCAACAGGGGGAGGGGAAAAATATTCCAAAAAAAAATCACTTCATTCTGCAATAATTTAATAGCTATTTACAGTCATAAGACACAAGTAGAGAGTAATGAGAAACAGCAGGCTCTACAACTTGTTAAAAAAGAGCAAAACCCAAATTTGAGATGGGGAGTAGGAGAAGGAAAGACACACAGAATTGCTTCAAGATTAAAAAAAAGCAGTCTTAGAAGAAAGAACAAAAGAAAAGGTAATGAGATGAAGGCTGGATATAATTACACAGCTGGATATAATTACCCAATACCTAATATTGTTTCGGTGACTATGAAAAGGAAAACCACTTCTTCAATTATATACCAATGCATTTATGTACCTGTGACAAGGCTCAGTATGGTTTGAGCACTCATCACCTTTGTATCCTCATATATAAGATTCTTCAATCATGCTCCAGAGTTGATTCCTTGACTGAAAGGAGTTGAGCCCACAGCTTCATGTTTGCCTTTTAACCAGAAAATATCTTTCTTTAAGCACTGTCTTAGACAGTTATATGGTGTAGAGACTGTATTAGGGCCTAGTTTTAACCACATCCCTTTCATCAACCAAGAGAGATGAATGAGAGAAGATATGCGAAAAGATCCTGTTTGTTAAAAAACAAACCAACAATAATGACAATAATAATAATAACAGTAATAACAGCAATATCCTCTAGATATGAAAGTGCAGAATCCCATGGACTCCCCAGAAACAAAGAAAATGAGATGGAGGAGAAGCCTCTCACCCAAGTTGGTGGCTGCAGTAGCAGACCAACCGGCCCAGAGGAGAAAGACTATGTGGTGGAGAAGCTCTGCTTGGCTCAACCTTCTCCCTGGAACTAAAAATTGGGAAGGTAGGAGCTTGCAAAGCACTTCTGGTGGCAGGTAGGGGTGGGTCTGGACCTGTAATGTTAATCTCTCTGCTTCTGCTTGGCTGGCTGGACCCCGTTGGTGCTGGCACTGCAGTTCCATGTCTCTGCTGCATGGCAGGGAGGAAGAAATGGTCCCACTGACCACTGAAAACCCACCAAAAACCCAGATAAACAAAACTAGCAAAAAAATGAGATGTTTGCTTCTTAAAGAAGTGACAAAATCAAAAAGATTGGCTTAGTGGCATTCTCTGCCTTGAGGCCTTCCTACAGCAGCCTTGCAGAAAGCACTGAATCTTTAATATTGGCAAATCATTTGCATTTGAACCAAAATTTCCTTATAATTCAGCAGCCTTTCTATATAAACTAGTCCAGTGGGACAATTACATAAAAGCATCCACTCTGTTTTGACACTTCTTTTTATAGAAAGAAGATACAAATATATAAAAATAAAACCAAATAGTTAAAAATTCAGCAAGGAGCCTTAACCAACATCAGCATTTGTATAATTTCACTCTAAAAACATGACACTTCTTGACTGAGTACATCTCTGCCCTCATTCAATGCAGTGGGCAGAGCTTATTATCCCATGTTTCAAAGACAAATGCTGTCAATGAAGTGAAACAATGCCAGATTGTCAAATACCTATTTAGATCACATAAATTACACCTCCCTCCCTGCTGCTCATCAAGAGAGTATTGTGTATTCTGGAAAGGATGCATGTGATGATATTTTGCATGAATGGAGTCATGCTTCCTGCTTCACACCCCAGCAGCATGGTTAACTAAAGTTACCTCAGATGTCATCCTCCAGCCCTCAGTTCTCATATTTTGAAGAGCTTTCTTGCAAGCTCTCTTTCTACCCTTTCTGTCCTCATTTCCCTCTGCACACCGACACACATTACACATTACGGACCAGAGGACAAGGACAAAAGCCCTAAGTATGCATTAAATGAGCTCATTTTAAATTTAGAGCTGCATGGACACACCAAACTATTTGTTCTCAGAGAAACATTTTGTTTTGCCACAATGTTTCATTTTCACTGTGGTATACTTCCAAATGGCAGTTCTATCTCTAACCTGGTATCATATGCTTAAAATTAAAGGAAAATATTTAAAGAAAGATGTAGAATAATTTTTCTTTTTTTTAAATGGTGAAACAGACCTATCTTGAGATGGGTGTTTTTATGGAAGGGAACAGCTATCAAAGTATTTGACAGACAAAAATTTTTAATTTCTTTTTTTCTTTTAAAAGTCAGGATTATACTTCAGTTAAGTGTATCCCTTTGGAAGGCATGGGATGTTCCAATGGTGCTCCCCCCAAAAAGAGAAGCTTGAAAATTCAAATGGTTTAATACAAATATACATATCAAATAGACATACATAGACATCAAAACTAAACATGTTTGAATGCAAAGCTGATTTTTTTTCTTCCAGACTACTGTAGTCACTGATTTGCCAGAACTGCAAATGGCTCTCAGCAAGCAAAAGGGGAAGAAACCCATCTGTATCATGCAGAAAAGTTTTAAGTCTTCTATATTGTAGTTTAAAAACTGTTCCCACAGTTTAAAATAAGCTTAAAAACTGGCAATTGCAGTGTCACTGTTGTGGCAACATTCAAGTTGGGGGTGAAGTGGTGCTTCCATTGTTTTGTGATGTTGTCAGAAAATAACATTTAGACCAAAATTTCTTATGCTTGATCTCCTTGCAGCTATTTGTATTTACAGATTTCTGTTTGTTTGAAGGAATAGTGAGAATTTGGAAGGGCAGAAGGGTGAAAAGGAAAAATCAAACGAAAACTGTAGGCTTCAAATGCGGCTTTTATCCTTATGGTTAATATTCTCACAGTTTTTAAGTCTAGACTAGGCAAAATTCATTTTTGGTCACAATTCTATGCTCATTGTTAATCCTACTATGCTTCTCTGGACAGAATTCAGACTTATAATTTGGAAACTGGAAAGTGACTTCTTTTTTTAATGTGACACTGTTCTTTCACCTTACTTTGATGAGCAAACACAAACTTTGGAAAATATCATACTCCTTTTCTGTATCTTTTCTGTCCTTTTTTTATTTCTCCTCCTAATTCTCTCTTCTTGGAATTTTTGAGTAACTTAAAATCAAACAGCCTGAGGATTTGCTAATTTGAACAGGCTAAATTAATGCATCAAGAAGTGTTTTATGTTGATTGATTGCTGCTCTAAACATTTTGCCAAAATTCTCTGATTTTCTGGGCTGCTGTAAAGTTTTGTTGCTTTGACCTCTTGAGAATACCTTGTTGGTATTTCTCTGTGCGTCTAACTCCGAGTACATGAACAGCCCTAAGCGCTTTTAAAACTCTCATTGAGAGAGATTTTGGAGTCTTACACAGCTATTGACACAAGTTAAAATGGTAAACTACTTACTTGACATATAAGGATAATATTAATAGCTTCTAATTATACATATGTGGCAATATCCATGACTTCTAAAGATCACCACAGTGGAAATTCCTCTATACATTGTATGAAGTCTACTGATTCAGGGGCTCCTGAAAAGCAATACATGTTACCAGGCATACTTTTCAACACAAGAGTAGTCTCTCTAAAATGGTAGTTACAGCAACAGGCAAAGGAAACTCAGCAACCTATTGACACAGGGATGTCCACTGTTCATATGCTATTAAGTGTTTAATTGTTATTTTTTGGCTTGTTTGTTCCATTATGCCTTAAGTTAAGGCAACCAGCAGAGTTACTCTGTAAATAATCTCTGTAAATAAAGCTTTTCTTTTTTTTTTAATATTTATTAATTCATATGGTGTAACTGCAAAATAAAGTGGTGAATACACTATGGTGAATATACTCCAGGGGTTGACAATAAGTAGGAAATTTAACTGCGAATTTCTTGACTTATTTAAAATAAAATATCAATTTACATTTAAATCTGTTATTATTTTAATTGAGAAAGAAAAATTACTGAAAGTGCCTACCTAGCACACAATAAAAACAATAGAAATGAGTACTTAATTTTGAAATGATAAACTGCTGATTTTCATTGAAATTTCCACTTAGAGAGACTATTGACATGTTCAATCTGCTTTTTAGTAGCTGAAATTTTCATCAGTTATACCACAAAACTTGAGGAACTTTCATGGCTCTCTAATTTAAGTCAAGTCATATGTTTGCAAGAAGGTGCAAAATTCAAAAATGCTGATATTTTTAAGCATAAGTGATATCTTGTTGGAGGTTGGATTGTTTTCTTGTAGAATTTTTTCCCAAAAGAGTTGCTAGGAAGCCGAGTGCTGGGTGCTTATGGGCACTTTAAAGTACTTGGAAGAGACACAAGAGGTGACTGTCAAGGGGGGGTGGCACTGACTACACCTCTCTCTTGAGGGGCTCGGAAAGAACTGAGGAGTTCAGTCTTTTGACTCCAGAGAGATCTGGTCAGACCTCACCTAGAGCTGAGCTGGGAGTGACTT
>JAWWMU010000180.1:7378251-7388560 GCA_035048155.1 Cinnycerthia olivascens | reverse complement strand
TTCACCTCCCTGAAGCCAAACACACTTGACACCTATCACAGGGGGCTTTCTCAAAGGCTGGTGGGTGAAGAAAGAGGGATTGCCTACTGTGATCTATCATGCTGTAAATAAGTACTCATGCTCCATCCACAGGGGTTTTAGCTTAACATACCAATGCTTTCTGTTTTAGAACTCTGGACAACGTGTGAGAGCACTGCTTTGTCAGCATCTCAGCCGACAGGATCATATTTTAATTGGCAAAGACAATCTCTGGCCTGCTCACTCCTTTAGCTTTCTTCTAAAAAGCCATGACTAAACAAAAGTATTCTTTTTATTCTAGTCTGAGGATGTGCATTGACAGTTTCAGATTCTTGAACCTTCTCCATTAACATCTGCTATTCCCTTCACAGAAAAGGTGGAACCTGCACCAGCTCTACACCTTTTCCTTTGCACTGTTACTGTCAACGCACTAAGAATTCACCATTTTATACAGTGTTTTGATACAGAAACACTTCTGAAGTGTTCTACAATTGCCGAGGCCCTGGACTGAGAGCATGGAACAAGTTCTGAGGAAACCACTGATCTCTTCCAATTAACATTCAGCAACTATTATTTTTTGGAATAATGCCAAAGACCCAAACTGATAGATTTTATCTATCTGTAGAGAGCATGAACACAACATGAATCTGTTTATTTGTCTGACCCCAGATCTTCTCTCTTTTTCAGAACAATTTCTTTCTGCTTACCTAGTCCTTCCTTTCTACCCCTCCTTTACCTTAAAATGCACTGTGTTCTATCATCAGAGTGATAGCATGTAAGAACACTCACTGAAGCCAAGAACTTCCAGAAATTGAAGTTCCTTTAAAAGGAATGAGGAATCAGGCTTCATAAAATAAAAACTTGAAGTCTTATTATAGACCTAATTTGATCTGCAAATCATATTTTAATTTCTATGTAGTTAAAAATATTTATATATTTAGATCATGTTTATTTTCCCAATTATCATGCATCAGTCAGATACAGAGAAACAAGAAAAAACGTTCGGTGACATCTAGATTAAAGTTGTGTAAATAATTCATTCTTAAAATTGGTGCTTGATCAACTCAAAGGCATTATTTGATCTTCTCATGGAACTGAACAACAGAAAAGTAATTTCAACATTAAATTGGTTTAAATATTTTTGAAGTTCTAGTCTTTTCAAAGAAAACTTCACAGGAAAAATAATGTCATGTATCATCTCAAATACCTGAGAATATTTAAACTTTCAAGAGAGAGGAACAAAGAATTATTTTGCATACAAACACGAAAAGCAAATGCTTGTTTAACTCAAAAACATTTTTTAATGGAATTATTCATTGAAATAAATATTACTTGGTTCCAATACGAAATGTTCACAAATCAGGATCAGTTCACAAATATAGAGACAAAAATTTTAGAATTAAAAAGCCATGGGATATGGAGAATTAAAATAAATACAAAGAGCTACTACATGAGATCAGAGCTATTTCTATACCATCAGTTATGTTTTTGAGGCATTTCTTTTTAAATTTCGGTCATAATAATAATTGAGGGAAAATATAGACAAATACTTGACTGCAGATCAAATATAAAGAGTCCATTCAATATATCTCCATGAATAATAAACAATATTTGTCTAATTTCCAGACCACAATTATGTATTCCTATAGCTACATCCAAACTATATTAACTATAATAGAAACATTAATAAATGTTTCTATTATAAAGTTCTGAAGCTCTTTTCATTCACGAGAATTTTTTCCAAAATATGCTTTCAGAATCCTGTCAACATGAAGATATATAATAATAAACAGTAAGTAATTCATATTTAGCTTTAAATATTGTATTTTATAGTACAGCAGGTATACAGTATAGTAAAGCAGGTCCTCTAAATTGAACATTTTTAAGTACAGGCAAAGTTAAAAAAACATCTAAGTTAAAAAAATGAAGACGATTCTGTAGCAAAGTGGCTCATGTACAGTTAAGGAGTGGAAAGGTCATTTTCTCTCTAAATAGAGTGTCACTTGGGCCAATGCTGGAATACAACTTCTCCTGATACTTTCAAAAGTGTGATAAAAAATTAAAGAGGGTATTAGAAGGAAGAAGGAGAATCAAAAAGTATTCAAGGATTTAACAAAACATCTTAAAGTGAGGGAGTGAAATAGCTCAACCTGGTTGGCTTATCAAAAAATAGCCTGCATAGTAACTTGATTAGATGGTGTAAGAACATTTGTGGGTAGAAAGCATTGAGCACTAAAGTGCACTTCACATGTAGCAGAGAAAGACCTGTGATAAAAAAAAAGCCTTGACATTAAATCCAAACAAATTCAAATGACGAATAAGTCATAAATATTTAACAATATGGTGATTAGCCATTGGTACTACTGAGACCATTGCCCTTTTCTCAGTAGTTTGAAAAGTTTAAACCTGGATTTAAAACCTAGTGCCATTTAGCAAATATGCTTCCATCACACAAATCACTGGTCTACAAGTGAAGACATCTGGGTGAAATCTATGAAATAAGAGGGGACAAACTGAACTTGCTTGACTTATGATTGGCAAAACAAACTGGTGTTCCTCCTTAGAGCTCCCTATAGCCTCTAATGGAACAGGTTCATTTCAAGTATTCCATTTCATTGTCAAAATAAAGTTCAGTTTTCTAATCCTGCTGGAGAACTCTATGAAACCCTCTGTGCATGCACCAGAACAACGTACACGGGCAGTTGTATCTGAACCTTAAGCCCATTTATTCAAACAAAACATTGAATAGACATGATATTACACAAGCCAACTCATGAGCTCATGCCAGCACAAGAGTTGGCTCATCTTTATAAAATTCTCTTGAAATGACATGGGGTTAGGCAACAAAGGGGAGTGGGGGAAATGAAAATATAAAAGCACAGCACTCACCCCCTCAGCATTTCCACATTTTGCAATTAATAGCACTGTTTGAAAGCATGTTTTCAGAATTAATGTCAAGTACCAGAATATAAATCAGAACAGAACAGATCCTTTTATTGGATTGTAAGTCCTTTTTACACCATTAAACCAATGTGGGCAGAGCCAATTAATACATCACTTTCCCTCTCTGTATTTCACGTGGTCTATCGCAGCACCACAGTAGCAGCCGAGAGAGTTATGTGGGTGTGTACATGTCTGTACGGTCCCCAAAAACACCCCTTGAATTTTATTGCTGAGCATGACATATGGCATGAAATACTCATTCTAGGTCAGCTGCCCAAGTTGTGTTGTGTCCAAATTTTTTGCCCACTCCAGAGTGCTCACTGACGGGGACGGCAGAGCAAGAGAAAGAGAACACCTTGCTGTTTTGCAGTTACTGATCAGCAACAGCCAGAACACTAGTTTAGTCACAAATCTGAAACATGGCACCATATGGGACTGGTATGAAGAAAATGAACTCCATCTCTGACAGGTGCATTTAGTCTTCAGCGCACAAGAGATGGAAATCACCAATCCCACTGCTAAGAGCTCACCAAGAGACACAGCTGAACTCAACTGAAAACAAGAAATAGCCCAGAAAAGAAAGAAAAGTTATAAAATAAAATAAAATATTAGCAGGAATTAGTTATGTACTCAAAAGAAAACCTTTTTCTTGACCTACCCAATAATGAATCAGTCATCTTGTTCTGCAATTGCTTTGATTTGAAAAAAGGTGCAGAAGATGAAAGTAACTGAAATTCCATACATTTTTCATCTCTGTCACATCAACACACAGCCACTCTATCAGCAACTCCATTTTTCTCCCATTTGAAACGGACCATGAAATTTTACTTTCCTCAAACTCCTGCAACAATATATGGCAGATTTTAATATAAAACCATATGGCCAAAATATGTTACTGCTGTTCATCAGATTTGTGACTATTAAAATTATTCTGCCATAAATAAGAATAAAGACTCCCTAGACAAGATAGGAACATTCTTCTTGCCTCTGCTATGTCTCTTGCAGACTGAAAAAGAACTTCAATCCTCCTCTAGCTGTCAATCTGGTTCCTTTCACAAGCATTAAAATTCATTTTAAAGACTGAATAATAAGGATTGCTGACCCTTTCACAGTGATAAAAATAAACAAATGTCAGTCAGACATCAGTGTAGTCACACAGGTACCGCAAACTTTTTTCTAACCACACCGCACAGATTTATTCTTTAGGCTAATCAGAATTCAAAGAGAACAGAAATCAAATGTCACCCTGCCACACTAACATCCATCAACCACAATGATTACATCTACATCAATCATTTGATATAATAGGAGTAAAGTCATTATAACAGAACATTGTCAAAAGATCTGGAATTGGTCTTCTATTTAGTATTCCATCATATAACAGCTACAAGATTATTTCAAAGGCAGCAGTGTCTGCTTTGAAAATATGAGACAGTTTGCTTCAGTGTTTTCCTGGCAGCAGACTGTTATTCAATGACAACATTCTCTATGAAGAAGCAAACAGTACTGATTTGAGTTTTTTAAAAGGGGAGAGCATTGGATTTTCTGTTCCATCAGTTTTTAGGGTAGAACTGAAAATACAGCAATTGCGTTACTTTTACATATAGAATCTGCAACTTATCTGAAAGCAACCCTATCATTCTGCAGAAGTGTTGGTTATATCAGAAAGTTCAGTAATTTCATTCCTTTGCTTTGGAAGTCCCATCAGTTTTCTCTCCTCCCACGTTTAACTCTGCCTGAAATACCTCACTACTTCTTTCCCAAGCAATGACATTCTGAGAAGCATGGTCCAAACCGAAGATTACGTATATGAAAATAACACACACTGGTAATTCAAAATGTGGAGTTCACCTACTGCATGGGACTTTTCATTTCCAGATTGGACCAGTGTCTGATGGCTGCTTATGCTTTGCAATGCTAAAAGACTATCAAAAATTCTGCACACAGGCTGCATCTGTCACATTCTATGCCGCAGACAACCACTGAGAAGCAAAGTCCATACCAGAGGAAGAGCAAAAACACAGAAAGTGCTCCCTTTTCTGGACACCACGTATAACGTCACGAAGACATTATGCCACTGCTCTTCAGTCAAGGGAAGATCTGACTCATAATGACCTTTCTGTGCATTGATCACTGCAGTGAACATGAAATCCCTTAAGTACAACCAAAATTATGCTTCCTTTGCGTGAGAGTTATTGCATGGAGAATTATAAAGGACTGAAAAACAGACCTTTAGATCCACCACTATGAAGAATGAAGAGATGTTATTCCACTTGGCTTGGAAAGCAGAAATATAAAGAAAATACAAAGAAAAGCATTAAAGGTTAAGACAAAACTGAGAGTGCAGAGCAGATGTGCAGAATGTGACTTGATCAGTCTAATGACATTTTTACAAATAGTACTGGCAAGCAGTAATAGTTTTAGTCAGATGCAGTTGTTCATAAAATCAATTAATACACTTACAAGAGATTTTGAAGGAACTTACCACCTCACAGGCCATTTTTACCTTGACCCTCACTGGTTATTGCTCATTTATTCATGACAAGAATCATTCATAATTGGATCATTCAAGAAAGCAGGATCCTATATCAATATGTAAACTTTGAGGATGCTGAGAACAGCCTGCATTAATAAGTCAGACTTGTTGGGGTTTCCAAAAAGCTGTATATCCAGTTACACCTCCTGCTGCTTTTACTTCTAGGCAGATATCTCTGCCTATCTGAGAACTTGATCTGGATTCCAGTTGATCCTTAGAACCACTTTTTGAGTAATTACAATACAGCAACAAACTTGTCTGTAACACTTTTTCTAATAAATTATTAGATTACACTTACAGATCATAATTTTGTAAATATATAAAAAAAGCACACAAATATAATCTTTCAGACAAGATACTTTAAAAGGTTACTAGTCACATTTGCTATGTATATGTTTAGCTGGCTTATAAATAAATGACAATTCTTTTAGTATAAGTTCATATTTGCAGTAAGTACATTGCATTAGTCTCTTGGGAATAATAACAATAATAAAAAAATCCATCACACAAAACCTCCCATTAATTTAAAATGCAAATAAAACATTTTTTGCTACAGGCTACATTACTACTAAATAATTTATCATAATTTTAAAAATTATCTAATCACATTTTAATAGCTGTGCTTCCATTATTGAACAAAGTAAATATTTTCAAATTCTTTTAACATATTTATTCTGACAGTCATGTTTTACATGTAAACAGCAATGGTAGTCTTGTATATAATTCCAGAGAATTACCAAGATTTAAATGGCAACCACTGTATATTTACTTGGCATTTCAGTGAACATTAAGGTTTATAGTTCTGAGGAAAAAATTGACTTTGGCTTTACTTCAGTCAATATTTTTTTCTCTGTTCAATAAACATTGATGTTTGCCTCAAAAGAAGTCAATACCCTGTTAATGTACATTACTTGAATAACATTTGGGAATTACTAAACAAATGACTCAAATTCAGAGGATAAAAGATAGTGGGACCTAGAAAGACTTACAGGATATTTGTTTAAACCTGCAATCTTAGCAGAACTACCAATACATAACGTGAAACAGCCCTGTGAACAATCCCTCCTCTAATCTTCAGCATTACAGTCAAATCCATCTTTGGTATAGTCCCCTTCAGAAATGTTTATGTGCAAGTACTTTCTCCCCTTTATGCCCTTCTTCAGTGCTTCCTGAGCCAGCTTGTCCTTGAAGTATGTTTCGCTTCAAAGATCATGCAGATTGTAAACACACATTCTTATGTTTTCCTCATTTAACCTGGTTTGTCATCCATGTTTTATAGCGGAATCTTCAAAAGTTCTCCAAGGAACCCTGTTTACAACACTCAGAATTTTTACTGGAAGTTTATGCTACCAGACTTTCTACCCAAGGCTACATTATTTTAATACTACTAAGTTTTACCACACTTTGCTACTCACATGAGGTAACAAAGCCAGGAGAACCATCAAATTTTAGGTGGAAAAGAGTGAAAATATTTGCACCTTGCCTCAGATCTTGGCAAAATTGTCCTTTAATGGGCAAAATAATATGAATAGGTAAATGTATGAAATTTTGTCATCATATAAAATATTAAAAGGCCCACTGTAATGATAAAGCTAGCTACCTGACACAAAGGAAGTGATGCAAGCATTATCTACATATGTCTTTCTTCCTGCTTGAGGACACCAGCCACAGTTGCATGGTAGATGACTAAGTCAGCCGAGAGAAAAACCTAGCATTATTGTTGTGGTGTGTTTTCCTTTGGATGTTAAACTTTCCTTTTGTAATGGTTTGTTCCTGCTACATCCACCTATGTTGTTGATTTTTTCTAAGTTGTACCCTCCCCTTGTTGCAGAATGTTCTTTGTTCCTCCTACCCCTGGTATCAATACTCCAGGATACCAGCCCCCGTTGTTACCCTTTATGGTATTTCCCTGCCTTTTGTTCCAGTTCCTTCCCTGTCCATCATTGTTACCCTGCCCCTTTTTCCTGAACCTTCCCTGTCACTCCAAACCAGACCAATCCTTCAGGTGCACCACCCCTTGGGCTTGCTGGGGTCTTTCCCAAACCTTGACATCCCATTGGGGCATGTGACCTGTTCTCTCCTCCCAGGTACCCTGGTTAGCCCCAAGGTTTTATTGGCATCCCCCCTACTCCTCCCCTGCCGATTCCTTATTGGTTGTTCATTTTTTATCCATCCCCAATTTGTTACTGTATAAAAACCCCCTGCATCGCTGTGCTCTCTGTCTTTCATCCCTGGACCCTCTGACAGTAAGTGGCTTTGGGAACCATATGGGAGACCCTTCCCTGATCTTTGCCTCAATCCTCGACACTGACAAACCAGGTGCTGTGGAGAGCAGCCTTGCTGCTGCTGAACTTGGCAGCCCTGCTCTGCCACTGCCCAGACCCATCTTAGGCAGGGAGTAGCTACACTCCGCGCAGTCCGGGCAAGAGCTAGTGGGCTAAATTTATTTTCTCTGGCACTGCGTCACATTATCATATTTCATCAAGTTAGTAATGAAATTTCATTTGTAATGGAAGGCTCTGAATATCTCAAAAAAATCTTACTAAGTTCAGGCTATTGGTTTTTGTGTATGCACTCACAGTTTTATGTGCAACATGAGCACCTGCCACTGAAAAAGTGGGACCTTAAAATGAAGAGTGAAAAAATTACCTAACTCCATAAATTTTATAATTTTGGAGTATTCCAATCCAAAGGCAGAGGGGCTGGAGAGAAATAGAATTAATTCTTTTTCTCTTCATTTCGGTCCACAGAGAAACTTTGTATTTCTAGAGATCCAGGCTTCGTAAGAAATAAATACCAGACTTTAGCTACTGTATTATACTTGCACATGCCATGAATATAGGCTGCAGGAAATACTCTTTAAAGGTCAAGCTACTAAGAGCAAAATTATCATAAATAGGATCTAGGAGGCAAAGATTATAATTTCCTTCTGAAAAGCATCTCTGGAAAGGAAACACACATATGAGTAAGAGGTACATCTTTGAACAATGAGCTGCCAACTCATGGTTGTTAGCTTCCGTGGATGTTTTCCAGCAACCCATAATCATGTCTCAGGTATCAGAACAGTTCAAGGGCAGCTTTACCACTTGAAGAAAAAATTTTGCTGTCAGAATATTCACCTTGATATCTGTAACAAGTTTTTACCACTTCAGAGAAAAAAAAAACAAAACACTTTGCTGAAGGTTTAGTGCTTTTGGCCTTCTCACAGAAAAAGTGAGGACCAGGTGGCTGCAATAGCATGGTGTATATGGCCTCATGAGCCAGTTTTAGTAGGTTTGAGTCTTGAAGAGAGACTCAGCTGTCATTGTTTCCTTGTGTTTAGTCCTCTTGCAAGCAAATTTAGCAAAAATGACAGGATTTGAAGGAATATATATCTCAGAGGTACAGATGAACTCCAGATAAAAGTAAGTGCACCACTGGTAAGGTATGCAGCAGTGAGACAAAGATGGCAGCAGCACTGTCTGGACTGCTTTGGTTCTTTGTACAGCTATTGTTGGATTCTCAGAGCTGTCAATCCAGAAGTACTAAACCTTTCACAAGTCAACCCTTAACCTAATCTTTCACCTATCAACCTTTCTCAAATACTAGATTCACATTAAGTACATTAGGAATGACAATAACGCTCTATTCTAATAACAAGAAACTGCCAATTAAGCCCATAATGTATGGACATCTTCCCCTTACTTGCCCTTTTTATGCAAAATAACAGTGTAGGAGACTGCATGCAATACCAACATGTCCATCAATTTAATTATTTCTGGATATTTGTCCATACTGCATTAGATTAAATTAGATTTATTCACTCACTTGTAAATTGCATCTTAATACATTCACAACTTGTTAACATTCATACATAAAGGACTTAAATTAGTGTTCTTTCCCAGTAAAAATAGGCTCTTATCTTCAGAAATTATGAAGACACACAGTTAAATGCAATTTTAAAATATTTATTCCATATTTGCATGCATCTACTCTGCAAGATTTTAAAAATGTTAGTGAAAGCTGTCCAGATCTCCTGCAGTGCAGCCTTTTAAACTTTCTAAGTACTTATCATCCCAGTAGGATTTTGGTGTTCATTGCAAGTTGGTCTCTGTAACAAGCTTGTGATAAAAGACCATTTAAAAAACAAACAAACCAACAACCAAAACACACAAAATTCTTAAAGATACAGATACAATAATTAGCCATTTTATATTATGATGAAGATTTATTTTATGCTTATGTCGACATTGTCTACCTCTCTGTCTGTGTCATAATAGTACGAATAAATTTTTGAAGGAAAATAATTTTGACTTTTAAGACAGTCAGCTATTGCATTTCTTCTTATTGTGGTTCCATAAATGGACCACAATCATGTGAAGCAAATCTGTTTGAGAAACCTTCAGTAACAAACGCTTAAAATTCAAATAAGTTTTCTTATTTTGACCACGTTTAACTTAAGAAAGGACTTAAATATACTTGGTTTAGGTGAAAGGAGATCAGTTTCAAATCCGCTGAAAGCAGGAAGTTGTATTTTAGCTTTTTATACCTGCCAAATCACAATTCCTTTTTCTTTTGATTGTTCACTAAATAGACTCTCCATAAAAGACATGACCAGACATAGGTGAATGAAGAGCAATATTTGCAGAAATAGATTGTCAATTGATTTTTATTCCCATTTGCACAAACACGTCTTATGATATGAAGCAATTTTTCTTATGGGAATAAGGCCCATGTATGTTATCCCCAAAAAAGAAACAAAATCATCTGCTTCTCAGAATCTGCACTTTTCAACATTATTTAAAAGCCTAAATACTTTGTTATGTGATGCAA
>JAWWMU010000180.1:7352372-7371586 GCA_035048155.1 Cinnycerthia olivascens | reverse complement strand
TTTATTTTAATATTCACATGAACTTTTCTTATCTAGAGAAACCTTTGTATCACTCAAAATTAGAAATGGAATCACTCAAAATGGAAACATTTGTCATGAACAAAACAACAACTAAACAATTCCTGAGCAAAATGGAACAGAGCAAGTGTCAGCATAACTGTGAAATGAACTAGAGGTTTTCTTCCTAAGCAGAACATATGACACATTATTTGAAGGATTCCACAGAGAAATAAGCAGGCCTTTGACCTCTCAGTTCTTTAAAAATAAAAGAAAAAGTCTTCTGTTTATAAAGAAGCTTTATTATTCAGCAAACATACTTTGTCAAAAAAAACCCTTTGCTTAGGGAGGACAAGGATAGAATCAAAAAGAAAATTGCAGAAGAGCACTCACTTTTTTTCTAGAATACATTGCCAAAGCTCATTTTTTCCATTTGTTTACAGAGTACTCACAACCATTACATGACTGAACTGTACAGTACAGCTTCTCAAAAAGGCAGGTTTGGAGACCACGTGCAAAATCAAAAATACAGTTTGAAACTTGATCATAGTGCAAAAGCATTAGATAAATGTTACTTGTGACAGGACAGGGCTGTATTCCATGACCCAGGAGATCTCTGCTACTGCTACATGTTTGGAACCAGCACTATCCATGTGAAACACTCTGTTTGTATGGATGCATTTTACCATTAGCATTTGACTTACTCAGACATTTGGGTAGGAGAACATTGGTAAATATCTTCAATGCATGTATTTAAAAGCAATAAGACATAATAAATATTACTTACAGTGAAAAATAGTAAACTTTGATTATCAGTCTGGTCTTTTCTACTTTAATAAAAGAGATTGTTTTTAAAAGCAATGAGACATAAAAAATATTACTTACAGTGAAAAATAGTAAACTTTGATTATGTCTGGTCTTTTCTACTTTGATAAAAGAGATTGTTTTGTTTATGACAAAGGGTTACAGACACTTTTAGTTTTTGCCATAGGAATTAGGATTAAACAGGTCACCTAGACAATTTATGTCAAAACAAAATCAGGTTCTTTTAAAGAAAACCAACACCAATTAAATACTGGTTTATCTTTGTTCAGCAAACATTTTACCTTTTGATTCAGACTAAGAATGTTCTAAACATATGGTTTTATTTTTGGAGAGAAAAGAAGCACTTAGAAGCACTGTATCTGGCCCTCCACATCCAATTTTTCTCATATTCCATAATGATATATTTCCAGACATACATATTTAAAATACTTAATTTAAGAAAACAAGGACCAGAGTCTCTTAGACTATAATTATAATACTCTGTCTGAACATTTTTCTGACAAAACTTTTTAAAAAGTAATTAACGTGGGTGGTAAATTATGCACAACTATCTTTTCCAACTATCCATAGCCTCTTCTTTACTACTGCCAATGTTTTTAATGTTCATTATAAAATCATCTTTAGAGTCACTGGAAAAAAATTCAGTAGCAAAGCCAGCCTTAGTCACAAAGTAATTTCTATAGGAAAACAGAAACTTTAACTACTGGCAAAGTTCTGATTACAAGCTATTAAGCAAAGCAAGAGGTTTTGCTGTGTTTTGGTAATATTTTTATGGAAAAATGTTTGCTACAAATGTTTAATGTTAAACTTCATGCCTGCTAGCCTGTTACATTACCAATAACCAAAGCTACCACTGACACTAGAAGCATCTCAGAAGACAAAAAGTATGGAAAAAATCTCTAAATAGCATTTAAGGATCAAATGGTTTCCTCCAATGTAATTTAGGAATTTTTCCTAAATTCCTTTCCTTCCATCCCCTTGTACTATTTTTTTGTGTTTTTTACTTTAACTGTAGGTTATGTTTTGTCAGTGGCATTAAAAAATGTCACTCTAGTAAAAAGATAAACTAAAAAGTCACACCTCAGAAACAGGCATCCCACATTCCTCTTTTACTTGATAGATTATTTTTTGAAAAAAATCATTTTATTGTGTAATGATGCCAATTGTTATAACTCAGTTCACAAATTAAATCAAGTATCAGTCAAAAGTTACAAAATCCATCTTCAGATGTATCTTTTAAAGTCTATAAACTACTAAAACGTGCTTGAGAGTGAATGCCATATCCTAAAGGTTATTAATCGCCAGGAGAGGAGAAAGGTGGCTGTGTGTTTACACCAGATTCATGAAAGATGGCTGCACAGATTATAAATATTAAACTCCAAAATATGCAGCACTCAAAGCCATAGTCACCAGCTCCATCAAATCCAAGAACAGTTCACAAAGGGCTAAATATCTGGGGCTAGAACCATTTATTTACTTTGATCTGCAGGGCATGTCTTCAGATAGAATAAAATGAAGAAAAATCAGTAAAGAAAATAAGATATTCATAATAAACTCTGAAAAATCTGAAAAAATATCACTAAAACAATAGCTTTTGGAAAACTTGCATCTGCAGAAAGCCTTCTGGGCCTAAATCCAATACAAACCTGTCAGAAAATATTGATGAAAAATGTGCATTTACAATTGTAAATAAGACATGAATATGCAACCTAATCCTAAACTCAATTATTGCAGAAGGGAAAGGTTTGTCTGGGGATTTTTTTTTCTATGTTATTTAGTTAGTTGATTTAATTAGACAGTTGTCTTGGTAAACAAAATTATTTCAGAATGAAACAGAATAACCATTGACAAATCAAATGGACATCAAAGACTGTCACTCTTCCTATCTGCTTCATTCATAATAGCTTACTGAAAGTACCTGTAAGGGTCTATTATTATAGAAACCACCTTCCCAGAAAAGAAATGTGATCAAAGGAATTGTCAGATGGCATAAGACCAGCCTTTCATATACTGCTCAAGGGATTCTTTCAACTTTGTCTTGAGATGCCCTCTGATGCTCCATTCCAGATTCTAATCCAACTCTGCAAGTGAAAGGTAAATGGAGTTTACCCTTAACACACAGACACATCTCTAACAGAGACTAACAAAATAAAAGTATATTTTCATGAAGTGGGGGTGCTCTTTGTAACATGTTAAAGTAATAAGAAGCAGCTGTTATTACTTTATTACAATAAAATAATAACAATTCTGCCATTCCCCAAATTCATTGCAATCAAGCAGCTGCTCAACATGGATTAAGCCTCAAGGAAACCTTCCTGATTAAACTCATTGCAGCAAATGCTCAGCTGACGCACATTAGAAAACATGTTCAATTGATGTTTTTGTGCTAGAATGAAAGGTCAAAAAAATCCCAAAACCCCAAAACAACCCAACACAGAACATAAAATGTCAGAATTGAATAAGAAAGTAGAAAATGCTGTAAAAAGATTGCCACAGTGCTCAAGGAGCTGCAAGTCAGCTCAGTCTCCTTGAAGTCTGCTGCTTGACAGAAACTCAGAAGCTGGCCAGTTTTCAACATGGAAAAAAAAAAATTAAAGCAGGGAAAGAAATTAAGTTTCAGTGCAAAACTTTTCAGAAATGTGGTCTGTGAACTTCAAGTAGCTGAATCAATAGGAAATCATGTTTACCCCAGTCAGCACTAGAGGCAGTACAAGTCATTGGAATGGGTAATTCTACAAGTAAGGCTACACACACTTTTAAAATGAAAAACTCTACATAGTCTTACTAGTGTATTTCTCAGTATCTAAACACTTCATGGAGATACAGAGGAAAGAGACCAGCAAAATGCAGAAAGAGAACATGTTCAGTTTCACTTGAGATTACAGAAACCCACAGTTAAGCTACCCAAGTAGGCTGCTCTACTGCACATTTTAGACGGCTATTTAGGTTTGTGCTAAAAAATGAGGTGTAGTAATAAGAAAAAAAAAAATCACAATTTTTTTAACTCCACTTACACTATCAGTAAAAAGATTATAAACATGTAAACTTGGAGAACTGAAATACAAGTAGCCTCAGTATCTAACTTCCAATTATCACACACGAACAACTGTGAGCCTCTGCAACTTGAACTGAGACTCCAAGTTGACCCCTCAGAATCAGAACATCAAACTAAATGTGCTGAGAGCTGATCATAAGTCTTAAATCAACAGGAAATAAATTTATACATCCACCAGGACATGTAAAGATAAATTTCTGAGTTGTAAACAAATCTCTCTGAAAGCGCATGTTTCTCAGGATTACAGGATAGGAAATGCCCACCAAATTCCAGTCCAGTCCCCAGCTATGAGAAGTGCATGATGTAATGGTTTTTTGTAAAGCAATCAAACCCCTTCCTAAGCGTGCTTATGATTTTGCTTTGATTGAAAAAGCCATTGCAGAACCTCACTGCTCTAACAATTAGGAACCATCTTTTAATTCCCAGCTTGAATTTATTCATATACAGCTAACACCCATTAGTTCTTGTGCCAATATTGTCCTTTAGTTTAAATAGCTCTCCTCCTTCCCTGGTGTTTACCTCCCTCAAGAATTTAATTTCATTCAATTACATTTCTTAGGACTAATTGTTTTAAAATGAGAGGACACACTTTATAAAACTATCAATGGCACATTCCATAAGGAGAAAAATTAACTTCTCTAGCAATTAAATATCCACAGAATTTGAAAAGTGCACAGTAAGGCAGTTGTAAGCCCATGAAAGTTTGTATTATTGCAGGATGTAAGAGAGAAATGATGACTGCAAATGAAGATATTACAAGCTGTAAGATGAGAAACTTTATAAGCATACTGGAATGAAAAAGAATTCTTATGAAAAAATAAATTTATTCTTCGGCAGTCTTGCAGAAGGACTTAAGGTTTAAAATCCTTTTCATGCTCATTTCACTTGCCACTCTGCAAAATTAGGAAAAAAAAACCCAAACAAAGCAAAACTCACAAAACAATAAAATAAAATACTCAGGAACCATAGGAAAAAACGTGCAGTATTTTCTATGCTTTTTAAGTTTAAGGATAATTTTAGTTTCAGTGGGTCAACCTCTAGTGTCACTTTGGTTCCTCTTGATGTTCCTAAAAAGGCCAAGACAAAGCGCCTCTTGATCAACCCATGATCATTGGAAACCACATTTTTATCTTTTTAGAAAGGAAGTATATTGCAGAGCAGTTAGATTTAGTGTTTAGATTGTTTTAGTGTTTGATGATTTCTAGGCTGTGACACATTGTTGAATGAAACAGCATTTATATCCATATTTCAGAACTATACACCTTTTAATTTCAGGAAATTTTATGTTAGCAAATAGTTTGGCATATATTGTAGCTTAATTGAACTAAAAAGAAAAGGCTTTTATTTTGTATTAATTTCTACTCTGTGCCTACATATGCAGTGAGCTTATAGGAGTGATATAAATTCAAATGTAATTTTCATTCTAATAATATGATGAAATCAAATAGCAAATAGTAGTTTGAGCTCATCCATTTATACTTGTTAAGAGGCATAACATGTTGCTAACACAAGCTATTAGGCAGATGAATTACAGAGAAAAGCCAGAGCTCCCCTTCACTCTGCTAATCAAGAGTTACCTACTTCCTCAAGCTAGAGGAGTAAACAGGCCAGTGGATTAACAAGAAGCTTCCCTACCTTTTTGTAAGATGAAAATTGGATTTCTTCTAAGCTTTCTTCCCACTTAATGAACCAACCAACATTCCATTCCCTCTCTGAAGTGTGGCGCCCTTCAGTAAGTTCAAGATTGTGCGTTAGAGAAGTCTTCCAGACCACCACACTAACTCACTGAAATCTTCAGAGAAATTTGTTGTTTTCATATTTCTCCAGTTCTCCAAGAGCTGTTCAGACTACAATAATAGTATACAAAAATCAAGGAATGTCAAACTAAAAGTCTGAGAAAAAAAAAAAAGAAGTGGCTTGCTTTTTGATTTTTGTATCTCAAGAAAACAACATATACTAGCAGATGTTCCACACAATACTAAAAATTAACCCAAATCACAGGTAGCACTGATGTAGATAAGTATAACAAACAAAAAATGTGATGACATCACCTCCAGAATATCATTGACACAGTCAAAATACTTTAATATTTCATTATGATAAAGGAATTCTTCACTCAAATCAGAACGCACAGTGCAGTATCAACCTATTTCTAAACACTGGAGGCAGAAACATCCCCACTCATTGCATGATGAAGTGCTTGGTCTTTTTTTTTATTTTATGAATTTCCCAGTACTGTTTCAATAATTGCTGCTAGGGAAAAAAAATTCCCTCCTCTGTTGGGATATGAACCTTTAGGGTCTCACAGTTTCCAGTGAATATTCTTAACAGTAATCACTTCTACAACATACACGAAAACCATGATGATTTTGCAAAGGAAGAATATAATGATTAATTATTCCCTATAGACAGTGCATAACCATTCAAATACATTAAAAAAAAATCTTTCAAGTTAGTTAAAAGTTACTAATTCTTTGTAAGGACTACAAGATCTAAATTATTCAACTTTTTGCCTCTGAAGAAAGATTACGAAAATATGGAAAAGAATACCTAAACTTTTCCCTACATTACTGCGGAAATCCAATTCATGAAGATCAGACCCATATGGGAACAAGGTTCAAATGCATTCAACTGAACTTTATGAGTATGAAGACTTGATTTTGCCCATATCTTAATTTACAATCACATTCAAAGAAAATTTCCATTAACAATATTCTTCTTAGTAGAAGCCATGGCTCACAAAGAAACAACTGCCTAATTACAGATAAAAAGGTGTTTACCTACCCTGAAAGAAAAGGCCTTCATTGTAACTGAAAAAACTCTCCATTTTCTCTGTACTACTATGTTTCTAAAATCTCTGCAAGCATTTTTTTCCCTTTCCCTGGTAGTTAGGGGGGAAGGGGTGGGGGAGAAAGAAAAAGGAAAGAAAAGTGAGTAAAACATTGGTAATTTGTTTAGCTAGTGATGCAGGCTGTTCTCCAATCAAATTTTGTTTCCCCAAGGAAGATATCAGTTTTAAATTACACAGCAAGAAGGCAAAAGAAAGGAAGCAAACAATCAAAACCTTCCCAGGAGGGGTAAGAATAAGGCAAGAACTCCAGAGATCCTATTTAATAAATAAACACCTTCATTTTTGTAAGTTAATTTCACCACAGGAAATAAGTTTAGTTTTAATTATATTGCCTTGTGTCATGTTTTATAAAAGGTACATGAGGCTCATTGACTTTCTCTTATTATTAAAGCCTTTTCTATGCTAGAGAGACGTTGCATGTAGATTAAGTCTCAGTAGAGCCTGAGCTCAGTGCAAAGTGATGTAAGATGCAACAGTTTTATTGTTATCCCACACCTGTGACAACTACTGAGATTAAAAACAAAATGTCATTGTAGAAGAAATTTTTTTAAAGAAAACCCATTTAGACATAAGAAAATGTTAAAAATATACCTGTATGCAAAAATGACAAGATACGTCATCCAGTCAAAGCATCTGCTTACACAGATAAAAGAGACACAGAGAATTTCTAAAATCCAGAAGCCAAAAAAGTAATAAAGGAATAAATAAAGTTTTAAAAATTAATTTCCATAAAGAGAAATTCCAGAGGAAAATAAATTTGATTCCAAAGTTCAGACACAACAAGTGAGGCATATTCTAAGAGCTTGGATTAGCCTTTTTTAACATTCTGGCATCATTCAAGATCTTAGTTGAAGATAGTTTTAGGAGGCAGAGACTCTAAAATAAGTCAGCTCCCCTCAGTTTTCAACATCTCCCCTTTACCAACAAGGAGAGAAAAATATTTTCTTTAGGAGACAAAAAATAAATTTCATATCACTGCCTTTTTTTATATTGGGCAAAGCAGAATTATGATACGACCGAGACTTTTTTCCCTCCCCAGTCTCAGAAATTTTCACTTCAGACAGCACTTCCCATCCTGCTACTTCTGGTTGAGTATCAAATATTTGGAAACTCTACCAGATATTTCTAGATGCCTGTTGTAACCAACAGATAGCTTGTTCTCTGGCCTGCTGGAGAAATATAATATATACTAATGATGAATTTGTGAAGATTTTTCTGGTTTTCTATCGATTTCCTATGACTACTCAATAGCTGATGCCACATAACCATGCAATAATTTCTTTGGCTTCCAGAAGAATGAGAAGAAATCACAGCCCTGTAGCTAAGACCACAGAGCACGTGAGAAGTCTATTTATATTCCAGTCCACTTTTTACTTATGCAAAAAGGGCATTAACTACTTCTACTATCAGCCTAACACTTTTCAGGAACAAATAATTATTTTGGGAAGGGGTAAAACTCTTACACAGCCCCAACAATCTTAAATAAGATGTAAAATCCTGAAAAACTCTTTTCACATGCTGCTTTTTACATTGCTGCATAGGATTTTTCACCTCAGTTCCCATTTTCAACATTCACAGTATCTATGGAACAGGTTAGAATGTTTTAAAAAAAGGTTTGCTAGAATCTCTAGTGATCATTACCTAACACATCTACTCCCGGCTGCTCATCCATCTCTAATCTCTAATTCCTATGTGCAAAATTTGCAACTGAAAATTAAATACATGCAGTATTTCTTTGCCAAGCTGCCTGACACTCATTGGTCAAGATGTTTGCCCTTCATACAATTCAGAGAATCAAAGCTTTGATTCAATTCCTAACAGAAAAACATTAAAAATTCCCTTTAAATGCTCTTCCTCATTAATAATCACCGAGTAACTCTGGTGTCTGAATGACAAGAAGCACAGCAATATTTTAAGAGAGTTTGGCATCCTCATAAGATTAGGATGAGCTAATACGTAATTAACAATAATATAATATTTTCAGAATTTCAAAGGAAGTCTTTCATTAGTGGCAGATGGAAGAAATAAAGGGACACGGACAGTTACTAGAACCATTCTCACTCTGATATCAAGGAGGAAATTCCAAGATTCAATTTGGAATTTTTTTTGCAATTTGACTGTTGACATACCTTTGAAATTTTAAAATCCTTATCCTCCTTAGAGTAAACCAATTATCTTTTACAATCCATGGTGGTGCTCTTAAGATGTGGAGTCAACTTTTTAAAAAAAATAGGAATTTAGCTAGAGCTAAACACAGTGAATTTTGAATTCAGAATAGACACTTTAAGCATTCAAGTATATTGTCTGCACTGCAACATTAATTCCAGCAAATTAAAGAATTCAGAGGTTTTCAAAGAGCACAGAGAGCAAGCCAGCTGTAGGTTGCACAGGTGGCGTTATCCAAGTTGCATCAAACAATAGAGTTCCTTTTTCTAAACCTTTTTAGTCATTATTCTATTGCTGTATTCCTCTTAATTCAGTCATCACTACTCAATGACTCCTTTCAATCCTATCATAAACACATCTTCACTGAATTACAAGGCCTCAAAAAAAACCCAAAAAACAACTACAACAAAAACCCAAACAAACAAATAATCCACACACAAAATGAAATAAAACCCACAAAATTCATCTCCAGGAATATATTTGGTATAAAGTAGTTAGACAGTCCCATGGGGAATTTATTATTTTACCAGAATAGATTAATGGGAGGTGAAAAGTACTGTTACAAGGGAACAATGTAATAACTAGAAGTTATTCAGCATCTGTACTTGTCTTGAGAACTAGTTTTCAGTTTGAAAAATTCTGAGGACTTTTTTCTTTAAATGCTTTACAGCATCTGCCCAAAAATGATTAAGTATGGGTTTTCTTCTATATTTTTAAACATTATTACTAAAGATTATATGAATAAACCCGGATAATTATGTACAGGGAAATTCTGCATTGCTTGAGGCAGGAGACTGCATACAAATAACTGCAAAACACTGTTTTGTGTTTGAAGTTCTAAGGGAAGATTTGCAAGGAACAATATTTTACTTTACCAGTGCAAGATCACCAGATATGAAGAAATATGGAAGAGGTCTAAAGGTGAAGTTGGCTTTTATCTTCCCTACTTATTACTGTGGAGGCAGGTAAATAATAATATAATTAAGATTCAAGTTTCTCTTGTCTTATGTATCCTTTAAAAGAAGTCTGTCCAATCTTATTACACTTCATTAAGCTTCACAGTAAATATGAGGGAGAGAGAGATAGAAATAGGAGGGCAAAGGGAAGAGGAAGAGAGTGAAAAAGTTCCTAAAATTCAACTGCCTGTCCAATACCACAAGATCATCAGCTGGTATCAGACTAATGTCTCTGCATTTGCACCTACTTTCAATTAAGCCATTTCACAGGATCTAAGAGATTAGCTCAACCCTAAGATCTCCTTTCCTGATTAAACAAAGGTATCACTTGAATAATAGCTCCTCACTCAATTATATGCCAACATATACTGGCAGAACCCCTTCCAATATGAAGAATCTGGTCCATAATCAGGTTACTTTATAAGCACTGAAGTTTCTCACAATGACTGGGGCAGAAAATTCCAATTTACACAGAACAATTTTCCAGGGGAAACTTTTGAATAAGGCTGTATTTTGAAAACCATGCATTTCTGCGGCTGTCCTAAATAAACATGTGATATAAATCTTTAATAAGCACCAGGAAAACTTAGAGTTCCTAAAAGAAATTAAGTAATTTTAAACCCCTCAAATATGCTAATATTTAAAAACTAAATATGTAATTACTGTGGAAAAGTAGCATTTCAATCTTCCTTTACTTCTTTTAGGAAAATAGGTTTTATGAAGGGCTACGTCTTGGGGTAAAAATCCTAAAAGACTGGCCTAAAACAGACTAAGGCAGGTAATTGGAGTCTTTCTGGAGACAGTTACAGTTAACGAGTTAAACACAAGTAGAAAATGTGAATATACTGTTAAAATGGCCTAAGTTTCATTTAAAAAGCAAACAAACAACAGAAGGACATAAAATTCAACATTTTTCAAAATCAATCAATTCAAGATGTGCTTTGTGGTTTACTTCCTGAAGATGCAAACTCTGACAGGAATTAAAACAATCAAAAACCCTAAACTAATGACTTATATGTGTGTTATGATCCAAAAAATATTCAATGCTCACTCATCCATGCATTTGCTTTTTGGTTTTGTGAGTGTGCTGGTTTTCCAATAATTGATTTTTGGTGAAGAGAGACAAAATTAGCAACGGAACCAGCACAGGGGGGTGTGATTTTGGTTTTTTTTGTTTTTGACTGAAGTTATGTTAGTAGGCCTTATTATGTATCTTTACAGCATTTTTAACAGGTTCCCCAATGGAGAACCTACCTCATCCTTTAGATAAATAAAATGTCTTTTCCTGATGTGGACACAACAATAAACTCTCTAAATACTGACAATATTATTTTCATAATTAGGGACATACTGTATGTGACACATCTGAAGTAATTTCAGTTTTGCAGTAGTATTATTTAAGTCAAGAGTGGCTACAGTCATTAAATTCCATTCATATCACAACAATGTTCTCCATAAAGGTATGTAGAGGGCAAGGTGCCATTTATGTGTAATAAAAATTGCATTTCTTTGGTACTGTCAACACGATTCAATCAAACTTTAATCCAGAAGTGTCAATTATTTTTTAACCTAATCCTGTGTGTATTGTGACCTGATGTAACAAACAATAACCTCCCTGCAAAGGCCAGTCTTCAACACTTTCTCTGTTAGTGGGCATTACTGTTTGTGTGGAGAATTTCTCAGAAAATTGTTTGAGGACATTGAAACTGATGTCCTGGAAGTTCATCAGAAAGGAAGTGATTAGCACTCAGATACACTGGGAAAGCTGACCTAAAGCATTCTATAAAGTTTTATAGCTAAATTCACTGTTGTTTTTCCCCAAGCAATTAATGGGAGGAAATTCTTGATGCAACCCCCACAAGAAGCATCCAATCAAAGGAATGTGAAGACTGTAGACTAAAATATTCTAATAACTTCAATAAAAGCACAACAAAATACAACCTGTTTTCTACTTTGAGATTTAATTTTTTAAGCAACAATTCAATGTTTAAATATTTTTTTAACATCTCCTCACAAAAGGACAACTCTCTTGCTTCACCCAATCACCATGGGGTAAAATTTTTGTTGTTGATTTTATATACTGGAATGAACATTAGAGCTTTCAAATTTATACACTAAAATAAAATAAAAAAAAAAATTTAAATACAAGAACTAGCCCTAAGAATCCAATAAGTGGTTAGAACATGGGAACAGAAAATTACAAAGAATGTCTTTAAAAAAACCCACAAAAAATCCTTTAGACTTAAGTTTCCTTGGTAATTTAGCTTCTAGGCATCCTCTACTCTGAGAAAGGTGGCAAAGCCCACCTAGTACATGAATACAACTGTTTCTTCTCCCATGTAAAACTCCATCCCTCATCTGACAAATATTCACCCTGGAAACAAAAAAAACCCTTGTAATTTTCTATCAAACATAGAAGTCCAATGGATTGATTATTCTTCAACAGTATTCTAATCATTATTTTAACACTTCTTTAATTTAATCTCTATTTACTCTCTAAGATGAGCACTGTTCCACATAATATAAATATTTTCTGGAATCATGCATTTCATCCATACATTATTTACAAATGTTCTGCATTCTGAAATTAATATTAATAAAGTTTCACAACATTCCTACACTATCCTTGATATTTTTATGCCACCTACTTTGTTTTCTTTTTTGTATTGTTATTCAAACTGCTATTGCCTCCTTTGTAGTGAATCAGTTACTATAGAAACAGTTGTACATGCAAACCTGAGTTGAATCCACTAGCATGGAACAAAAAAATTATCATTTGATTGAATAGTTTGAATTGCTGGAATAACAAAATGTGAAAATTCTTGGCTAAAATGCATGCCTTGCGGGGATTCAATACGTAATGTAAATAGTGAAATGTGGTAGGTTGCTAATAAAGAAACAAATAGCAGTGTTTTAAGCATTCTAAATCCCATCTAATATAATCACTGAGTTATGTATTTTATTGAATTGCTCTTCCAGTGAAAGGCTTTAAATGTAAAAGATTTATTTCACAGCTAAACTCCAGGTGATTCATCATTCCAGTAATTTGTATTAATTTAAAGCTACTGGATCAATTTACTAAAATAAATTGTCTTGTGTTGATAAAAAAAAACTGTGTTGGGTCAAAGTTGCCAACATTAAGATGTCTACATTTTCTTTCAGTGCTTTATATAAATTAAAGCAAGACCAGGCTGAGACTTTTCCTTCCCTGATTAATACATTAGATTTATCTTTCCTTTTTTTTTTTTTTTAAAAGATAAGAGTAGTTATAAGCAAATATAAGATGTACATACACCAAACAAAGAAATTTTCATACATTTGTAGACTGCCTTATCTTTCGGGATTATAAAAATTCACAATTAATTGGCTTCCATAATGTGCTATAATTGGTTTAAATAGGAATTGTACTGAGTGCCATCTTAGTTAGTTCTGCTTTAACAACTAATTACTACAACACTGAAAAAAAGGCTTTTAAGAGCTTGCTCCAGCCTAAATACCCATAATGGTTTTTAGAGGTGACAGACGCCTTTCAAACAGCCAAAATCAGAGCTGACAGCTCACCTTCCATCAAGAACCATACTAATGAGCTTTTGATGTAATTTCTGTGTGCACTACAGACCCCAGCTCCTCCAAAATCTGCTGTTCTGGTCTCCTCAGCTTTCGGCCGGTGCTGTTCCAGAATTTAAATATCTGAAGTTGAAGTTTTTTAAACATATTTGATTATTTGTTTCACTGAAGAGCTACTCAGTGAAACTATTAATTACTATTGGTGCTGAACTCAAAGAAAAATGTTCCAGTGGTATCAAAGAGCTTTGAATCAGGCCCAAAGGGCTTAAATTTGATCTAATTTATTCCTGGACTTTACTGACCCTCTGCACAGTGATGAATTCAACCTATCTTGAAATCACTAATTAAATAGTCCAAGAATGTATTTTTAATGGCTTTTACAATTTGAACTACACTGAAAAATTGCATCTGTAGCATTTGGAAATTTTTCTCAAAGTTCTTCTGGATCTATATTATGGTCTATGTTTTTTCAAATTTTTTTTTTTTTTTTTTTACATCAGTCAGTTATTTTTGAAGCAGTGGATGATATTGTTTAGTATATACTTGTTAAAAAATACACTTGCGTGACAATGACTTTAAATTTTAAGGTAAGGCAAACTGATAAAAATAGAAGGGCATAATTCAGGGAACAATTATCCACCTCAGGTGAAGGAGTTCTACAGACTTAATTATAAAAATGTACAGAATGCATTACTGTCAATTAGAGCACATCCTGTGCAATTCATTAAAGCCCCCTCCCCTGTGCAGAAGTGACAAATGCTTCACTATGCCCTGGAGAAATAAGGAAGAACAAGAAGGGATAATGTCAAATGAAAAAGGGACTGATCTGTTCATAACACAGAAGTACATTATATATTTTATATGTGTATATTAAGGAATCTGGACAAAAGGGATAAAACTAGAAGAGGAAAAACTGCCTAAGGAGAGGTGTAATTTGTTTACAGAGGAGTTAGGATGGTGATTTACTATGGTAATTAAGCTGTTATTCAATGACAAAATGAAAAAAAGAAGCAATTACTAAAGAAACCCCACTGACACTTGGCCTAAAAAGATACATACCTTGCCACGAATGGAAAAGATAAAATAAATAGCAACAGAATTTTTTGAAAATGATTTTACGTAATACCAAATGAACAAAGTTAGACCTGACATCATGTCATTTTTCACTTTCCTGATCTTCTCCATACTATCCTCCTACTGGACTGAAATATCTCTCACAGATCCCATACACAGAAATAGAGACTCCATAACACAGTTTGGAAGAATCCTCCTCTTTTCTCAATCACTCTTTGAGAATTTAGTTTCATTACTAGTAATGTTTTGAAAAATAAATTAAAAAAATAAATAAAATATTTGAGGTACTATTCATGCTATGCTACAGAGCAGTTGTACTCTCTTTAACATGGTTTTTGATTCAGGGACAGAAACTTTAAATTTACAATGGAGACCTTTTTAAAGTATTTTGCTTTCATATGCCTTAGCTAAAATCCAAGTAATAAGCTGATTCCAGTAAAATGTAGTCTATTAATACTAAGATGAGATTTTCCACTCCTAAAATATGTCCAAAGTCAATGCAAAGTTAATCAAGGTAACTTTACACCAGCATCTTCCAAGTCAGCAAACAGCAGGCACCCATCCAGTCAAGCACTGAAATCATATCAAACAGAAGCAAGACCCATAAGAAAACCATGATCCAGTGTAGGAAACCCCTGATCTCAAGTGCTTCTGCTTTAAGCCTGCCTTGATAGTTATAGACCTTACTGTCTCTTACAAAATCTAAAAATTAGAATTGATTGCTTATAATTATTTGCCAGTTTTGACTTAAAGTTGTAGAAGATTTTTTTGGCAGCTTCCCCTTGCTTTGCATTTCAGTTTTTTTTCCTCCCAGAGCTATTCTATGCTTTGCAATACTCTACTCAGACAAGTGATAATTATTTCCTATACACAGATTTACACATAACCTGCTTAATTTTAGTAATTAACCTCAATACACTGCTATGCGGGTGAAGGATGAATGGAAAGAAAGTTTCCTAACTTGCCTGTCAGAAGCAAACGTGTCAGCTAAATTCCAATTAAAGGCTCAGTTTAATTAGACAAGGGATTGCATACGAGTATCTAACTGCTATGACACCATGCAGGAGCTCATTCTCCTTTCACATTATCCAAAATATATCAAAATGCAAATCAAACAAATCACCTGTATGGCAGTGATTTAGACCCACTCAACTGCACTCCTAAGGAGAGGGAGGGAGATGCTGAAGCTTCCATTAGTTCCATTATATTGGTAGTTCAGATAATGTGCAAAAAAACCTCTCTATAGGTCATAAAGTCAGGGACAATGAACAGCAAATTAGCATAGGGGAGGGGAACTCCTTTTCTTAAGACTTCTCTCAAAACAAAAGTGATTATTTTTAAATAACATTACAACTAACCAAGTCACATGGAACAATACTGAAGTATTGCACAGAATTCTATTCCTGAATCCTCATGTCAAATTTCACGAAAGTTAAGAATAGTCAGATTTATCAAAACCATTTCTAATACTGCAACATAACCAGGTCAGGTTTAAATCCTTGCTTTCTACACCATGCCAGCTGTTTTGACCATGTCACAGTCAGGATTCAGCATCCCACCTTCAACAAAATTTCTGTAAACTGCAAAAAAAGCCAAACTTCAGTGCAGCCCTGCATGTAGATATTAGAAGTAACTGAAGTACAGACCATTCCTTGAAATTCTGTCTTTAGCTTGTCTCACTCACATTCAGACTACACAGAGGAAATGGATCAGTTTGAACCAGAAGCACAGCAGTGGTCCATATTTTCAGCTCTACTGATTCTAACATAGATACCCAGTCTTCAAATGCTAATAAAAAAAAAAGGATGGGGTCACATCATTTTTCTTAGGTGACTATTATGAATGCATACACCGCAGTTCAACCACATTCTTCCTCTCTATACTTTTTTCTTCTGATCCAGGCATGACTCAGATTTACCTGGAGCATTGTAAGACCACAGCTGATTCTTGCATCACAAAAAAAGCTGAGACTTAACCTACTTTATTAGTTCATGATAAGAAAAGAACTTATAAAATTAATGAGCAGAAATGTCTGACAGAGAAGGAATACATTACTGAATTTAAAGTATATCAAGGGTATCACTTATTTTGTCACAGCACAAGTTCTGCTGTAATGCTGTGGTAGATGACATCTTTCAGCATGATCAATAAACAATTTAAAACAAGAGCAATCAGTTCCTTTATCTGCCACAGTTCAGTGTCATTTCATATTCTCGGGCCACATACAGTACTTCTAGCAGTAGTTGTCTCCTGTAAAATCAACACCCAGGTCTATTTTAATAGGCAACAATTTATGAACAACTTGAATTGCTTATCTCTGGTAAAACATGACAAAAGAGTGGCCTAATTTTTCTGCCATCTTCCAAGAACAACTGTATCATTAAAATCTCCAAATTGAAGTCTAGTCAAATCAGTTTAATAATTTATTTCAGGAAGAGTTTTTTTAATGTCTTTTTTTTTACAAAATACTATAAGAGATAAATCATTTTCATTATGTGTAAACTAACTAAGAATTATCAGAACTGACTCAGCCTCATTGATTTATATTTACTGAATTCAAATTCATAAAGATTACAAAAATGAATGCGTTATGTATTAATCTGCAACAGTTGTGTTGATATAGTGTTCCACAACAACTAGACTAGGGGGTTAATTTTGAAAATAGTGTACATTTAGTGGTCTGATGCTAACTCAAGTAATATTATTTTTTTAATTGGAAATATATTTCCTTCTCAGAAACACAGACTGGGAAATTCTATGTTTTAGAAATATTATATATACTTCCCCCCCCCCTCCCCGTTCAGATATATTGTTTATTCCTTTTACCAGTGATTACAGATACATACAAGTCTTAAAAGACCTAGCTGAAAGGTAGGAGCATTTGTAGGAGCATTTGTTGCAATACATATAGCTGTGGAACTTTGGGCAGGCGGTCAAGATGGTTCATCTTCTACCTATGAGATAAAACAATCTTTGCTAGTGTAGAAAGTGAACAAATTTATACTAACTTAATTTCTTACTCAGAAAGGCTGTTCTAGCACAAGAGAAATCAGAGAAAAAGAATCAAGAGAGAATCAGGAGAAATCTTTACATTGTCTTAATCTTGCCAAGCCAGAGAGGATGTTAAAACAACTGCTATATTAGGTTAGAAAAATAATCATGTATTACTAGTAAAACATACTGCTTGTATCTTGCTGAATCCACTGAAACTTAAATTCATAAGGATTACACAAATGAATGTGTTGTGAAAAACATACAGTATTTCCTGTACCAAGTTAAAGTCAGTCACTCTCATGCAAGTGTTTAGAAGTATAGGCAGTTTAATTTTAGGCAATACTTTCTGTGACTGTTTAATTCCTCAATTTCCCCCGTCCGGTGCTACTCCAGCTGCCTTCTCATTCTGTCCAAGAATTGGAAGATGCCCTTTCCATGCTTTAGTTAGACAGTTAGAATTTTATTGTTTCATTGATTAAACCGTGAGGCTGTTCACACAATAACATGAACCAATGCAGCTAGTCATAATTTCTACACTATGACGCTGTCTGTCTCCCAGAACAATCTTCTACTTTCAAGTACAAGTAACATTTTGCTCATGTTGTTACTCAACCTGTTTCTTTCCTGAAGATTATTACAACACACAGTGTAGTTTTAGCAGGAGATCTGACCTCACTCTGCAGAACTATTGAAATCTCCCTTCTTTATGCACCTTGCCTTGTTGGTGTCTGTAAGAGTACAAACGCTTGTGGCCCAAGCATCTTTTAAAAAAAACAGACTGATTTCTCTGATTTTCATGAAGAATGAAAAGGGAAACCAGCACATGAAAAGAATTTCACCACTGAAAAGAATATACACAGAAGAAAGTCTGTACATGTTACCTGTGTTCCAAACCACAGGTAATGAATATCTTTCTACTGATTTATATGACATTTACTTGTAATCTTGAACAATACTGTGGAGATAACTAAAAATCCCAGAACTGTAGAATTGTTTAGGTTGGTAAATATCTTTAAGATCATCAAGCTCTACTTCAATTGCACCAGGGTTGACAATTTGCTTATCTCTGCCATTGACCTACTCAGTCTGCCCATCTTGACTTCCAGACTTCCACTGCTGACTTTTTCTTGAAAGTTAAAAGGTTCTACACCTTTTCAAGAGTGTTAAGGGGAAGTGCCTCTTAAAAAAATTAAATATCGAGACATTCTTTGGGAGTATGATTGTCTGTCTTTCCACTCATGTCAAACACAAGTTGATAAATTTGAGTTAAGTACAATTTTTAATTATTGATTAATACAACAATATCAGGGTGGGGGAGGAGAGGATGGAACGGGACATGATAATATGGGATCACACACACACTTTAAAATAAAGTATACTTTAGGCTTGTACTTGATATATTCAGCAGTATAAGTGTCTAACAGCTTATGTCAAAAACATAATTTCAAGTTTGAAGAAATATTAGGAGAGAGAAAGAGGTGCAAAAATAGTGGTATTGTGAATACAGGAGCAGGAGTTCTTGACCTAATGAAGGCAAAAGGGATGAAAGACAGGCAGGCAGCATGATTTTGATGCAGGTGTCTCATGTACCTATAGATCAGACCATCATTTTCAGTGAAGATAGATTTTTCCTTCAAGAGATGCAGAAGCAGAGGCCATCTGATAATTTTTCTGTTTAAATACAATTATTACCCATAAAAAATATGTCTTCTTTACCATGCTGCTGATC
>JAWWMU010000180.1:7312384-7337036 GCA_035048155.1 Cinnycerthia olivascens | reverse complement strand
GATAGATAGATAGATAGATGATAGATAGATAGATAGATAGATAGATAGATAGATAGATAGATAGATAGATAGATAGACAGATAGATTAGATACATAGAAAGATACATATATACATATATATACACTGGTAAGAATTAAAAACCTACATACTCACCTGGACAAAGAATAATATTTATAAAATTTGTGATAATACCACAGTAACTGGCTACTAGCAATAGTAACAAACTATTTAGTTTAGTATTTTTTTTTCTTTGATTTTCTAACATTTAGTTAGTCAAAATACTCCAGGTACTCTGACAAAGACATGAATCCATTTTCACCATTTCCCAGACACCTGATGGATGCATTATCTTTTACAGCAATCTCTTGTGGAACAACGTTTTCTAGTTCTATGTTCCAATATCAGAACCACTGCTTACAAGATTACTTTCTTGCAGCTTTTACTCCCATAATTATTTTAGCAAGTACTGTAACTTTTTTTCTTCTTGACCTAATTTTGTTTTATTCTAGCACAGTTTCTTTAGAAACAGACTTTAAAAAAATACCTCATAAGCATGCATGGGCCCTCTTCCCCTTTGATGAATGGAAGGTTATGTTGAAATGTCTGCAACTCAGGTGAAAATGCAACAGACAGCTAAACTATACCATTTTTAGAAAAGTTCTCTGAAATGACAGATGTCTTATATGCGTATACTAATGTCCTAAAACCAAAACATGTTAGAAAATTACCTTCCTTTCAGCAAAACTCCCTTCCCAATCCATGAAGAGATCAAGTGGTACCTTTAAACATGACAAGCATCCCGTGTAAGAATTAGATGAGTACAGCACATGGAGGAATGTATCAAAGTTCCCACAATCCTTGCTCACCAGGAAAGTCATGTCTGATTTTATTCCACAGTCAGACATAGAAAGTTACTTAAGAGAGACTGGAAAAGCCTAAGGAATGAGACAAGAGACTTCCTTACTGTTGCAGGACTGGGATCACAGTGTCCACAGTACAGAACAGCACAACCTGGTGAATTCCCACTGTTCCAGCATATCTATGAAACAGAGGCGACAGGGCTCCTGCTTTCTGCTAGCACTGGCATCAACTGCAAAAGGTGGATTCCACATCTATTACCTTCCCTTCTCCCATTTGCATGCTTATCTCACCTACTTTGTACATCATAAATTACATAAATTACATATGTAATTTTACAATTTCTACAGATTACCAAATCTCAGAGGTGAGCAATGAAGTAACACTACTTCCTTCTGTGTCCTATGTTTTTAAAGCCAAACCACATTCACTTAAATCTTAATGGTCAAGTTAAAACCCAAAACTCTTTGAGGGAAACGGAACATATGTCAAAAAGATTTGCATTTCTGAAGGCTTTTACTCATCTATTTTACATTAATCATTAACTCAATAGAATATAAGCTTCTTAATATCTGAAGCTGAGGACTCCCTGCATACAGACAACTGCTAGTCTAACAAGTTATACTAGCTTTCCTTTTAAAATTCTGCTCCTTTTTTGCATTGTAAATGAATTATTTGCTGCACGTAGAAAGACTGACCAACAAAGATGTATTTTTCTTACCAAAACCACCTATAATTGTCAGCTAATATTCTCTACTGAAAAACAAGAGACATGAATCTCTACTCCCTCAGACAGGGTGGTTAATTGTATCACTACTTTCTACCTTCTTTGGCACCATATTGGGTTTGTGTGGCAAGGTTTTAGTAACAGGGTGCTTACAGGGATGATTTCTCTGGAAGCTGCTAGAAGCTACTAACCCTGTGTCCCATGGAACAAATACCAGACAGCTCCAAGAACAACTTGCTGCTGGCCAAAGCTGAGCCCTGCAGCAGCAGTGGTAATGCCCCTGGGATAACAGATTTAAGAAGGGGTTAAAAACCAACCCTACAAAATCCAGTAATCTTACACAGAGATTTCTCCTCCTCTTTGGAAAGTTGCTATGACTCAACTTCCAAGACAATAGGAGTGTGTAGTTAGTTGATATGTTGGGAACCCCAAGTCAAATCAGGAAATGGAGGCCTTATCTCACCAAGCTTTTTTATCCCATGAAATGTGATCCCATTTCAAACTGGCCCACAAAAGCAGAGCACTAAGAGTCAAACAAGGTTCCCCCACATTTGGTCAGAAGTCATTCAGAGACAACTCATGAGAATAAAAAAGATAATTGTAAATACTATGAACTTAAAATATGTTCCAATATTCAACGACAATGAGTTAACTCTAAGGAGTGCTATATCGCAAAACAGATCTCTTTTTATTAAAGGATTGAAAGAAAACAAAACAAAATTGACAACAAAAAGAGATAAGAAAGAAGAGACAGAATTCCTGTAGAGTGGAAGTTATTTTCTTCTAAGTAATTAGAGGTACACTTAATTGTCTACAACAGCTGATGCTGCCTATAGCTTTTATCATCTTAATTGCAGAAACCAGTGAAAATTACTCCAATCAATACAGTTAATAAAGTGTAGGAGATAGTTTACCAGTGTGCCTACAACCCTGGATTTTGTGTCCTCGCATTAAGTTTTATGTGCTCCCTTTCGTAGAGACTTAATACAGAACTCTAAATCTGATCTAACCAGAAGACAGTACGTTTGAGCACTACTAGCTTTGCCAGCCTTTGTTGTAGCTAAACAATTCTGTTTCCAGACAACATTCAGATTGGACCAATACCAGCTATTTTTAAATGCAGAACACATTTTAAATGCAGAACTTTACATTTTTTCCTCTCACTCAACACTCTTCAAGTTAAAATCCCCTTATGCCACAAACGCACTATACTGAGTGATTGCAAATTGCCAGAAGATTCCAAGTATACTTCAAGGAGCTGTTCAGCTACACCAAAAGCTTTGAGAACTGTTTTTCTTAGATCTGTATTTGTACACAACTTTTCCAAATTACATTCTAGAATTGCTTCTTCTGTGAGAAATTTAGGCTACATATTTTCTAGTTAAAGACATAATTAGCACTGCGTAAGGACAAAAACTGTTTTGCAAAGGAATGGGATGCAGAAAGTGACTTTCCAAATTGAAAAGGATTTTAATGATTCAAAATATCCTCTAAATAGTTTTTCACTATAGTGATTTCATAACACAAAAGGGAAAAGGGCACCATTTAAAATGAATAACAGAATAAAGCCAAAATGTCTTGTTCCAGTAACTTGATGTAAAAAAAACGAACATTTTGTAGTGTTGAAATTTCTCTTTCCCTCTCCCATCTCTAGGGGTTTTGTTCAAAATTTTGTTTGAAGAAAATGTTTCATTTAATGCAACTTTTTTCTTTCCCAATCCCAGTAGCCAATTCTTGTCAACACCAGCATTTTTGCCGCTGTGATTTTGATGAGGTTTTAAATCACAATTCTGTAACTGAGATTATCCATATGAAAGGCCACCACACCACAATATATTTTTGCCGTCCTTAAACACCATTGATATTTAAAAACCAAAACTTATTTCAAAATTTCTTTAAAATTGTTTCAAACAACTGTTGCTACTCCCTGAAAGATCAGCACTACTATCCTTGTGTGAGGACATCACAAAGGTGACCCAGAAAAACACCACAGAAACAAGGTGTCTTCCCTTTTGCCAGTAATATTTTCAGTGCAGCACTTCCTTTTTTTTCCCCCTCCATTTTCTCTTGGCCAGTATATATTTATACTTCAGCTAGGGTTTATCTTTCAATCTCCCAGGTCTGAAAACAGCTTCAGGTAAAACAGCTGCTAAGGGATAAAATTCTTTTGCATCCTCCAGTTTCTGATCAGAAACAATATTCTCTACCAAAATCACCCTAACAGATATTAGAAGAAAAAGAAAATCTGGGGGCTTTTTTTCAGTTTTTCTGATGGAACATAATATAGCAGAATAATTCTCACTTGGATGTTATTGCAAATGGAAATTAAAACAATTTCATAGAATTAGATTACTAAGTAAGCGAAAATGCTTTAGAACATTAAACAAATTTGTAACAATTACCTGGAGAAAAATCAGCTTAATTTTTTTAATTTGTGTTGACATCCTAGCATTTATAAGAAGCCCAACAAGAATATAGCAAAATTTTAAGAGAAATAAATATGTTAAAAAAATTTAAAAATAAAGAAAGATAAAAGATTGCCTAGAAAAAAGTTAAAAAGTAGGAAGCTTAGCAGAAAAAATCTATGGGAAACACATTTTTATGGGAAAAACTTTTTCAAATGCTAACTGTTCACGTTTTTACATACCATTAGTAAAATTACAATTCCTAAACTAAACTGCGACAAGTGAAAACATAAAAATATAACCACATAGAGTACTTATGGACAGAAAAAATATTTTCTGGGCTTCCAGAATCATGGAATATTTTTAAGAAAAAGTGGCAGGCACAAAATAAGTGCCTGTATTTATAATAAGTTTCTCTGCTGTGGAAACTGCTACTCAGCAGTAAATAGAAGTAAAAAGAATTATTTCCTGCTAAAAAAAATTCAACTTTACATTTTATCATTCCAACAGTTTTATTAACAAGATAACAATATTTTGTTCTCATAACTTTGAAAGCAGAACCATGTGAATTAATAGCTAATTCAGATTTTAAATTAATGAGCTTTACAACATTGACTTCTTTCCAATTTTCTTGAATAGAATTTCTTTTAAATAGTCTTTCACACAATGCATAATCTTATAAGTCCCAATTGAGTAACAATGAAGTCTCGTTAGTCTTTGTCACCCCATAATCATTCATGCTGCATTTTAAACAATCAACATAAATTGCTGCCTTGAGAAATTATTTTGGAGTTACAGAAGAAATATGTGCCAGTTTAAGCTGTAGTTTTCTCTTGTAAAGCATTTTATACTAAAGAAGTCTTACTGAGTATACGAGTATGTTTTCTTAATAAATTACTTTTTTTCTTTTCATAAGTGTGGATTACTCTTGACATATGTTAAATCCTTACTGCCTACCTACTTTATAACAGCTCCATTTAAAAACAGCATTTTTGCAGAGGTGATAATGTAGATTTATATGTTTTAAAGGAACACGTCAAAGTAATTCCAAAGAAGAGGGAAAAAAACCCAAATAACAGAACATGCAGAGGGATTTTGTTTGCAAAGAAGGAATTTCACAGGACAGTTGCTTATTTCAAGGAATTTCTTTAATTTTTCCTATTTTCAAGTCATCTGTTTCTGGCATTTTGACAGCATTTATAATGGAACCAGCCCCTCATTTGTTGACCTACCAATTAAGCAACACTAACAAATAAATCAGAATCCATCTCTGGGCAGTGGGCCAGCACAAATCTCACCTACCACTTAGGTGCTGATTTTTGAGTCATTTTGAGAATAGATTGCAGCTAAGTATGTCATTAATGGACGTTTTCACTTACACAAAGATTCAATTCGTGTCTTATCCTTCAGTACCACACATTCAATATCTTGTTTCATGCAGTTTACTATTTTGGCATTAGTTCTAGTGTTACAGGATCAGAATATGTTTTCTAAATCCAGTCAGTGTCCATCCTTAAATGCAGAAAGAGAATTGTCACCATATTGCAGTATCAGCTCCCTGAAAATAGGCAAGGTGCTTTTTTCAGATTTGGAGGGAGTGAAGGTAGCAAGCAAATTTTACAGAGACAAAGCCAGAAGATTAATTACTCTTTGGTTTACCATCGAAGTTATGCTATCAGGGAAGAGAAGGTGAAATGTAGGAAATTCACAAGGCTTTTGAGCAAAAGAAGGTTTTAATTAAAGCTTCCACATTCATGCAGATCACCTAAGACATGCTTATATCTTTGAAGGGTAGCTTCACGTGCAGGCACCCTGAAGTTACATATTTCATGAAGAGGGAGACTGAGACATGGTGCTGTCAGAAGGCTCCTATCAGGACTCTTTTCCCTCCTTTCTTTGAGCATTTCTTTTCCTGTATCTTAGGAGGGTATGAACAGACCAGATGATTAAAAACACAGGACTTTGGTTTTAAGTTTTGACTGAATTATTATGAAATGGAAATTTCTGAAAACTCAAATATGGAACCATGTTGTCTGAACAAATAATATTTAGCCCATGCAAAAACTTATCTGTTTTAACACACAACAAAAAGACTCCAGTACTTTAAGCCCAGTAATTAGCTTCTTCCTGAGGAAAAAAACCCTGAAGTTATTTGTTTAAGAACACTCAATTTCTTAATGCCCTGCATCCTTCATGAAAGGAGCATTGAAAGAATTCAGTCTCTCATGAGAAACCTCTTGTTTAGGCACCGAGTTTTCAGGTAGGTATCCAAACTACAACTCTTCCATGGAAGGACGTGCCTCCCTGTAGACTAGAAGAACAGAGTCTGACATACCTGTTCTTGCATAATTTTCTTTTGTGAGGCCTAGGTAGATCTTACCTTAGCATGCAGACTTTTGGGCATTTCAGTCTTCAGGAGCTTACTCCAAGCATAGAATCACCACCTCAGATTACCTGAAAAGCATGGTATTCCATTGAGCTAAAGAGTTAGGAAGCCAGGCTGAATTTTTAAATTTTGGATTTACTGATTTATAGATTATTAGATATCTGAAAAAAACCAAAAAAAAATACTAATCCTAAAGTACAAAATAAGTAAAATAGAAAGACATGAATAAGTTTGAATTTCACAGTTCACAGATGTCTCAGTCACCTTTAAGCCTTTATTGTTCTCTCACAAGTTTTGTAGGTCATCAGCTCCCTCACTATCCCTAAATCTTAAAAAACATAAATTGAATCTTCAAGATAAGTGCTCCCTCTTCCATGCAAGGGATCTGGAAATACAGAGATTTCAAGTCCCCTAGAGAATATCTTGGAATCTGATCCATTGTAACATACCCGAGATCATCAGTGCCGTGACAGGTACCTGAGAGGTTCAGGGAACCCCAGATCTTGGCTCAAGTCAATTGCATTACCACATGGTAGGGAACATGGGACAAAGGGGACATGAGAGCTGAATGACCCCAACCTCCCTCTAAAAAGACTGCCTAAAGCATTAAAAGTCCAGATTTCCAACAGAACAAACATGAGACTGGTTAGGAAGCCAGTGGGTTTTGCTTTATTTCGTTTATAAGTGGTTCTGGGGTTTCAAGGCATTTGAAGTAAAAGTAATAAAAACTATTTCACAACAAAAGTCTTGTTTTGCTGCACTGTTCCCTAACTAGCTGAAGTAGGTTGTAGTAAGTAGTCGAAAGGATCTGCTCCTGAATAGAGTTTCATCAGTTCTGTATTCCCATATCCTTAAACATTTGCAGAAGAAAGTTTTCAAAGAGCCAGGACTCCTTATTGAAATGTCTCATGAAAAGAGGATAAAAATCTTTATTAAAGAGCTTGCAATTATTAATATGTTTCACTTTTAGTTAATGATCCAATTCAGCTGTGATCAAAGCACAACAGCTAGATAATTCAGGATAGAAAATGGAGTTAATTTACTTAGATATGATACTACTTTCTTACTGACTTTATTTCAATGGAGTTTCAATTAGTTATTAGGTTATTTTACTCATTATTCCAACAAGCTGTCTGCAGGCAATTAACATGCCAGTCCTCACGAAAACATAACTTTTTTTTTTCTTTTATTTTTCCCAAAGGGATGTTTTTAAGATTTCTATTACAGGCAGTTTTTTAAAAGTTTATGAAAAATGTAACACTTGAAGCTCCAGTGAATTGAAATTTTTTTTTTTATTTAGGGGATTGAATGATGGTAATGAAAAAAAAGTTACCATTAGTAGAGCCATTTATTGGTGCCTGATCCAGTTTTCAGTTCCAGTTGCCAAACGTGGTTTTCCCTTCATAAACTGCAAACCCTTCTCTGCAACACCACCTACTGCATGAACTACTAGAGAGATTTTTTGTTCCATTTTTTAAACCAATGACAACAATAGATCTTTTAAACTTCTTGCCTGGATTTAGCTGTTCCCTGGTTTCTGGGCTCTTAAGTACCCACCCCTCAAACCAAAATGCACTGGTAGTGTTAGAAATGCACTAACTTTTAGATACTATTAAATGGGGACAAAGACATTGAAGCAAAAGGAAACTGTTTATTAGTAATGATTCAGCTGAGCCAGGTATCTCAATCTCCCCCAAGACCAAACACAAAATGGCAACTTTTTACATTTTCCAGCTGGGGCATTCCCCATCCCCTGTTCCATTGGATGGGTATTCAGGAAATTACACTCTCTTCCAACCCTCTATGCTTCTGTTCCCTCCCCTCTCATGCTCCTTCCTTTTGGTCAGGTCTTCAACCCTACCCCTCTCCCGGATCCCAACACAAACCAACCAGAACAAATCCAAGCCACAAACATCACACAGAACCAAAAATTTCACTCTTTCATTTAACAGCCGTTTGGCTCTGGAAAATAAGACCTCATCTCTCACAGCAGAAAGCAGGATAAGTAGAGAAAGGGGAAGGTATCATCTGCAGCTTTGCAAACCTCATTACCTACTGGATTAGCAATTTACACTACTCAGATGTGCTGGTCCTGGGGAAGCCAGGTAGAAGTGCTTAATGGAGAGAAGCAGAATTAACTTGTCCTTCTACACGTATTTCCCAAGAGACAAGATCCCACAAACTCTATCAGCCTAGCAAAAGTGCCCAAGAGTGGGTCAAACCAGCTTGGAGGAAGAATAATGAGCTTGACAGCCAGCACTGCTGGGAAAGGCATGCAGACAGCTATGGAGACAGCCGGGCTGACAGGCTTTTTTATTGTTTTGTTTTCAACGGTAGCCTGATAAAGTGGGATGATCAAACAGAAATGCACATTCATAAAGTCATTCTGTGACTCTCTGAACCCTCTTCTCTGTTATTTATGGTAAGATAGGAGGTCAAATCAGAGAGGTTTTAGTTGATGAAGAAAAGCTGCAGGAAGGATTTGCTTAATTCCAGGAAAGGAGAAGTTTCTTCTTAAAAGAAATTAGGCACGTCCTTCTTAAGAACTAAGAAGTTCCCAACAAATTTGATTTCCAAATCCAAGTTTGCATAGGCAATTATTTTTTCTCCAACTCAGAGTATTTGACTTTTTGTTTTATTTTTTAAAAATAGGTATTTTGAAGGAATCCTTTGCTTTTGACCCAAATAGTAACACTGTACCTTATTCTGTGATTGAAGACTTAATTTTATTTATCCAATGGGTGACTCATGGCATTATGACCCTCCTGCAGAAACAATACTTCAAAAAAATTTCAGAAATTTTCAGAAAGTTGAAGTCAAATTGAGAGTGTTTCAGTTATCATAATATTATTTTTTTTTCCCAAAGGTGCCCAGTCGGATGTAAATGCCATATGACCACTGCTGTAAGAATTTATAAGATGCTAATTCTGATTTACAGGATTGGCTTAGAGTCAGATTAACCTTCTCCTGTGAAATTCTTAATCACGATATGCTCAAATAAATGTTTAACATCATCATTATGTTGTCATCAACCTTGACAGTGTGAGGTATTTGCCATAATTTTCAAGCTGTGTTTGGCACCTTACAGGACAGAAGTGAAATTTTAACTTTTGGGATGAAAAAAAATTGGAGTGCAAATGATCAGTTGGGAAAAAAAAATATTAAATCAAATTTTGTACTGTAAGGGATTAACCACCACAGGGGAAAAAAATCCAATTCCCTGCTATTCTTAATACTTCTGTAGGAACTTCAATATTCTAGGAACAGATGATGTATTACTATTCCCAACTTTTAGGCTCAAAAACCCTGTATCAAATGCTTAATTTCTCAATGGCACAAGACAAGTGTCAAATTCCCAAATTTTTTCATATGTCATTCCACTGTTATCTTGTCATTCCACAAATGTTTCTTCCACTGGGAGAACTTATAACTGTATTCACTTCATCCTCCCAACTGCTCTCATGCAACCAATAAGGGCAAAAGGTCTATTGGTGACTGATGTTAGCTAAAAACAGAAACAGAAGTGGGCAGGGGGAGGGAAATTAAAAAGAAAGTCATTTCTGTTCTGTGCTGAAAGCAATTTACTTGTATCCAAGCACTGGCTTTCTCTTTCCCATTCAAAGCCAAAGTAAAACCCTTCAGTCAGTCCTAGAGATTCTCTAAAAATAGAGAAATAGAAGTAGGCTCTTTGAACCTGGGCCACTCAAACAGTGAATTAATATATTAGCCAATTTTCCCCTCAACCTAAGCAGGGTCAGATCTAAATCTCTCCCTTTCTAGAATGGCTTATTCATTTTGCTGCAGCCACTTTGAGGAAATTCAGTCAAGTAGCAAAAGTTCTCTCTTTGGAGAAGAGTCCTTACTCTTTGGAGTGCTCAAGTATTTTATCTTAAAAATGCAATAAACAAGTATGCACAGAGTCCCTACAAAAAATCAGAACTAGATTGGAAGTTATTGTCTTCACAAAGGGATTAGGTAACACCATTTATCTGTCAAGACTAGACAATGAATGAAACATTCTCTCTTGCCTCTGAGCTATTTTCTGAACAGAATCTGGTGTCATGAATATAGTAAACAAAAATGCTTTAAGGAGAAAATGCTTTCCAATATTAAAATCCCCATCATTACGAACTCTTCAAAAAACAGACAAAAGCTAAAGGCTTTCTTTCATTACTTTTTTTCATGGGGAAAAAAAAGTTACTAGCAAGAGGGAATACAACCATCCAGTATTATTATTTTGGACAATTTCTGGTTCTGTACTGCTTTATATGCTTAATTGCTCTCAATTAACTCAGGCAGAGGAAACCAATTATGAAATTACTGTAGAAAACAGAACACAGTACTCCGTGCAAAAATTAAACTATATGAATATATTTGCCAGTGCCAGACTATAAAAAGGAGCATAGAAATGGATAAACGAAGGCTGGATCAACTGTATTTTGAGGGAGGTAGGGAATAAGAAGAGGGTAACTTGTTTTCAGACAAAAGTTGTCATAGTAAGACAGTAAACACCAAAAATGAGTCGAAATTGCTAAGCAACTAGAGTTTCTTTAGTTTCTCCAAAAAGTTCTGGATGGTAGATAAAATTCTCTGATGATTACAGAAGTCAGAAAATGAAAAACATTACATCTGGGAAACTGTGTCAGCTGTGGTAGTATATACAAATCACAAACGGGAGCGGGACAGTTTTTGGATGTGTTTTGAGCTATATTTTATTTTTCAAAAGTGTCATTACATGACTGAGACCTTAGAGAGATGACATTAGCTCACATCTCAAAAGGCTGACACCGAGTTCTATGTTAGAATATACTTTAAAATCTCCCTTGACCTATTGCATAAAACAAAAAGCATATTGACATTTGCTTTAGCCAATTATAAAAAAGCACACATATGCTTGTTTAAAACAATGCTTGTTGTTAGCTTTAGAATACAATGAACACTGCTCCATTATTTAGTTTAAAATTTTTTACATCTTGTTAGATATAGTTTTCTGCTACTCTAAGATTTACATAACCTGTCTTCAACACACTACTTACTGTTAAAAGTCCTTGCTCACATTCTAAAGTATCTTTTTACCTTCAGAATCAGTATCTACAGCACAGCACTAAGTTTTCTCTTCTCCTGCTCCTGAGGGCTGCTTTATAAAAAAGCCTTTGCCTTTAATAATTCCTGCAGGAAACCACCAATTTCAGCATCTAAGCAACTTCCAGTTCTCAAAAACACAGCAAAAAATAGAACATTTCTGACCATAAGTTTTTGTAGGGAGAGGAAGTATCAGGATAGTCTATGCTTCTTTCTATTTGGCGGCTACCTGTCTACCTTTCATTCATCATTCATGACAGCATAGAAAGACTGAGACTGCCCAAAGTTAATAGCTGAGTACTAACATTTGCCATGCTCAAGTTTGCTTTGGAGAAGAGTTTATTGAATAAAGTTCAGAGAAATAATCACTGTGCAAATGCTGCATGAATATCTCTAGCAATATTAAGCTCTCCAGCAAGTAGGAGTGTTCAAATCATTCAGTGAACTAATTAACTGAATTAATCTGCCTTTTCTAATTAATATTCTTTCAAGTAATAAAATACAGAGCAAAGTTACCTTAGGGAAGTATAACAAAACAACTGGTAGGAGAGCATCAGGGGTCAGAGAAAAAGTGTGTTACAAAATAAATCACCATCTACGTTGTAAATCCAAACCTGGATGAAGTGGTTAATTATCATATAGGTTCCATGTCAGCTAGTCACAACCACAGCTTTGCTGGTCATCACAAAGGCTTGGTCTGTGGCTTCATTTTGATATAATTTCCAAGTTAATTGGAAATGAGTACTTATTCACTGCTACTAAAAATGTAGTCTTTTTGATATTTTCCCTTATGTATGTTGATTTTCTCACAGATGGGAGTAGCTTTTCATTTCTAGGATATATTTTGTGTCTGACTTCAGGGTGACTCTGAATATTGTTCTAAAGCAACTTAGAGGAAGCATACTGTGCTGTTAAGATTTTGTTGTTCAGTTGCTACTCTGTAGAGATGGATGATGAAAAGCACTCTTCTACTCCTGCCCAGCAGGACCAAGAATTGAACTGGCCTCAATCTCAACTAGAGCAAATCTCAAAGCTGCATTTGGTCAGTCTATTTTTTTTGTGAGACAGGAGTTAGAAATAAGAGCAAGGAAGTTCAGAGCTTTACAAATACAGGAAAGTCATTTAACAGCCGCAGTCATAGGCTAAACAAACTGGACTCAGAGAAATTAAGTTATTGCAAGTAACAATAAATATTTAGTTCCTGATATGGGTAGTAGCAAACCAATATAAAAAAGGAACAAACATTTACAAGCTTCAGAAAAACACCTTTACACCCCATTTTCTAAGCTCAGCTTCACCCCAGGGGCATGCAGACTCTAGGGTAGGCTTATTCAGACACTGCTGCTCTTTTGGGGAAACACATACTCTTAGGTGAGTATATTCACTGCCTGTAGTCACTCCAGGGAGCAGAAATTGCCTTGTTATTTCTTTTTCCCTTGTCCTCACAGACAATAGAAGATGGCCAGACAATAATCTAGAGACTCACTTTCTGACTGCTGGAAATACTTAGAAATTTCCTGACAAGATCCGAATACTTAAACAGATTTATATCTAACCTGCAACTTCAGTGTTCCTTCTCCCTCCCCCCTCTGATGTTTTCTGACCTTAAAAGCATTTTCACAGAGGCATCATCACCTCTGCCAGAGAGCTCAGCTGGGTCTCCTTTAGAGTTGGCTGGAACCACCTGGGTTTGAACCGCTCTGATCTCTCACAGAGGCCAACCTTGCTGCCTCTTTGCCCTCCCCCCTAAAAAACAACCTTAACTTTACCACATAAACCCAATTCAGATAACAGCATTCCTTACTAAAATAGCATTTTGAGCAAGATTTTTCTAATGCAAATGGTGCAGGCTCGTGTAAACTTAGCAAGTGGGGAATAGGGCTTTACATTCAAGAGTTTTAGAAAATAGTCAACAGTGGTAAGAATATTCTCCCTGGCTCACAGTTAGTGTTTAAAAATAATGCTGTAATCCATTTGTAAATTTTGGTACCTACCTGAGTTTTTCTTGAGCTCTGAAACAATGTACACAATGAACACATTTGTACTCTTCCTGCCTAAGGATGCACAGGTAGCCATCTCACTACCCCATTTCTAGTGGGAGATACTGGGATGAGAATGCAAAATGAAAGTTGTTTCCACCAAATCCGCCATTTTTTAGACTTCCAATGAAGAGCTCTTCTTACTCCAGAGGTAACTGTGCTGCCCAGCATTTGAACAGTGAGCAGTTGCTTAGCCTTCATTAGGGAAAAATTTCAAGATACAGAATCTAACTGCACAGGCCCAGGTCAGATAAATATTTTCTTTACATCTCTTTACACCCTCTAGATTTTTTCCAAATTTTATTATTCAACAATGTTTACTCTGTGTTTTAAAAATGCTCCCTTCATACCTCCAAGTCAGCACTCACTATGTTATAGGAAGCATTAGGGGTTTGCCTGTAATATCAAAAGAATGAAAGTTGTGAAGCTGGGGGAAAAAGAAAACACTCATTTTTTTGTCACTTCTCTGAGCTGGTCACAGATTTCAGTGAGAAACTCCACAAGCAAAATTATTCCCTGTGCTCACTGCTGTCGCAGGACTCATTTCTCATCAGTGAAACTTCATGAATAAAAATGACACTGAGCCTCTGCCCTTTATCCTCTACAAAGACATCTATGAAGCTCTTTTATCCTGTTCAACCCATCAAACATATGTTCAGAAAATTTGACTAAATCTGCCAACAAACCAAGTTCTGTAATAAAATATAAATCTAGTTACTTGAAAATAAGGGCTCACAAGCCTTCAAAGGAAAATCATTAGGCAGCCTTATGAAAAAATCACTAAGGTTACTGATACCAAAATTCCAACCAGAAGTCAGAAAAATCACAAATTTCTTTATAGCAAGAGTTGCTCTGAAACATATTATGGAATAACGTGGTTAAAATGGGGGAGTAAACTACAGCAAAAATTCAGAGGTTCTAAAGTTACACTGTCTTTAAAAAAATATGTTCTGAAAGTGAATTTACAATAACATGAAATAAGAAACTGAAAAGCAGATACAACACATCAGTCTTTATGTTACTCATTCTCATTCTCATTCTTGCACTTTCTGTTTCACGGCCATCCTTCATTTTACTGTTTAAACTCACATAAATTTGGCAGCTCTCTGAAGAGGCAGCTGTGTTTGCCAGGAGGCTGTATACAGACTCAGAGATGAGAGTAAGTATTAATTATAATCCACCTAGAAAAATTAATCACATTCATTGAAGTGTAGGGCAAAGTAAAGTTTCTAGTCAGGTGCCTCTACGTGTGGAAGTGGATAGTTTTAATATATTAGGGGGAGGAGAAAAAATAGACAAACACAAAAAAAAAAAACCTGAGAAGCAAATTCTTCTCTCACTCTGATTATTAGTCACCTTCACATGTATCCTGTAAGCCTAGGCCTCTTTATCTAGATGGTCTTTATTTTCTCTCAATTGAAAGATTTTTAATACTAAGACATAAACTTTATTAATCTTAAGAACTATGTCTGTGCATTTGATAGGTCTATGCTTCACTAAATATTGTATTATGACAAGTGGAAGATGTTACTTACATTACTAAGCAGATACTGATAGTCAGGTGATAAATTATTTTTAGTTAAAAGAAGTGGGAAAAAAAAGTGAGATAAAAAAAGTGAAAGACCAGTTATCAAAGTGTGGTTTCATGAGACAGAAAGATGATAGTGGGTTTGGGCAGAAAAGATTAATTGTGGAGTCTTGTGAACCAATTCAATGTAAAATTTTCATTGGTTACTCAGCACAAAAAGCCCGAGAATGGCAATGAAAATGTCTGGATTATTCAAAGTTTCCAATGCACAGGAAGGCTGAAAATCACCCCCAGAAAAAGCAGATGATATTCACTGGATCAGTTTGGAAGTAGAAAGTGTAGTGTTGAAGAAGTACTACTACAGCAGGAGTGTCCTAAGCTTTGAGAGGAGACAGAAAACTCGATGTACTTGGCTCCATCATCTAAAAGTTAATATTGTTGCTTTCTATGTATACCAGGACTGAAGCTGTAACAACAGGAATCAAACTACATGAAGGGCAACACTGGCAGATGAATGAATTGTTAAATATATATATATATGTATATATATATATATAAAAATGTATATGTATATGTACTTGTGCTAGTAATTAATTACTTCCCAAATACCAGAGCATGGAGTTTCTGTGCCAGCCTTTCTATTTACAAACAGAAGGATCAGAAGACATTTCTGACTTTCAGCTGGAGGTTGTTCATTTTGCTTGTTGCTGTAGTGTCATTGCCTGCAAAAGAAGACCTCAGAAATCCTGAGGTGGATTACACTGGGGTATGACTGTAAAGATCTTTTACCACAGTACTTGTGCATATTTTAGGAAAGAGGAAGGGAGAGGATGAGGCATTGCTATTCTCATTTTTTATCCTCATCCTGTGGGGGATGATTGCAGCTAGAGGATGTCAAGGCAAATTAGAATAACCTCTAAGTTCAGTCACTAGTCACAGGCTAGAGGCATCTACAATTAACAGCAGTCTTGTCACTTCTGCCTTAAATGAGGTAAGCGTGCTAGAGCTAATCCTTAAAATCCTGAGAATATTATAAATAAATACATATTAGAGAAAGAGGTCATTAAAAAGACCTTCAGCAAGGTGAATGTGACAACATCATAGAACACAGCCTAGAGCTCTACCACTACATTAGGTTTAAGAACAAACTGCATCCACCATTTAGCAGCAGTTGGCTAAAATGATGTACATTTCACAGAACTGACCTTAAAAAGAAAAATGGTTTTTGAAAAAGTTTTTCTGTTGTTATGCATGTTTACGACTTGTTTATAGTGAAAAACCTCAACATTTTCAGTACATACCTACTTCTATCTTATCATTCTTCCAGATAAAAAAAAGAACTTTCATACTGCCGGAATACTTAATGACTTTCCAGGAAGGCTTCCCAAGCTACCATTTCTACCATTCCAATAAAGAAACATGTTAATGTCACACTTTAGCTACTGACAGTTCCTATTCTTGCTTTTAGATGCTATATCCATATAACTCCTATAACCACCCCCTCCACATCAGCTCAATTCTTTTTTAAGGCACAAGACAGAGTATTATGCCTTCAAAAATTACTGCCCAGCTTTAAATTTCATGGCTGTCACATGCAATATCTTGAATGCAGGGAATAATAATGCTTCCCAGTGAATTTCAGAGACAATGTCATACAACTTTTATCAATAAAGATTTAATAAAGCCTTTGAAATCCTTCTTAATTTGCTTTCAAATAAAGGTAATAAATTTTCTGGCATTTTCTCACATACCAGAGGAATAATGAGGAGACCGTATTTTTCTAAATTGTATTCCAACACAAAATTAAAATGTTACTATACTTTAATATACAGCAGTAAACATCTTTGCTTTGCTTCTAGCTTTTTGATTTATCATTCTCCTTAATGTGACTGTAAAAGATACTGAATTCTTCAGCATTTGACAAGAACAATCATTTTGTCAGGCTTTTTCACTCCAGAAAGTTGGCACAGAGACAGCTGGGGTAGGGCTTTAAAGAGTACTGACTGCACACACAAAGCTAGTTTAGAGTAGCTGGTGAATTTTAAATCTGCCCCAAAGCTGACTGCACTAACAAGAAATGATGCATTAGTCCTTCCCACAAAAGGAAAATCCTTACACAGCTTGCAGAACTAGGCTTACAGTTAGATTTATTCCAGTCTGGAGGTCGAAACCTGGTGGGAAATAACTTTTGACAAAAGGGCAAAGGCAGTCTGTATTCAAATACAGCTCCTGCATTAAGTTCCCACAACAATGCCTTTCACTCACAGACTTTAACCTCTGCTCATCTCAGACCTCAGGCTTGGGCATCTTCATTCTTTCTGGAGGTTTCCTATGGAAAGCTTTGGAAACCACTGCTGAGCACAGGGAGTTGCTGCTATTTCTTTTTTCCCCTGGGTCATTTTTCATCTTTATGACATTGTTCTTCTAAGTCTCCATATTTTATATGAAATCCATACATCTTATTTTCTCCCCTTCCTTTGGAACTTAAAAATGAAGTGGGGCAACACACAGCACAGAGTACAAGAATAAAGGCTGCTCCTCCTGCTTTAGTTCTGTAGAGAAGTTCTCAAAATTCTCAAATTGAGATTCTTCCATTCTGTGATTAGAAAGGAACTTTAAGCATTAAGCAGATGGCACTACACATTCAGAGTTTACATGACAGCTGCATTTCCTGAGATGAAGGCAGCTTCTTCCCTTCACTACTCACTAGTCCCTTTTACTTTCTTGTATAGGAAGAATCTGAATCTGACTGCTTGATGAGCTCCAGTTATCTTTCTGGCTCTAACAATTAACTCTTTTCCTACCCGGCCTCTTAAATTTGTCAAGAGCCCTAGAAAGAGATTTAATGTCTGTAGGCTGCCCCAACCCTATGTTCGAAGGTTGGAAACAAAATTTCTCAACCCATCAGGAAGAAGAATTTAGAATTTTAAATCAGTTGTTACAGCTGATGATAATAGAAGTACTCAATCGTGGAGCTGAGCTGTTTACAGAGGTTAAGTGAAATTTGGATTATCAGTTAAGTCATGACTAGGGGTATAGGCTAGGGAGATTCCTAGGATTTTCAGGCACACATAAAAATGCCGTGTCTTCAAATATATGCTCTCATATACTTCTCTATGAACTTTTCTCTCATTTATACATGCTTTGAATGACAGAGGGCTTGTAAGAACAACACTTTAGCACATAGCAAAAAAATTTTTGAAAGAACATTTTTGGGTTTTAACATTTCTATGGTTTGGTATATATTCTACTGTTTCACTGTCTCTGGGTAGTATATGATTATTGTTCCAAAAGTATATGAGAAAAACACCTCAAATAATTTGTAGCTGACAATGAAATATAATTATACTGATAATTGAATCTTATAAAATATGATTTTTCTCATGCCAGTAAGAGGAAGTGATGAGAAAAAGAAAAGAGTAACTGATATGTGCTGTTCAGATGCATGAAACCTGGATGAATTTCAGTGAACACTACTGCAATAGCAGATATTCACCTTAATGTGCTCTCAGACCAGAGATCTGAAAGGGTTAGCAAAAGTATACGAGACAGATGTAGGGTGTGTTCAAGAGAGTGGTTACACACTAAACCATTTAAAATTTTCATTAACATTGACCAATAATTCTAACTCCAAGCTAAATGCTCTTGGCCCATCCTAAAGAAAGTAAAACACTATTATGATGTGCAGTTTCCAGACATACCGATGTGCAGCTCCATTTTGAATTTTTGGAAGCTGCTACAGTTGGCATAATTGTTTTACAGACACAGAGTAGTTTAAAAAGAGAAAAAAAAAATCCCCTTGCTAGTCTTATGTCTAGGGTGATTTCTGTCTTAGTTTACTGTCAGAATCAGAGATTGTTTACCTTTAACACAGTCACAGTACAACAAAATCAAAACATTTTGATTTCCTATCTGATGGACTTTCCCATCCTGATAGATAATGGTCAGATAATCAAAACAGAAGATACCCTAGCACCAGTCCCTAGAGCAGTCCTAAAAAGTGTGATTGCAGAGAGGTCCTGTTCAAAGATACACAGTTTAGCTCTAAGCACAGCTTTACACTTACCCCTGTGCAGCAAAACCTTTAAACATATCTGTGTTTAAATATGCTCCTGAATCAGAGCCATAGCTAGCTATCAGAAAGCATCTGTTCTCTGTTGTTGCCTCAGCCTGGTTTAGCTCCCAAATTTTTTATTTAACATAGGAAATATAAGTCTATGCAAAGACTTGTTTTCTGGAGTTGCTTGTCACCAGGATGCAGATGGATAATGCCACAATTTGTAATTCATATGAGCATCATCCCACCCATTGCATTTCTTAAACTGTACGTGCTTTAGGTCAGATTTTTACCTAGGCTGAGAGAGCTTTGATCCTGGTTGGGGCTGGGGAAAAAAACTCAATAGGTTGAAAAGTAAATAGTGATAGGAAAACAGGCATTGGTACTACTAGCATGCTATCATGGCATGTGTGCTGACAGCACACTCATCAAGGAATCATAAAAGAACCCAGGAACCAGACAAGTTTACAGGAGTTAGTTACACAAATGATGTCAACTAAATAAAATTCTTTATTTTACATTTAATTGTAAAAAGAAGATGAAGGTGATAGAAAGAACTCTAAGGGGCATATGTCTGAGACCATAATGATGGCTTAAAGCACAAGGTCAGATGGGCAGATGAGTTGTAAATTGTCGTTGGTGGAGCTATGACAGTTTCCTCAGCTGAGATCTTGTCCCATATAAGTTCATGATTATAAGATCAAAAGAACTAGAAGAACTATTAGGTTTCGTTTTAAATTGAGGTAGCAAATGTTATGATAGTCATGGTGTGTATCAAGTAGCCATCCTCCACACAGACCTTTTTATATCTTGAAAATTTTATGCATTATATGCAGATAAGTATTGCCAGAAGCACTTTCTATTACCAGATACCACTGTAATGAAAGATAGGGATGGAACTTGGAAGGAGACATTCGTCATATTTCTTTCCTGAATTAGTTAATAAAAATTCTTTTAATAAAGCACTGAATACCAAGAGGGCTAAGCTTTTACATTAGCAGCATTGGTACTTTATATCAGGACCCGTTCAAGAAAAGGTATTATTTCTCTTCATAATTATTTTTTATTAATACTGCTAATATCATTGCACAGTATTTTAACAGAACTCTCTTTGATGAATTTTAAAAGTAGAAATGAAACTGCAGGCTAAAGTTGTTCTCTATAGCTAACTCTCATTTGAAGTGGAAATGAGGGATTTTCGTTGACCTCATTTTCTTTGTTCTTGTGGTGGTGGATAGCCACTTGTGAGGAGTGCATGAAATACAGCCATTGCTTTTGGCCCAAGACTACTATCTCTACTCTGATATTATTCATTTGCACAATTAATTACAAAGGAGTGCTGGGATTTATAACAGAAATAAGGTGACAATGAAAGGCTAGAAGAATTAAGCCCTGTGGAGCTTTCAAGTAGCAAGAAGTCAGGTCCCTGAGCTTACTCAATAAAGCCTTTCGAACACGCTTAAGCCACATTAAAGCCAGTTGCTAGCTATCATCTCTTTCTTTTGGAAGTTGTATGTTTTGAAGTTGAAACCAAAATCTTAATTCTAAGTTTTAGAAATGGTATGAGGAGGAAAAATACAGTTGAAACAGCCCTGTATCCAAAGCAGCAAACACTTTGCTTATCTTTCCCTGAAAATGGTAAGATGCATTAGGAAATTACAGAGGCTTCTAAAGGCTTCTAAAACTTTTCTTGTAGGTCAGAAGGCCAAAGGAGTGGTGTAAAATTTCATTTAAGAATGTTTTTAAAGGACTTTAATTTGCTAGAAGTTACAAATAGGAAAAAACATACTGTTCTTTGCAAATAGCCAAAATTATTGAAGCTATTGAGACCCCAGACACCGTAGCAACACTCATGTTCCCATATTCTTCCTGTAAGTATTCCTTAATTACTAACTAATAATTTGTGCAATAAACTAGCTTTAGCCACATTTCCTTGTGGCCCAAATAATTATCTCTTTTTGCATCTCTAAATTTTTAAAATATGTAGTTGCCATAAACAAGACTGGATATGAAAGGTCCAGATTATTCACATTATCCTTTACTATGTATTATCCATGGAGTTCTGGAGAAAAAACTGGAGCTGATCTATTTACATTAACAGTAAACAAATTACTTGTGAAAACTTCAGATTCAGGTCAGTAGGAATATTACCCAAGCAATGATTTTCAGTCCAAATTTAGGCTTAAATTTACCCTTCAGCTGCCATTTTATTTATATATATGTATATATGTATATATATTGTAATTTACTCTTCCATGCAATACTTTGTAGTAGTACAACACTGACTGTTGGCCACTAAGTTCAAGTCAGTCAATTGTTCTCAGCACTGTTTAGCTAACTAAAGTTTCTTACTGTCTGCCACAATGCTCATTATCCAATCCAATTTGTAATGATATATTAATATATCAACCAGAAATAGCACAATTATCGTACGTTACTTCTAACACATTTTTAAGCCATCACTGTATGTCAGTGAGCTTATCAAGTATATAATGCTCAACTAAAGTTTGTTATTGTGATGACTTGTACAACATTGAAGTGTAATTATAACAGCCTATAATTTCTTTGTATTACAGAATTATTCATATTACTATGTTGCTAATAATTCCTCATTAGTCATCAGTTCTTTATGAAGGCAGGCCCTTATCATCACGGTGTTTATGACTGTAGTCATAAGTAGAAAAAGATTTAAGTGGTTACTTATTTTACTTTTTCCCAGGGACAAAAAAAATTAGATATTATTGTTGAAAAAACATGAATTAAAATTGGGAATTACCATAAAAAAGGTGACTGTTTGATATTAACTCAGGGCTCTTTTCTACAGGTTTTATAATAAAGTTATTAATTATATGATCCTAACCTGCATTTTTATGTTCAAACAGTGGACAAGATGCCCAGAAAATAGTTGTGTATGTCAGATTAGTCATAGTATGATTAAGGCCTTCCTCTTACTTTTTCAAGTTATAAAATTAATAGGTGGGTCTCAAAGCAATTAAAAGGCCAAACTAGTTTAAATTATTGGGTAGTTAAAATTATTTGTGCTATATGTTTATTTGACAAAACATATTTCTTGTAAGATCATTACCTTTATGGAACACTTGGATAATAAATTCAGGGAGTACCTTTTCTTCCTGATGTAGTTGAAATCTTTTGTTCTGAGCCACTCAGTAATTCATCACGCAGGTTTATAGTTTCAGTTTTATACCAACACTGAAGCAGCAATCTGTTTTTCAGTGGGTTTTATTCCTGCAGTTAAGGCAATGTAATGCCAGCTTAGAAAATGCATTTTGTATCATCATCTGTCGCAAGATTACCGTATGATTCAAAAGAAGTCACTTAAACCAGACTTTTGAGAGGAAAGATGTTCCTCATTTTCTTTGTGCTTATCTTGTCACAGCGAAGTTTTCATTTGCAAAAATGCAGCTCCAATTGAAACCTAAGGAAAGTTGGGCTGTGAAAAAAATAAAGAAAAATGCTATGAAAATCTGTATGTAGATTATTCAAAATGGGCAAAGACAATCTTAAATCTGTCTTTTTCTAAAGTTTATACTTCACAAATTTGTTTTATTTAAAAACAAACGAAATAGAAAACACAAATATCCTCATGTTGAGCCGTTGGAAAACACTAAAACCAGTCAGGATGACAGAAATCAAGGGACAATTACATTCAATTTAATATTAATGTTTAGAATGCTTTATGGCTAAGTCCTAGTGGGGAAAATCAGTCTCCAGTGATTTGCCTAAGGGTTAAAGGGAGCACAGGTGATAGCTTTCAGAACCTTCTACCCTTTTTATTTGCTAAGTTCCTCTTTTCTGCTGTTACTATCCATCCCATATGAAAAATAAAATGCCCAGATTAACTATTTATCATCCTATTACATTTCATGCCTCAAGGATTAAGTAAATACCTAATCATTCTGAGAAATGTTGAAACACCAAAGCTGGAAAAACTGTAAAAGATACTACTAAGATTGAAACCTGTATTTACTCATCCACGTAAGAAAGCCTTTTTGGGTAAATCTTTCCAAGGTGTGGCCATCTGAAAATAATTACTGTTTGCCTCTGTTATTCCCCTGGACCCCTACAGATATAAATTTTAGGATGGGATACATTGTTTAGTAAGGGTTCTGCTCCCACTTCACTGCCTGCAGAGGAAATCTAGATGACTGCCTTAGATTAATTACCTAAACAATGAGCAGCAAAGTAATGTGCAATTAACATCAACCAGCTTCCATTAGCATTCATCCAGGAGGGGAGGGATGGCAGAGGAATTTTTTCCTATACAGAATGACCAAATAGTGATTTTCCACATTATTTTAGCACTAGAATTTGTTAAAATTATTCATTAGTTTGCATTTCTTTCTGTGAATAGTGCTTTTAGGGCATTCAGACATTTTATCCCAATGCAAGCCTTCTCTGTTATTTTGTCTCTTATTTTCCTCAGGTTCTGGGATTTTTTCCCAATTTTTCCCATTCTGCTATAGCCTTAATACTTGTATTTTAATGAGAGAGGAGATAGAGGCCATGTCACTGATACATGCCACATGATTTAACAGAGATAAGAGGAGAGGAATCTCTCTCTCTCTAAAATAACAATCTCTCTAATGTCCCTTTGAAAATAACAAAATCTGATCATCTTTACCAAATTACAGGACTTTTAAACAGTGGTTTCAAATATTTTGCTGTGCAGATTTGCTCCTTCAACAATGAATTGAGCTGAAACAGTGATTTATTTACAGCCTACTTACATCCTACCTGAAAGTATTACTTTTCAATAGTCTTGTCAGTTGGGGGAAAAAAAAGTGTAATTTGTAAAATTACCGCTTTCTAACTTTGTTCTTACATATTAGTGATAACTTTGAGACATCTCCTTTATTTTTTTTTAAGAAAAAAAAGAGGTAAAATGTTTGTGCATAAGCTGTGATTTTTAAATTTTGCAGTTCTACAATTTATCCAGTAGTTATAGATGCTTCCTGCCTGGAAGCACCATCTGTGGTCCAATTCATGTCTGTCGTCCCAGAAGTTCTAGCTCTCTGCTCTGAGCATTTCTGGTACTTGTTTTATATGCATGGAGTAGAGTAAATGGTCATGTGTCTCCCACTGCAAATCCTGAGGAAAAAAAGAAGCAGTATGTTCTGGACTTGATGCCCACAACTTGGTAAACAATGTTTTCTTGAAGTAGGTGTGAACATCCGTGGCTACATTTTGGAATGCTCTTGCAAAACTGGTCTATGTCATTTTAAATTTCTGCATGTTAGTTGAGCCCTGTGTTTTTGTTCATTTTTCTTCCCACTCTGATACACAAGTGTTTAGGAGAAAAAAATAGAAATAAAAACATATTTTTAAAAAGGTTTTACTTACAGTAACAGTAATCAGCCATTGTATGTAAGTGTACATTTTCCTTCTCATTTATGCCTGAAGAAGTCTTGCTGTGCTTAACAGATAACAGAAACACTTAAACAAACTCTTCTACCGAAGTAATGTTCCTGATGGATTTTGTTGACAGGTTTCTTTCTTATGGCTCAGTATGTGAGTGACCAACACCCAGCAATTAAAAGTGACAGCTGAT
>JAWWMU010000180.1:7291919-7312284 GCA_035048155.1 Cinnycerthia olivascens | reverse complement strand
AGCTGATGAATGACACTGTGTGTTACAGAATAAAAAAAGCTGACCATCTGAGCCCGAATTTTCAGTGCTCTTTGATGCCCACTGTGAAAATCATGTGTGAATAAGTAGCACACTAGCAGAGAACCCAATCAGCAGGAATTCATACTTCTGTGTTAACTCATACAAAAGGCTGCTTCCCTATTTCATGTCTGTTGGTATTTGTTATCACCACCCACTCTTCAAAAATTGTCTTACAAAATTCCCACTTCCAATTAAACCAGGCTACTGGGGCAAGTAAACAGCTTTGCTTCAGTTACTGTTTCACTAAAAATGACAGGATGAATTAAGGACCTATTATAATATATGTTTAATGGCAGGGACACTGATACTCAGCTACATTATCTGATGGGAATCTCCAAAAGGCAGAAGACAAGAATAACACAAAGAGACACTTTTTTGTTGCAATAGGCTTTTCTTTGATGATTAAGCTGACTGATCAATGACAAGTAAATATGATAGGGGAATTATTTTAACATTACACATACATATGTACCTATATATATGTATGAAAATAAATAAAAGTGTGAAGAATTAAAGCAAACTTCTTGTGCTGATATAGCAGAATTTTACTTCCCTTATCAGCTTCATATGGAAGTGATTCACTTCTCATAGCTTTGGTGAGCTGACTCAGGCTCAGCTGTGCAGCCCAGCTAGTAGGAGAGAAGAAGGCAGAATGCTAATGCCAAAAACAGGAGAGGAAGAAAAAGTGAGTAAGGAAGGGGGACAATAGGAATTTGCCTTTTACTGGAAGAGCTGTTAAATTAGATCAGCTTTTATGTAGAACTAAAATTAAAAAAATATATTACCCGAAAGGCATGAAGAACTCACCTTAAAGCCAAATGGAAGATAACTGTATGTTTCACCAATTCATTTGCCAGCCTCTACCTTCAGAGACAACAGCTGTTTCCTTAAGCTTTGCATTTCAGTATTAAAAAACCTTTTCTGCCACAAGGCTTGCCAGGAGTTTAGAGACACTTTTGTAGTGAATTTACCGTAGGTTTTATTTTGCTCACTGTGGTGGTGCTGAACTCTAGAATAATTAAGGCATCATCCCCTGATAATATTCCTACTTCTGCTCTACAAAGCTTCAGAGGCATATCTTGAGGTCAGTAATTTCATGTACAGTGGTGGATTGACCTTGTCTGAATACCAGGCACACACCAAAGCTTCTATCACTTCTCTCTGCAGCTGAACAAAGAGAAAGTACAATAAAAGGTTCATGAGTTAAGGACTGGGAGAGAGATCATTCATCAAATACCATCATGGGCAAAACAGACTAGAATTATAAATATTGATTGAATTTATTACTAAAAAAATCAGAGCAGGATGACGATAAGTAAAATAAGACCTTGAAAACTCCTTCCCCCACCCCTCCTTCCTTCTCAGTTCTCTTTCCCCAGTGGTGCAGAGCGAGAGGAAATGAGGGTTATGGCCAGTTTGTCACATGCTATTTCTGCCACTGCTCAGGCAGGAGACTCCACATGGGGTCCCTCCAAGGGAGACAGTTCTCCATGAACTCCTCCAGTGTGGGTTCATCCCACAGGCAGCAGCCTTCTGTGATCTGCTGCAACTTGAGTCCCTCTTCCAGGGGGTGTAGTGCTTTAAGGACAGCCTGCTCCAGTGTGGAATTCCTGTAGGGTCACAAGTCCTACCAGAAAACCTGCTCTAGCATAGGTTCCTCTCTCCATGGGTCTGCAGGTCCTTGCCAAGACCCTCCTCTGGCACAGGCCTTCCACAGGCTTACAGACCGTGACATACCCCTGCTCCAGCATGGGTCATCAGGGGTCTCCAGGGGCTGCAGGTGGATCTCTGCATCCCCATGGATCCCCACGGGCTGCAGGGGCACAGCTGCCCCACCATGGTCTCACCACGGGCTGCAGAAGAATCCCAGCTCTGGTACCTGCAGCACCTCCTGCCCCTCCTTCTGCACTGACCTCGGGGTCTGCAGGGCTTCTCCTCTCACATCTTCTCATCCTGCTCTTCTCTGGCTGCAATTACAACTGCACAATAATGTTTTTTGGGGAACTTTTTTGGGTTTTTGGTTTGGTTTGGTTTTTGTTTTTAACTTCTTAAATCTTTTATCAGAATGGCATTCTCACAATTTCTGCTTTTCCCAGCCTTGACCAGCAGCACATCCATTCTTGAACCTGCCAGGGATTTTCTCTGCTGGATGTGGAGGAAGCTTCCAGCAGCTTCTCACAAAAACCAGGTCTGTCAAGGGTTTTTAATAAAAATGATGTTATTATTAATTGGTCTGTATGATACATGAACAGAAAAGGTAGGGTTTCTTGAGGTCCAGAAATACTTTTGCATTTCTGCAGATTTATTTAAATTTTGCATTTACTGGAAAACACATAAGGAAAGGCAGACGATATCAGCATCCAATCACCCACTCTTTTTTTTCTGCAGTAAATGCTTTCTCAGTAATGAGCCATTATTCTCGTGCCCTCAGAGAGGCAAATTTAATCCACTTTCTTCAGACAGCTTGTTTTCAAACCTTGTGGTCATAGTAAAAGCAAGTGATTGTTAGAAAACTGATTAATTGGTCGGTACATATTTATGGGAAGACTCATTTAAGCTGACACTGTGGGAGTACTGTACTATAGATGGATTGCAGATTTCAGAGCTCAGGAAGATGTATAAACACAAAGTGAATGAAGCGCTTTGTATGCTTGTGTCCATAGTAAAATAATTTCATTAGGAATCATTAACAGCACTTCAAAAATAATAGACTTAAAATAACAGTTTTCATCCATATAAGTCATTAATTTTCTATTAAGCAAGGAGTGTGAGGCAAAAAGCCTGACACATTATTACATTCCTCCAACAATGTAGTTTCCATCATTTCTTTGAAATCCATACCTTTCATGTACAGTTCATTAACACTGATCAAAGCACCTATCTTTCTAATAAAGTAAATTTTTCCTTGTAATCATTTGTAGATGTTTCACTTCATGTAATATTTTGGTTGTTCTTTATTCTAAAATCTCATTTCTAATGTTAGGCTATGGTCAGAGAAGTGACATTATAGAAAAGATATCTCGATACTTTATTTCTTCTCTCTTAATGATATCCACAGCAAGTCTCTCATTTTAGAAGTCAAAACAAGATTTTTGTAACTGCTAATACTGTACTTCAAAACTGGTACTTGCAAAATCAGCTGTTTGTCTGATTGCAATGTCTGCTAAAACACAGCATCTCTTAACAGTATATGAGAGAAACTTTCAAAAGTAGTTTCTAATCTTGCAATTAACATATTGCATGCACAAATCTCAGCAATGACTGAAGAGTTACACCTCTCACTAAGCAGCAAGGTGTATGATGGCCTGAATTTTTATATAGGAAAGTCTGTTTTGCACATTGGGAAGACTGAAACCCAACTGTTCATCCCCTCCATCTGACTCTGGTTCATCTCTTGTTCTCAATGAAGATGGTAGATCAGTAAATCCACATCTTTCAGGGTGGGATTTCAGTGGGGTTTGAGGATATGAGCAGTGTCCTGAACTAACATCTCTAGTACTGGAAAGTCAAAATATACTTTAACTGGCTAAGGTGAGGCCAAAAGTGAAGGCAGAATCAGCAGACAACAATCTGGAGGTTTAGTAGGTTATCATTAGGAAAAAAATTAAGGCAACTGAAAAACATGCTGTCAAATGGGGATTCCTGCTCTTCCAAAAATTTCTTTGCTAAAGACTTTTTTTTTTGTTACACTCTCTGATAGATATCACTTTTGATCTCCTTGTCCCACAATTTTTTTTTTTTTTAATTTCAGTGGTACTCATGGGATGTATAACACTGCAACTCTGCATTAGAAAAGATAAACATAGGTTTGATTCCTTCTCACATCTGATATTTAAAATTAGTTAAACTTTCCTCACTAAGAGAGAGGAAAAAGCTCTCCATGCAGAGCCTGAGAGAAGAAACAAATTTTGGGAGTACAAAATGCAATATTTATTAGAGGTACAAGAACAATTAATTCATTTTGAAATGGCAACATTTGCTTATAGAGGTAACTACTAGTAATTTCTCCATGCTTGCTGAAGAAGCTGTTGTTATTTTTTCAAAAAGGTTATTTTTGTTTGCTTTACATACATTAACAGCAGCCTTAGTGGGGAATCAACATTTTAATGCCTACTAATAAACATCCCCATTCCAGATTATTATTCTGTTGTAAAACTACCTGCCATATAATTGATTGGCATCAGAGAGGTTTGCTACTTCTCTTTGTTGTTTTTGTAAATAATAGTGTTTATGTGTCATTCTAGGGTGAAGCTGAAACCCTTTGCTTTGTCAGTGATAAAAACAGAGATTTCTTGAGCAGTTATTCAATATTTCCATGAACTTCACCAATAAAATTGTGCACAGGTGAAAAAGTATGACAAAAAGGGTTATTGTGGTGTGCAGTGAGGTACCTTATCTCATCAAACAGTTTTAATATTTTAAATGCAGAATGTACAAAATGTATATTTACTAAACATTTATGCTTATATGTCTAAAGAATTATGTCTTGTAAACCTGGGGGTATGAATAAATACAAAGATATACAGTAGTAGGATGCATTCAATAGCATTAATTATGTACAAGCTGACATTATTTCAGTCATATTCCCTGTTTTACTATGTTAATAACCTAAATGTTCATCACAAAGATTTTCCATGTGCATTTTCTGCCTGAAGAAATGTGTTATTAATTATTACTGTTTGTTTTGCGGGAAAAAAAATAATTATTCTTTGAGGTTAAGTGAGATCCATCCCTTAAAATCAAAATTTAATCTCATTTACAAATCATTTTTAGAACTAAACAAACAAACAAAAACAAACAACAAAAATCTATCCCTGAAGGTTGGGACTTTGTAACTGAGTTGAACATAATCTTATTTGTAGAAGTTAGGGATGGAAAATAGCAGGTAAACCAGACCAGCATAATTATTCCAGAAAAAAGTTTATGTTGGGCAAGCATATTTTTAGGTTTTTGAAGGTCTACCAAGTGATGTTCCCAGATATCATCCCAACACTAAGAGATTCTTCCACCCCTTTGAGAATGTGCTCTTGAATCCTTCCTGTAGACATTTGGATGCCTCAGGAATTTTGTTCTTTCTTGTGCCATTCCTCTTACATCCAAACAAATTGAAGGCAATGGAGACAAGGAATTGCCCAGACTTCAAAATTAGAGTTGTCATGATATCTGTACATCCAGGCAGTTGATTTGTACCTCCAGAAAGTGGTGGATTTTTCCTATAGTTGTATCATGACTTTTAGTATTTTTGGACAGACCTATCTGGTATAACAGATTTATACTGAAGCTTTCTTTTTTTCTATCAGTGACTCTCTGCACAGTCAGGCCAGAACAATATTGTGCTTTCCTGAAAGTCGATTTTAGGCACTGAAGGAAGGTCCGCATGTACTGATCATTCTGCTGAGACATGGAAACAGACTGATCAGCTCTGTATGACTGAAGAGTCTTCAAGAGAGTCAGAAAAAGGAAAATTCCACAGGCTGATTGGTTTTTAACTGTGTTTCTATTTTCTCCATTTATGATGCAATAGCACATAATGTTGCTGACAGCGCATTAATCCAATATGCAGTGAGATGCTTTCCATTTTAAGTTGTTCGGGATTTTTTCCTTCTGAATTTGGTGTGCAACTTGGTTTCCTCTGTCCAGCACAGTAGAAATCCACACCAGAAAATTATTTTTGTAGGTGAGACATTGAATTCCCAGTGCCAGATGCAGTAAATACAGCAAGCTTGAGCCAAAGACAGTCAGAATTTCTCACTGGGCAGAACAGATGATTGTGGGTCCCGGCTGCTCCTGATTTGACAGATGTGTTTTTTGAAATTACAGTACCTCTTCATAACCTGGGTTCTACTTATTTTTAGAGTTTTTTGGGTCAGCTGTCTCATGACATTTCAGAAAAAAATTGCTTTTAAAGAACCAGGTCGATGCCTAATTATTTTTTAACATGGAAAGCTAGTCATAAAATCATTAATGTTTTTGTCTTTATTCACTGCATTAAACCAGTGTTATGCTGTATTACATAACTGCTATATCTAAACAAAAATACAGAGATAAAAAAGATCAAATTTTGGAAAATAGTCAACCTCTCAGAGATCCTGACAGTGGATGTAATGTAAAAATGCCAATTTCACTGAGAACTTAGGAGGGCCCCATGATGCAGTAGATGATTCTGCCTTCCAGATTTCCCTGGAGTGGAAGCCTCTCCCTCTTATGTATGACACAGACTAGGAGTTTTCAGTAGTTCCTACTCAACGTGGAAATGACAGATGTGAGTTTTAACCTCAAAATAATAAAACCAAGAAAGAAAAGCAGCCGCATGCAGAACTTCATACACAAATCCTGCCCTGAAAAAAGAGATGTAAAGAAGCGTCATGGCCCTATCAGCAGTGCCTTGACCAGCAGACTGCATCACCAGGCAGAAGAAAAGAAACTCTATTTCTGGGCATCTGCTGAGCTTTCCTATTTTTATGGTGTATGTCCTTCCAGAGACCCAGGAGGCCCAGTCAGAACACTGGAGCCCTCTGTATTTCAATGTAAAGCACATCAGACATATCCACATTTCCTTCTCATGTCATTTATAGGAACAGCTGGAAAAATAAGAGGATATGAATTTCATTACTAGTCCAGCTGAGTTTTAGGGAAATAAATAAAATTTGATAAATAATTTTAATAATATTCATAAATGTGCAGACAAATGCTGAAAAACAAAATAATGATATTGGGATTTATTACCAGCCTTTCTGTTCAACATATTGTATATCATCACAGATTATCTCTGATTATACCCACAAGTCTTTTTAGAGCACTATTTCTATATTTCTTTTAAATGGGAGACAGCTCCTTCTATGTTATTACTTTATTGATATAGTGCCATAAGTGCACTCAGCAAATGTCCATAAAGTCTCATTTCAAAAGGCCTTTTTTATTATGGCCTTTTTCCTCCATTATTTCCTGACTTCATGTTTTTCTAACTGTATTTTCTCTGATCACAAGCCTTTGATAATCAAGACATTAAGGGCTATATGTTTAACTTGTGCCTTTTTTTTTTCTGGAAACATACTTCTTTTAAGATGCATGGAAGAAAGTTAAATGTTCATCCCGCTACTGCATCACCGTTTACTGACCCCTGACCCACAGAATTCAATCAAAGTCTGTCCACAGTCTTTATGAGAAACCCAAGGAGGACCCCTTAGGAAAAGAAGTGAGTTGCTTTTGGCAGAATCCTTTGTGCCCTTCAATATTTTATGAAGCAAAATGATTAGACTCAACATGCTTTGGCATTCTGCCTATTTCAGTCCAGTCAGAGCAAATATAAGCTACTTGTCGAGTCATTATCTAATGTGTTTTCATGACCACGATGACCTATCAGACAATAAATGCAGTCTCAAGAGACAGGACTTAAGCAGCATCATGACATAAGCAAAAGTAATTGCAGCTTCCAGAGCTACCAATAACCTAAAGACTTCAGGCTGTGGAAAAAAAGCAGAAGATGAGTCAAAAATTATCTGTCAATAATCTGAGAAAGCACCAGAAAAGAAAGCACAAACCAGTTCACACTATGAGAGAAGGATTGGGTTAATATGTAGAATTTATAATAATAACAGACCACTAGAAAATTAATTAATAATATTAGGAATAAAGTTACAAAACATGCTAACTAATACACCATTAAAAAGGTCATTGCAGTCAGCAGATTTGTAGTGAATTTGATATATTTGCATTATATGAGACTGATTCTTTCCTTCCCCTAGAAACAAAGTCTGTATTCTATCCTGTTGTCATTAAATATGCAGAGCCAGGAGCTGCACTTGATGATCCTTATGGGACCCTTTCAGCTCAGGATATTCTCTGATTCTTCTGTCCTCCACTGTCTGGGGAATCTGCCTCAGTGTGACACCTCAGGAAGTTGTAAAATGTATTTAGTGAATACTCTCAGATACCTGTGTACATTGTCATCAGCTCACAGCCAGCAAACATTTGCTCCAGGCTCTTGCTGATTAGTATTGCCACAAAGCTGCCTCCTTCTGCTGTGCATTGATTTGAGTGGCCAGCAAAAATTTGCAGATGAACTACACAGTTATTCAAAAACACAGGAAATCTGGGCTGGGAAGAGGCTGAGAGGAGCACCTGCTCCCTTTATGCTCCAGCTGTAAATTAGTGGTCTCTGAAGAATAATCTCTCCATTATGTCTCCATTGCTGAAAATGTCTGCTGTGAGTTCCCTAAGAGGCTTCATAATTTCATTGAGAGCTTGCTGCTTTTCCCACAACTTTTTGCTTTAATGTCTGATAACTAAAGAATGTAATCGTGTGTATGGACATAGCTTCCTTTGGCTTCGAAAGCAAATAAAGAAGGGAAATTTGACTTTACATAAATGAGGCCTTGTCATGCTCTGCAATGCTGCAGAAACAAAGGCAGTTGTGCTAGCAAAACTCTATAGAAGGCAACTTGTGCTTGATGAGAGAGAAAAATTAAAGAAATTGCGAGGAAGGGACTATGAGGAATATGAGGGTATATTTACCCCTTTGAAAGGGTGCAGCCATAAAACCAGTGCTTAATTCAAACCCTAGGCCCCAAGAGCAGTAAGCTGTATATTAAAATAAATTTTTTTGGCAGTAAACTGATGAACTTTAAGAGTGCAGTGAACTGTGTACCTTGCATATACATATTAATCAAAAAGCCTTTTGGTTAAACTAATGCTCAAGGTATGATTTAGATGCTCAAAAAGAAGAAAATAATCAGAATAGGCCAGGATTAATTATTTTTTGAGTACTAAACTCCCATGTTCATAACATTGAGTATTGTTGCTAGATTTATTCAGTACCAGTAGTGTCTGCTAAAGACTGAGGAAAATATTTTTACTGGGAAAAGAGAATTTCTATTTAAGGCATTATATTGTAAATTTATTAATTAAAGTTAGTATTTTCACTGTTTCCAACTTCAAAGTAGCATCCCCACAGCAAGGTTTTGATTTCAGATTATCAGTTTTCTAGGCAGGTTAAAAAAAGGACATTTACCATAACCATCATGTTTACCAGAGAAGAAAATCCTCCACTTGCTTTTAATTTATCAAAAGAGATGAAGACATTTAGTGTGTGTTTACTTTCTTGTCTTTCCCATACACCCTCATGTCTTGTTTCTAGATACTTCAATGTGTTGTTTCATGTACCTTTCCACAGACACTCATCTGTGACCTCTGCTAGAGAAAGACTATCATAGGAGATTGGTTTATCCCAGTTTGGCCATCCATATATTCTTTTTGAATGTGCAAGCCGTGAATGAAGGTGCTAATGAAGGTGCCTAGCTTTTGTTCTGGGTGAAGCCTTGCTTCTGGAAAGAAGTGCTTGTAATTCTGAGATGTTTTAGTCCAAGTTATATCTTGCTCTCTCATCTTTTTTCCCACAATATTTCTTTGTCTCAGTTAGAAAAACAAACAGGATTGTTTCCCTCTGTTGGACAGGAATCCTGACATAATCTCTTTAAAACGTCAGAAGACATTTAGAGACTTCCCTGTGTACAAATGTATTTAACTGGTAGTTGTAACAGAATAATTTACATGTGTTCAGAGGCAGTGGAGCATGTGGGTGAGCATTCCTTTCGAAGTTCATGTCAACTGACAAATAAGTTCAATGGCTTGATCTGATTTGTCTGAAAGCATTTGCAATTAATTGCTGCTTCTTGATACTTGTTGCACTTGCCTGAAAAGTTTCTAGATTAGATGTCTGTTAATTGAGCAGAGGGGATTTTAATGTGACATAAACATGCTGACTGATTGTAATTTAAGCATCACTAAATTTGAGAATACTCACCAATTAGTAAATATAAGTCTAATTATACAGTGGTAAGAATCAGGTTGAAGGTAATTTTTAATTATTTCCTTGTATTTCTTTATTCTTTAGTCTTCTTTAGTCTGTGCCTCTAACAGGAATACTCTAACTTGGTTCACCATCACAAGTTTAGTATACTCAGTCCTAATGTTACTTTCTGAGTTTTCAAAAACATTGCTAGAAATACCTTTTCTTTTTTTTTTTTTTTTTTAATAAGTTTCTGGAAAAGTTTTAATCAAACATCACTTTTGGAGGAAGAGGATATCTTTCTGTAGAATTTTCAGTGTTAAGAATTTGGAAAAAATCAAGATATTTTGTAAGTATAAAGCATATAACAATTGTTCTCCTCATGGACTGTGTTGTTGTCATGCTTTAGGAAAAGGTACTCCACAATTTTGTGTTCCCACTGGAATAAAAAAACACACATTACTCGGTCTCCCACCTTTTCCGCTTCCCCAATGCACCAATTAATTGGAGGAACAAAAGACAAAAATCACAGGTTGGGATAAGAACAATTTACTGGAAACAGCAATGAGATAAGAAAACAAACAATAACAGCAACAATATTAATAAAAACACTTTACAGAAGAGACAGTGCAGAGTTCAACCTGACCACAGCCACACTACCCTGACCACTCCCTCCAAGCCAATATTGATGATAATATCCTGGTTTTAGGGGATTCCAAAATATGCTGTAGTCCAAGGAAGAATAAGTACCCAGAAAAGAAAAGGCCATCTCTTGTGTGAGTAAATCATCTTTTATAGTAAACTCTAGATGTCACCCAGGTAAATGGGTTCCAAAAGAGAAGTGCTTTTCAGTGCAGACACTCCCAGGTTTTATTGGGTCCTGACATTTTCAAGTATGGTCCAACTTCAAATCTTATGCTTCATACTGTATTCCCATTAAAACTTTAACCGTCATAATTTTCCCTCACATTTTTAGTTCCCTGGGTCTAAACAATTATAGGACCTCATAAACTGAGATGACAGAATCCTAAAATGAGCTCTAATTTGAGTAATCTCTTACTAATTTAAAAGCCCAAATCTCAGTCTAACATATACAAATTGCACCATGTATGGAAGAAATGTTGGTATTAAGAGGCTGTTAGAGCGACTGATTCATGAGTCAAATATTTAGCCATTTGCTGTAACCACCCAGGTGCTGTAAGAGACTGGAATGTTGGTGCTAATGGCTCAATTTGCTAGGGATGCACCTGAGACTGGCATCCCAGGTGCACAAGGGTGTGCACACTGGAGTGGAGCTGCAAACTGGGTTCCCAGATAAGGCTGGCAAGAGCAAAATTCTGTGAGATGGGTAAGTCCTTCTTATCATGCCGTTGTCCTTCCTTATCGAATGAGTCCAGCTGTGAAAAGTCCAATCCAAAGTATGGGACATTCACATGTAGAATGAGAGGATTCATCTTGGGTGATGGGCCATGATTATCTCTGCTGACATAGAGACAGCTGCAATAACTTACAGGGTGTCAAGACTCTTAAAGTGTCCTGTGATGCTCAACACTACAGCACTCAGATGTCTTGTGATGTACATTGCGTTTCCCAGTGTGAAACTCCCCTTCCCTGGGCATTTCCCTCTGAACTTGAGCGACCATAAAGCCAACAGAGCTTGTGTTCTTGGGATTTGTTCCTCCACCACTTGATGGATACAGTCCACAACCACCACCTCCAGAAGACTGCAGTCTCAGTGATGGTATTTTTCTCTGCTTCTCTGCCACTTTCTTTCTCTCCCCACCTTTCTCCTCTCTGTCTCTCTCTCTCTCTACCTCATATTTACTGCTAAATAAAAATCCATTCTATTGACTTTGGTATATGGTCTCATTTACGCTTTAATTTGGGCAGTGGCATCTCTCTAATAATTTTAATAATTGGCTCTCTATAGAGGCCCTTTTATCATTTCATTAAGACAGCCACGAAATTAACAATGCTTTCTACCAGATAATAGCACAAAAATTCCAGTATACAATTGAAAAATTATATACAAACAAGTACAAACTTTTCATACCATTCTTGCTTTAGCATTAATCCACTACAAAATGCAAAGCTATCAATGAAGTGAAAACTAAATTTATTAAAATAGTTTAATTTAAAATAGCTCCACATCCAAGCTGTACAAAGGAAAATCTCTTTTATCCCTTGCTTTGATGAATCTGGCCTGTGATCTTGTGCACTTCTAAAGATGCTCAAATTGAGCAAAGAACCTCATGAATCCTAACACAGCACTCTGAGTGATGTTCTTAATGAACACAGCATGAGATATTTAGGCCACCTTGAGGACAGCTGATTCCATCTAGCTACTTGTCCCTTCAAACAGCAATTTAGTCAAGATACACTGGGTCAGCTATTGAAACACTCGTATAGTAGTGGTTCCTATGGAGCTAATTATTTTTGCACATTTTGCCACATTTAACAGTATTTCTATCACTAGAAAAAGTTTGGTTTATTTGTTTTTAAATTATTTTATTCTATTTATTCTGTTTGCTGCTACTATTATTAACGCAGTTTTTTGGAAGAAAAATTATGGAAAAGAAAGAAGAATCAAAACAAATATTCTATGCCATGTGAAAATAATATTTATATATAGACCATGAATGGAAAAAATAATTTAATAACTTTCTATTTTGTAGTTTCTGCTACCCATGGCATATAACTGCAAGTCACTGAAACAACAACATCTTTCATTATCTACTTCTTGTGTCTTCAGTGTATTTATATTTCTTCTTCCAAGTAACCAGTTTTACTGTCCCTTCACTCAAAACTCGACTCACTTGGACTAACACAGGTTTTGTACCTTAGCCCGGTTTCCAGGAGCCCCAACACGTCCCAGGCGAACGGGGGTGCCTGCGGGCGGGAACTTTAGAGCAGCGGGCTCTGAAACGTAGCGTCGGTCAGCTCGTCCGGTTTGAACAAAGGAGAGAGAGGAGACTTTTGAGACTTTTTGCTGTGGGGTTCCAGCCCAAGTTTATTGTAGCCGAAGGGGTCAGGAGCGAAAGACCCCAAGCAGAGTCGTGCGGGGGGTTTTATACCAGAGGCAAAGGGTGACATCCCGACACACCCAGAGGGTCTAGGGTTTCCAGGATTGGGTCCAGGGAAGATTGACATAGAGGGTGCTGGAATGAAGGGAGGGGAAACTAGGAGCATACCAACTGAATATAAAAGCGAGACCTTGATATAAAAGTATATAAATAATCACCGAAAACACGCACCACAACATTCCCCCACTCAAAAAAGGAAACGTAATGGTATGATAATATGATTATGCAGAAGGCACTTTGCAATTTTTCTGACTTGATTTTACAATGAAATTACCATTTTGACATGAACTTTGGTTTCCAGTGAAATGTAGCAATAACATTTCAGAGGCACCAGGGGATCATCAAAAATAGAGACAGGTTCTATTACTTGAAATTTCCTCTGAAATTTCCTCAAGTTTTGCCTGAGTTTTAAGTAAGCCTATGGCTCAGTAGAGTCCTGCAGACAGTTGAAGATTGCTATCATATTAGGGCAAGTTTTCTGCTGATATTGAGTTTCATACATACAACTGAATTCCCTTTCTTGTGAAGCTACCATGACACATTATAGAAAATCTATATTTTATTTAACACGTTCAGTAAAACATCCTGTATATTTTTGTGCTGCATCCCTTCTTTTTTTTAATGCCACCTTTTTCTTTTTTATCAGAGAGAAAAATATTCAGACCTGCTTTTAATAAGTTCAGAGAAAGGGTTTTCCATTTATCCACGAGAGAGCTACGCAAAATCCCTTGCAGAATCTGCAAAAACTTCATAAAGTCATTAAACTGTAAAAGTGAAACAGGTTATATTCTCTGGCAGGCCACTGTCTGCTGAATCCCACATGTACTCTCAGAGGGGTCAGGCTGTTAACAGCCACTGCTACTCAAACTGTGATGTAGTCAGGATGGAAAGACAGAGAGTAAGGATGGTGACCCACAAGATGCTGCTGGCAGAAGGAGTTTGTTGAGACACAGCCATTACAGTATCTCAATTGCCAGGCTTGGTTCATCCTCTGGCAAGATGTAAACTTAAAGCATCTTCTTTTCTTGTTAAGAGAAATGTAAACATACAATGAAAACGTAAATGTTTGTTTAGAAGTGATAGTTTATCAATAAATAATAAAATGTGGTACTGCACCTTTTCAACTAATTTCCCATTTATTAAAAGTGAATTCTGCTGATGGCTCTTGACAAGCTTATAAAATATGGATGATGGAAGTGTTGACGTTGGAAAAGACCTCTAAAATCATGGATTCTGTCAAACGAGCACGGTGTTCACCACTAAAGCATTTTTTTAAACACTGCCAATCAATCCCCTGGGCAGCCTTTTAAAATGCCTGACCACCCTTTCAGTGAAGAACATTTTCCCAGCACCTTAAAGTTCTAAGTAGCTAAAATGATATATTTCAGTGCAGGATATGATGCTTAGTAGGAAGAAAGAAAAATGCTGCTTCCTTGTCTTGCTACTAAACTTCCTGTTAAAAGAGATCATAAACACTCTGGTGCACTTCACTTTACTTAGTGCACTTCACAAATCTAATGCTTATCTAGGCATTTTATTTTCCAAAATAAGTGTTGATCTCTCAGTGGATCAGTTACTTAAGGAAATATGCATACAGCTCCGTTCCTCACAATTTTATCATGCTTCATATTTTCTGCTTTGAGCTTCAGTGATGCCATTTGAAGAGTTCAGAATATTCACCATGAGTCAGCCTTCATCAGCTGTTTATTTGGGAAGTAATTATTATGTAATGCTTACCAGTGTATGCAGTTGGAGAAACCTTAGAGTGGAATCAATCTGCAGATGCCTATTTAACCCTTTCAGACATTCTTGATTGAGCATGGCAGATGCATTAGGATCAATATATCCGGTGATCTCAGTTACTCTTGGTATTTGTGCCTCTAGGCAGATGAAAAGCAGCTGGCTAATAAATTTTCCACATGGATATCAGCTCAGATTTTTATACAGCATATTTCAAATTTGAAGATCAGTGTCTTATCATTCTCATAGCCTGCCTCTAGTGTTTCTGGTGCACTACTTAGTGGTGCTTTCCTTGATGAAGTCTGGCTTTCCTGGGAAAATGGAAGCTTTGAAACACCCCCGCAGCAAATATTAAGGCTACTTATCTTTTATGGTTTCTAACAAAACCAATTGTGGCTACTGTATCTTCACAAGTGAGAAAATTTATGAAGAATTCAGCACCTTGTTCAAAGTCATTGACAAATTTGGGCAAGCACAAATGGAATAGCTGCTCCTACTATATTTTTCTAAGGAAAATTCCAGTGTTTTTTAAGAAAAATTATTGCAAACAGAAATTAACTATCAAACTGCATCCTGGAAAGTTTAAGAAATACTCAGAATGACTCACAATGGTTATAAAAGGTCCTAATGACTGCTCTGGAACTCACGTCACAGATGAGTTTAGTAATGAACATCTGACTTGACTATTTTTAGGTATTGTTCTAAAGTATGTAAAATATCTTTCCTACACTCAACTGATTTAATTAATGAATGTTCAAACAGCACTTAAGCTAGAAATCATTGAGGTAATAAAAGATAAAGAGCAATTTCTAAAAATTGTACTTAGAGCTGCGCTTGCATTTGCTTTAGTTACGAAGCATAACTATGTTATCAACAGAGATTTGTCTGTCTTCATCAAGAATTCAATGACTGCTGTCATGAGAAATAAAGCCAAGATAAATCTATCAGACTTTCCAATCAAGTACATATTCTTATATTTGTGGAGATATATTTTCTCTTTTTATGGTTTTGGAGACAAAAGACTAGAGAAGGTTAGCAAGAGTATGCTTACCTGCTTGGGAGAAAATAGAGAAAAATGCTGTGGGGCATTATTTTGAAAGTGGTATTTACTGGGTTCCCAAAGAACTGCAGCTGAATATCCTCCCTGGAAAACAAAAGAGCATCTACAATATTTTTGCAAACAGATTGAAGCCCTCAGTGTCAGATTTAAGACATGCCAAACCTACAGTCCAGGTCTTTTCTCGTGACTGTACAGAATATTCAAAGCAGTCACAGAATACCAAGATTATCAAATATTACATCAAGACTGGTATGTATTTATGTATGCATATGTAGGCCTGTGTGTGCCTGGTACCTGAGGTGAACAGCTGGTGGCAATTTTTATAATTTCTGGTCACTTAAACAATCTGGTCTCTTAATGGGAAGATCAAGAAAAATACATAGCAGAAATAAGAATGAATATTTTCTCATGAATAAAAATACTGAACTTTTGAGAATATATACACATCATGGAAATAAGAAATAATGCATCAACAAATGAATTGTTAAATTTCTGGCTTTAGGCTCTTTCCCTTCCCCAGGACATCCTGTAACTCTGGATACCCACAAGGGCTGTCTGTGCGTGTGTATATATGCATATATACACATATACTGCCCATCCCCAGTTGCATTATATAAATGAATTATGTGGCTTTTATGTTATGCAAGAGCTTGTTCTACCAAGTGTTCCATATACATATTTTTTATGTGCAATTAATTACACAGACTACTTTGCCATTGTTGAATTGCTGAGGGGGAAAAAATGATAAATGTTAATGAAAAATTCAATAATAGACACAACTGAATTAAAGGGGAATTCTGTCATACTCTTCATTTCAGCTCTATTTTTTATCATGGGAAGGTACAAAGAAGAGTAAAGATGTTTTATTATTCTGCAATTCACACAAATTCTTTTTTCTTCTGCACTGCAGGAATACTGGTACCAGACTTCAAAGTAACTAATCCTTATAACTTGCAAATACTTCTCTCCTACTGAACTCGATTGCAAAGCGCTGAGCTGAGTTGAAAGTGACCCAGCTGAGAAAGAGATTACAAGAAGGAATAGGAGGAATTTTCTCATAAAAAAAGGACAGCAGTTGTGCATTAGAGGGCACATCACGTTATTTCCTTTGTGTACACCTTGTATTTTAACAAGTTGCAGAGAGGTAATTCACTGAGAAACTGTAGGATGATACATTAGATTCTAGAAGGAATTTACAGAGCAGCTGTGTATCTCTTAAGCTTTCCTTTTTTAAACTGCATGCATTTGGCTCTTTCAGGTACCCCACTGTGAGACACTGGAAGGATTTCTGGCTCGAAACATTTTGGGTACATGTGTGGGGAAAAGGGGCAGGTCAGGTCAGGTCTTGCTCTGGTGAGGCAGGGCCATGCTCCACGCTCCCAGAGCCTGTATCCCAGCCTGGCAGGGGCTGCCCATCCCTGGCACAGCAGAGGCAATGCTCCACACCCACCCCTGGAACCCAAATCCAGCCCCTGAGTGGCCAAATGACCAGAAATCCCACCTGGGGGAACGGCCCAGGAAGGCCAAAGGACACTCAACCCAAAGCACGAGGCAAGCATGTGTCTTGACCCTACCTTCCCTTGGATCTTATATCAGCTGGAACTCAGGAGTGGTAGCTATATTTGTTATTTTCTGTATTCTTCCTCTCTTTCCCTTTCATCTCCTTCTTATTCCCTCTTCTTCCAGTTTTGAATAACTTAAAATCGGATGAGCTTGGAGTTTGCTAAGTAGAATGGGCAGAGTTAAAGCTTTGTGAAGCGTTTTATGTTTGAATGCTGCTCTGAACTTTTGTTGAAGTTCTCTGATTTTCTGAAGTTATCGGTAAGTTTTTTTGTTGTTTTGACCTCTTGTAAATATCCTGTCAGTCTTCCTCTGTGTGTCAGCCTCAGAACATATAAAAATCCATAAGCCCTTTTAGGAGTGAGTTTTTGGTGCCTTACATTTTAATTGGCACATGTGAGAAGGGTGCTTTTGAGGTGACATATTTTGTATGGAGGTAACTGCTAATTGCAAAATAAAGAAGCTAATTTTTGATCTAAACCAATAGTCTTCAGCAGAAAGACTCTGAAAAAACACATAAAAATTGCCGTGAACTGTTCTGATGGAGTTGCTAGTTTATCCAGGCCCAAACATGGAGACGTGGGCTGACTTTTCCCTCTTTTCCTGGGTATGGATCCTGGGGGTTTCCCTGAAACCTGGTTGGTGGGAAGGAAAAGCATGGTAATCTGGGATGTGTATATTTGTTTGGATTATAACAATACCTGAACCTGTAAGATTACAGGCTCCAAAAGGCAAGGAAACCTAACTATTGAAAATTGGCCTAACTTTGACATTTGTATTTTTTGACAAGGGGTGCAAAGCATTTGCAATATCAATCAGCAATAAAGAACCTAAATTGAACTTGCCAGGCTATTATGGAGCTCATGTTACAAGTCCAGCAAGTTTCAAAAAATGGTTTTATTAAATTGTCTAATGCTTGATATGTTATTAATAAATAAGCAAGGAATATATAAAAGGGAAGGCTTCTCCAAAGAAGAATACTGTATCAAGAAACAAGAAGGAAATCACCAGCCAATCTGCTGGACTCTTTGGCCACTGCAGCTGAATTCTTCCCCCAAATCCTCTCCTCTAAACTTGCCTGCAGTTTTAGAGATTCACAGGGTGGGGAGCGATGACTTGCATAGAGTGGAATTTTTATTGCAACTAGACTTATGATTATTGAAATAGCAATTGTATGTTATTTTATTTCTTGTATACTTTCCTCTTCTTTCTCTTCTCCTCTGTCTTCTAGGTTCGGACCCATAAACCCTTTCAAGAGCCTTGTCAAGCAGGTTTTGGGAACCTTTCATCCATGTCTTTTAATGCTTTCAGCATTCTGTTGCCTGTTTTCAGTGCTTTCACAATCAGTGAAAAACAGAATGCATAATTCTGTTTTCACTAGAGCTTGGCAAAGTCCTTAGTTGATTCCCTAGCTTTACATAAAACCTCCTGCTCCAGAATTGTTCCAATCAATTAGAAGAGTCCCACTTGGTACCACAAGCTACATACCAGACTCTCTGTGGGGACATCAGAATGCAGATTATACTGCATTTCCTTTTTTCCTCTGACAGTATCTAATTGCAGTCTGCTCTCTGAAAGCCATGTGTCTGGCATCCCTAAAATAAACATTTCCTCATTTATTGACTGGTACTAATTCCTTCGTCTTTTACCTTTGGAAAACAATTACATTTCTCACATTTAAAGTCTTTATCCTCTGCTTAGAAAGACTGTTGACATACTGGAAAGAGTTCAGAAAAAAAAGCCACAAGTATTATCCAAGACCTGGAATATCCATTTTAGTCTGAGTGATTATTTTGGTTAAGACAGAGAAGTATACCAGATGAATTGCTCCTGGTCTGCAGGAATGTAAATAAGTATAAAATTTTTCCTAGTAGCAGGCTCCATAGTATAACAAAATTTAACAACCATGAGTTTGACATTAAAAAGATTATGTGTTTTTTACCAGGGAAGGTAAAAAAGCCTTAGAAATATTTGCTTAAAGAGCATAGACATTCTCAATTAACAAAAAGTAAATCAAGAGACAGCCCATAACCTATGAAGAGCTGCTGTCCTGTTGCAGGAGTCAATTGATGAAATTTTATGTCATGTATATGCATGAAATCCAACTAGGTTTTATTGCCTTTTTTTAAAAAACATGACAATTTTTAAAACTGCCTGCATATTTTTCCTACAATTCTTATGCATAAACACATCAAAATCAATACATATTTTATCAATTTCACATTTTAATGACAGCCTGTGCATGTGGAGTCCTTATCTATTCATAGGAAATCAAGTTCAAGGTCAGTTCCAAAACTGGGGCAGGAAATGCACTCTCACAGACACTGAGTCAGTTTTATGACCTGTCAGGAACAGTTAGTGTTCCTCATTAATGCTCAGAAATGCCAGCTTCATTGTCCTTTTTATTCATTTCTTTACCCAATACGATAGACACATAAAAACACCACAGTGGAATTTTGTCCCAGGTGATCTTCTTATTTCATGACAGTACATGGATTTTCTTTTCCCATTACAAACTTAAAATGAGAATGCAAAATGTACAAATATTCCATGAAAGTATATCAGAAAAAGAATGTTTTGAGTCAATCATTCTTTTTAATTAAAAACAGAAACATTTTGTTTGGAATTTAAGTTTAGTATGCTGTTTACTTGTACTGGAAATAATTCTATTTTAAAGAAGCAATTTAAAAATGGTAGATCCCATGGAGCCAAAAATGCCAAAATTGAGTGTTATCATGCTGTCAAAACACTTTACATTTTAGGCAAATTTTATATTCTCTCCTCTTTGTGTCAATCAGACATTAATGACATTTCCAATTGAAACTTTTTTAGTAACAGATTCTACCTGGATTCCATAATACCACATATATCTGGGTACATAAGTGTCCTGGTTTGAAAAGCAAAACCAGTAAGACACTCCAAGTCAGAAACACAATTTATTAGGAAAAGGGAAAATAAACCAAAAGGAAACAAAATACATGCAATGAGGATAAAGAAGATCACTGACAGAGTCAGAATACAGCCTGACACCCTGTTGGTCAGGGTGTTGGTAGCAGTCCAGTTGCAATGGTGGCT
>JAWWMU010000180.1:7278436-7291819 GCA_035048155.1 Cinnycerthia olivascens | reverse complement strand
GAGATAAGGAAACTGCCCTTGCTGGTTTCTTATCAGCTGACTTATCAACAGAAGATCACATCACTACCCCCCATCCCTGTTCCAATGGATGGTAATAGATTATCACACCTCTGATTATATTTTACACTGCAACCCATGACAATAAGGTCACACCAAGTATTTAAAAGCAAAATAACAAAGTGGGGTAGGGCAGAATTTTAACAAACCAAGAGTATAAGAGTGAAGATGCTTGCATCCACATAACTGTTCTAAGATACTCTTTCACAATATGCTTAGGCTATTAAATAAAAATAAATATTAAGTATTTTCAGACTAGAATCTAAATGAATACATGCCTCATTCAGCTCTCATTAATATCCTAAAGCATGCCCTCAGTGGTTTTTACATGGTGCTAGGTTGTTGGAATTATATAATATCCAGAGTTGGAAGAGGCCTACAAGGATCATTGAGTCCAACTCCTGTCTTCACAGGACAGTCCCCAACATTCCCACCACGTGTCTGAGAACATTGTCCAAATTCTCCTTGCACTCATTAGATTGGTGCTGTGACTATTTCCCTGGGGAGCCTTTGCCAGTGCCCAACCACCCTCTGGGTGAGGAACTTGTCCTATCATCTAACCTAAGCCTCCTGTGACACAGCAGATATGCTAAAGACACTGTGCACGACAATGGCTTCTCCCACTTCAATCACAACATACCTGAACTACGGAAAATTATAATTTATTTCAAATAGCTGCTTGTATCTTGCGCCTTTTTCCATACTGTTTTAGTGAGAGATTTTAGTGAGAGAGTGAGACATTCTCAGAGCAGCATACTTGCATCACTTTATAATTCTGTGTTTTATCTTTATAACACCCAGCACTTTCCTTTTTTCCCTTCTTTTGAGGAGGGAGCTACTTGCAACATAAGCATTATTCAGCATATCACAGAATCATAGCCTGTGTTGGGTTGGAAGGGGCTCACAAGGAGAAAGAAGGCAGAAAATGAGAATCTTGCATGGAAGTTATGCACAATTCTGGCACACTGCTTGTAATAGTTTTCTGACTTCCTACATAGTATTCTCCACTTTCATGATTTTCCTTTATACTGAAAACTAAGAAAAAGTAGTTTTGAACATTTTTCATCCATCATGTAGCCTTCACTTACATGGTCCCTTTGTTACTTTTCAGTAGTCTCCTCCTATTCTCTCTAGATATTTCTAGAACCCTTTTGCAGCCTTGTTACATTTGATTTAGCTTTCTTTGCTTCGCTTATTTTACCTCTGCTTTGTTTGCCAGCTAGATTCCATCTGGTCCTTTCCATCTATTCATGTTGTTGGATTTGGGGGGTTTGATAGGGGGCTTTTTGTCTTCCCAGGGTGAAATGAATAATGCAAATTACTTTGCTGCTACCAAATGAAAAGAGCTATGTAGCTTTAGGTTTAATTCTTTACTGCTTCGCTTGCCTCCCTGCAGTGAGTGGCGTCTTTTGATCGACTTTTATGTCTTTGCTTTAGCTTAACAGCTGAATGTATTGATGGCAGCAATTTATTAAAACATATTTTGATTTCATAGCTCAAATAACAGAATACAAAACTACGGTTTCCAGCAATCATGCCTCTGTTTTCTCAAGAAAATGGCTTATTTATTTAAGGGGGAGTAAAGCATGTTAATACGGACTTAGATAAAAGCTATTCAAATTCCTATACAGTCCTGTACTTACATTTTCTTTCAAATACCATAGCTGTAGCTAAGGCAATATATATATGAAAGCAAAGACAACATTACACATAAGGTACAGTAAATGCTAAATTGCTGTACATCCATTATACAGCACATCTGGTATGAATGCCAGATCTGTAAGCAATTCTTCTTATGATTTAAACATCTTGGTACCTTATGTTAGTAATATTTTACCACAGAACATCATCTCTCAACTAAAAAAAGAATATTTAGAGTGCTTTATGAATAGAAATAGGAAGTGGAACCTTGCTCCAAGTGTTGCCATTTAGAATTTACTTAACTAAAGCAGTAGATGGTAAAGTGTCTTACTGAAGGCAAGGCAACTGCCCAAACATATTCTCCTCTTAGATGGATTCTACCTCTCTGTCTTTTCCAAAACCTATTGTTACATTTTGAAATTCACTTTTGAGTGCTCACATTTGTGTCATTTCATTTATAGTGCATTCACAAACTCTGCCCTCTGCCCTTTAGTCATTATTTCTGATAGTATTCCCATCCCCAGTCTCTTAAAATACTGAAAAATATTAAAATTCCACCATCAAAACTTTTCAGTATTGGTATGTGAATGTGGAATTTCTGAATGGATGTAAAATCCCTTAAGCAAATGTTTACATAGGGATTGGAGTACTGCCTTATAAAACTCTAGTCAGGCTACAAGAAGGAAATCCTTATTAAAGAGGAAGATAGGACTGTAGGAATGATCCTGACTTTGAAGAATAAGTGATAGCTCTCTGAAATTACTGGTTACTGGATATATTATGATGAAATTTGGGTCAATGTTTTGCAATGCAATTTGTTCAGGAATTTCGTTTGTTTGGCACTTTGCTCACTTGTTTTTGTAGAAGACAACTAGTGCATGCTCTATAACATTTTAATTCTCTTTTGAAATTATTCACAGCAAGCTTTAGTGTTTTATACTAGACACAGGAATGTATGCAGGCTTGTTCCTTCAATAGTTCTGCAGCATGTGACAGAGGCATATTTGGGAGCACACAGCATTGGTTGACTTGGACTTTTATATCAGATTGAGATCATTTGCAAGTAATGTGGATTACAGTCATGAACTGTGATCTCTTTAAGTAGGAATCCTTTGTAGACTTGACTTCTAGGTATAACACTCAGAAGTGAATGCATAATACATCATCTGCCCACATGAGCTCATGCACTGCTGGAATCAATATTTAATTATTAACATCGTTGAATTTAAATTTTTTATCTGGAAAAGGGCAGTGTAATTGAGATATGTTTGAGTAAAATAATTGGTATGTTATAAGTATATAGGTAGGGTGCCAAAAAAGCTGACAAATAAGGTACCAGGGGATGAAACAGACGTTTTATAGACACATACAACAGCCAAGTCAAAAGCTCCTGGCTATACTGCTTAAGACAAATTTCACAAGCATTATAGAAAAATGTCCTAGTGTACTTTAGAGAAGCTGGTGTTTAGTGATGTATTAGATCTTATTTGATTGATTTCTGTTGGGATTAGGAACATACGGTGTTTCAAAAGGAAAACTGAAATATGTAAAATAATTTATACAGGCTCTATATTGAGGGCAGTTTCACTCATTGTCGAAATAAATCTACTCCTCTGTTTGGAACTATCAATTAAAATGGTAACCATTATTCATGAAAATAAATATATAGAGTGTTACTCATGACAGGAGAATGTATCATGTATAAGTGGTCAATAAATCATGTTAAGGGAAAAGTGATATGGAAAATGATGGCACTTAAGCTTTCAATTTTCATTAAAATTTTAACTTCAGCAAGTTGTTAAGCAGTGAGAACAGTCTCTGCCATGCAAGCCCATGTGAGAACTCCTTGCTGTTCAGAAATTTGGAAAACTACTACCCCTGTCTCTGCTGACTTCCAATATCTGCCACAGATGCTGCAAATGGGCTGTGCAGGGTCATGCTCTCCTATACCCTGGACTCACCTCCCTCTTGGTTTTGACACCTATAGCTTTTACTTGCACACAGTTTGCCACGAGGAACGGGGGGAAAATTGCTGGTGAAGTCAACACTCTTAGTGAAATTGTACAACGGAGAAAGTCTGGTTTATGACTTATATATGTTTTCTTACTTTTCTTATCTCCCTTTCTTCTTATTTTGTGGAAATCCTTAATCTGCCATTAGTACCTAAAAATGTTCCTGTTTAAATCAACGAGCCACCTACACTTAAGTGATCACACTCAGCATTCAAAACACTTGGTTCCAATTGTTTTGCTTTGACAAGATCTCCAACAGAGGTTAAATTTAGTGACAGAGAGCATACTGGTCTCAAACCTTGCTAAGGCACCAGATCTGCCATAAACTGTATTTCTCTTTCTATATTATATGTAACACCATGAAAAGATACTATGCCTATAAAATTAGCCCGGTACATCGGAAACCTGCTTATAGAAAGTGTTGCAACTAGGATTAGCACCATAATGTAGTTACAGACCAAGTGACACTGCTCCGCCTCCAAACAGTGTCTCCTGTCCCATGGCAGGAGGTGGAAAGAGGGGCAGGGCCATGAAATAATATTTTTTTTTGGCTCTGTCCTCAGTTCCTATCTTAGTGACAGTGCAGAGCAATCAAGAAGATTGAGGACTGCAGTGAGTGTTGTCAACTGCATTCTGCTCTGCTTCCTCCTTCGCTTTGGGAGGCACAGGTGACATGCATCATCCCCAGTTCCTCTGCTGTTAAACACTGCAGAAAGTATTTCTCAACAGGACCTAGGAATCAACCTTACAGATGAAGACGAAGGTGAGCACAGTGAGAAGGCAAAAGGACTAAACACCTTTCAGGTTTCAGACTGAAAAGACCCAATTTAGACAGTGAGAGTTGGGCCCTGAGTGAGTGTAAGAGTTAATGGTTTATGGCAGTGAGGATCGTTTGGTAGATCCTTTTTGGCTACTTAGCAAGACTTAATCAATTTTCAAGTACAGCTTAATTTTATTCATTGCCTTAATGGTTTTTATTCAGCTTTAAATTTTCTGTCTGACATTAATCTTTCCTTAGAATTTCGTTTTTCAGAGGGTTTTTATTTAAGAGGAGCTTTTTAGTCTGCATTTTTCTACCTCTTAAAATTACCTCACAGGTAACAATTAAACTGCTGCTAAACAGAATGGTATCAGGTTTTACATGCTGTGCTGGCAATAGAGCATCCCCAAATCCTTCGCTGCAATTTACCTATCTTGAAAGCTATTGGCTTTTACTTAAAACATACTCATAGCACACTGTCACAAACATGCTTTGCACTGACCTGCTGGCTCAATGAATCTGGTCTGCTGGAAGAAATTAGATTATTAGTTATAGAAGTACAAGGGATATTTGTTCATCTGCTACAGAGGCAAATAAAAGCCAAATAAATTTGGTATGTGAGGGTTATATACTGCCATCTGACAGATGGAATAGCTCTCTTCTCTAGAACAACCCACATGATCATTCAAGTGTTTTTAAAATGCTCCTTTTCAAGGAAGAAAGAAAAGCTTCAGGAAAAGAAAGCCTTCCCTGTGGATTTAAGAAAAATTCACCCTTAATTGTTTATATGTCCACACAAATATAAGTGCTTGTACTTAAAAATGCTGCATATCCTGAAAGTTTCACATCTATAAATAAATGTATTTATACATGTAAATACATATATTTACATTATCTTCCCTTGCATCTTAAGTTCATTTTCCTCCTTTAGAGTGGTAAGATGAACATAAATGGTATTAAGTTATAATCTGGTCATCCTTAAAACAAAACCAAAAACTTCTTGCAATTCCAAACCACTACTTCTGTCAATTAATCAAGGCAAAGGCTACTCCAAATTACTGCAGATCTCCTTATTTCTCAGAAATTCCATTAATTCCCTTCAGCATTAGTCCTCACAGTTTCAGGTTATGACAGGCCCTGTTTTTGAAGTATTGATTCTTTTTTGAAGTGATCTCATTTTTGTCAGGAATGTGAGTTACCTGTATGATAATGTGGTAAATCAGCATAAGTTGGCAGTCCTCACAAAAGAGCAGAGGGTCATTGGCTAAAGTCACTGGCACCTCAGAGGTTACTGATGGTGCTTCTGGTGGAGTCATGAAAGGACTGACAAGGTTGAGACAAAAGAAAATCTCCTAAGATGAGGTTACTTGCTGTCACCTCCCAACTGGCTGAGGCTGGCAGGGCCTCAGGTGATTATTACTGAGCAATTGGAGTTGATTTGTTCTGGTTTAGAGTTTGTGGATTTGGAAATAAAGCAAGCCCCGAGGAAGGGGATACAAAGAGAAGATCTATGGTTAGGGGCTTGATTTTTCCTTGTACGGCTGGTAAGCCTGCACAGTGACTTACAATTAGCAATAAAGTCCAGACAGTCCTTTACAAATCATGAGCTAGGCAAATCCTTTGCCATCAGAAGAACTCAATGCCTTTAAAGAAAAAACCTTTCAATGAATGTCTGTTGAAATTCAAATCTTAATTCAATCCAGCTATGCTTGGGCCTCTTTTAGAGTCTCTTTCTGTGAACACTGAAGCAAGCAGTCATTGCTTGTAGATATAAAACTTTAACTACACAGATTCCATATTCATGTCACATAAGGTACATTTTTCAATTTAAATGCAAGGAGTAGAAGGGGAAATATTCCAGTAAAACCTTATCAGAGCCCTGCAAGAGGAGCAGCTGAGCATCCACCATTCTGTTTTTCATATGTAAGAGAAGCATGTGTGGAACCATCCTATGTGACATTGAGGAAACCAAATAAAGCTGCATAAATAACATATATATCCTGAAATTCTCCCTGCCATTTTAAAGGTGACCTATAACTGTTTTTTGTTTAGTTTCTGGAGTTTTTTCTCTTAAAAAGAGGATTTTAAAATGATTGTGGATTTTTGAAACCTGCTTCAATTAAAAGACAGTATTAAAAAGCAGTTGTACACACACCTGAGCAAGACTGTCTAGTTGACTGTAGAGGCCTGTAGAGACCATTAAAATAATTCCCTATGCAATGCAGATGTGGAATTAGCACCCCCAAAGGTAATTTCACAAACCAGCAAACAAAGTGCTGACCCAGTTGAATGTAGAAAATGTCAGAGGAGACACCGCAGCTCTAGCCTCATTATTCCAAGGTAGATAGGCACATAACTGCTTGCTACAGAGTGATGCCTGCTTCCTTTAGACATTCATCAGATACTGGTTCTTATTCTCAAAGAAAAATCATAGAATAATAAAGAAAAGCAAAACATTACAAGGCAGTAAATCTTCATTTTATTCCTCTTCTTGCTAATGTGGCAGAGGACACAATCCAGATGCCCTGTGGGCTGCGCAGGGTCTCACTCTCTTTTCCTTCTGTCTAGCACCATGGGCATTTCTGAGGCTACCAGCCCTGATGAGCTTGCACTCAGCCACACGAGCACGAGAGATTCCTGCTTTCTACCATTTTTGTCACAAAACATCTCTGCTGGAGCAGCTTGGGAGTAAGGTAGCATGCTGGATAGGTACTCTATCTGATGATGAACTTCTAAAAACCAGGACCTCCTTACCTCATCCAAGCATGTGCACATGTCAGGCTTGAATGGTCAGGTGTGGGGGTTCCATTTCCTTCTCACTGCTCCCATACAGGAGGTGTCACATCACTGGAAAAGGCAGCAATGCTTCAACATAACAGATGTAAAGCTGGTCGTGTGTGAAGGCTTCTTGGTAAAGGACGGGGACTGCCCTGGCATTGCAAGCTCTTTCTCAGGCAGAGAGAACTGCAGAGAGGAGCAAGAGAGGGCTGTGATCTGACATGTATTCTGGGGCTTGAGCCTGAGAGTGTGTGAGCACTTCCAGAGCCTGCTAATTCACGTGGAAGTAGGCAATGCCTCATACTCCACAGGACGTTGAGCCTTTTTTTACACTAATGTTAGTTTTTATGTTTTAACATAACATTTATGCCTGCACAATCACAGAGGAGATTTTCAAGCCTGAAATTTTTTTGACTGCACATGAATTACTGTAATTACATCTCACTAGAGCAATGACAAAATACTTTCTTAGCTAGGAAGAAAAGAGCTATAAAGAGAAAAGGTTTTTCTGTACCTGAAAATGAATCATACTTGTGAATAAATTCCCTGGACTAAGTCGAGTTCTGAAACATCATGCGTGGGCAATATTCATGACTAGGAAAAAGACAATAAATAGAGAAGATACCCAGAAAACCCTTTCTTTAACCAAGTAAATTGCTAGTCTAGAAACTTATTATTCCTAGCTGGAATGACCTCAACTCAGGCATTAACACTCTAGAAAATACCAGGGATGTTGCACCTTCTTAAGGTGATTGGCTCTTTTAATTAAACTGTAAAACTGAAATCACTTGCAAACTTTAATAGCAGCTGAAAGAAATACCTAGAGGGTGGGATGCTAAGAGAAAATCATTCTTCCTATTTATTGTATTTTCATGGAGAAAAACAGCTGTAGGATTTGAAAGCATATTTGTTGGGAAAATAAGTTGCTAAAGATAGAAAACATGGTGGGGATTTTCAGCAAATTCCCTTGCTGTTAAATGAACAGTATGCTTAAGCCCTTCTAATGAAGATAGTTTACCATGGAATAAAGTTGTCAATGATGAGCAGAAAATAGGGCATTTGTAAATACAATGTAACACAGAATGATAAAGCACATCCAATTTATGCAAAGATGTGCTTGCAGAGCACGATAAATAATATCTGCATAATCAATTACTGGAAGAAAGACAGAATGAATAAATTGTTTTCTGTCAATTGATGGAAAACAAGCATAGCACAAAAAGAAAGACAATTTGACGTTAGTCTTTTAACTAGATTGACAAGCACTAAACCCAAATTTACTAATGATTCAAAGGACAAAGTATTTATAACTGTCTATTTTCATAAGCCATTAAAATTTTGAATTAGGGCCAGAGAAAAGTTCCTATTTTTTAAGGTAAAAGACAGGATACACAATTTAATAATATATATAACACATCCCCTCACCCCCTACCACCATATATTATATATATGTCTTTTTCTAGTGTATAAGATTCTTTGGTTTAATGATACACATGAATTGAGAGGCATGGGTGAGAAAACAGGAGAAAAATATATTTTAGGCTCATCAGTAACTATAATAATGGGATACTCTATGTATTTGAATTACCTTTAGTAGATAGAAATTTAATGGCTGGATGCTACATCTACTGCTCTCAATGAAAAGGTTTTATTGAGCTGGGGGAACTAGCCTTTAAAGAAATTCTGAAACTACTTTAAAACTGAATTGGGAAAGCTGGAAATTATACCATCATTTATTTACAGAGCCATTAACTTAATGGTGCCAAATATCTCTATGATGCATGTATCAGTTCTAGAAAGCTGCAGTAACTGTTTAGGATACCAAGAATAAAAAAATGGGTGAAAAGCCATTTAATATCCAGATATTAACATTGGATGACAATGTCATTGAACAAAAACAGCTCTCTAATCCCTCATCCTTCCATCAATCAAAATTAAAATGCAAATATTTGGGAGCTGACGGAACATATAACTTTTGCCTGCAAGAATATTCAAATGATTGTTATAATCTGCATAAAACAAATCAATATCCAACTTGAAAAACATTTAGCAGTTTTCAACAGTGTATGCAGGATATTAAAATTCACATAACCACCAGAATCACTCTCTGTGTAAAACATTCAGTGATGCCTGTAGCACTACATGCTCTGTTAGTAAACAAACCATCACTTCTATTTTGGTGTTATTTTCAGCTATATGGAAACCTCTCTTTTTATTTATCCATGAAAAAGGTGCAGCCAAGTTCCTGATGGCTAAAGCTTGTTGTTTGTCCTATTAATGTGATATCAGCTTAAGCAGATGAAAAGAGAAAATCAATAGTCAGCGGATATGACGATGAATGGGAAGTTTGATTCTGGCTGAGTAGAGAGAGTGTGAAATCTACCTCCTTAAAATTTGCTTCTGACTCTGGGATTCCGCTGGGAGTTTGAACCTGCACAGGTGGCAACATCTCTCCTTTGGGGAAGACGCATCAAATTTCCATGTGCTGCTCTAAATTTGGCATGTTTCAAGCAATCATATCTTGATTTGCCATAATTTGATTAATGGGAATAATTAGTTGTTGGGGGTCTAACACCTCCCCAGAGGTTTCACTTCAGCCCACAAGCCTTGAGGCACTGGTTACTCTTCTCTGCCTGAGTGCACAAAGAGTTACTTCCTGAAACCTTTACACCTGTCTCAGGCACCAAGGCTTCACTGCACAAAGCTTTTCGTGCTGAAATGTGGATCTCACATAAAGGCTGATGTACCAAAACCGAGAAACAGTTGTTGCTCTCTCTTCCCGACCCAGGCAGCAGCCACACGCAAGAGATAGGGCTAGGAGGGGCCTGGGCACAGACCTCAACGTGGAGCAAGCACCCCATGTTGGTAATATTTATAGGAAAGGCAGCTTCAGCTTCAGTGAACTGGACTCTCCCAAGTGCTGCAGTTCCTGCGCAGTCTAATATGACATCAAGGCTAGGAAAATAAAATTGCTTATGCAGAATGAGGGGGTTGAGCCCTCATAGAAGCATTGGTGAAATTTGCAGGGAGTACCTGTTCTCAGCATTGTGAGCACTGAGTATTTGGTAATAGTGCTGCAATGAACCTGTAATTCAGGTGGAAGATGAAGGCACATGGATATTTCCATATGGAAAAATTCCTTCATAAAATGTGTTTTTTTCAAGGAAAAATGCTACAGAGATTTCCAGCCCTCTGACCCCATCAACTTCCTGCCGACAACAAAGATATCAAGGCAAAATGTTAAAAGAAATAGTCCAGACTGAGGGTTTAACAGAGCCATTTGCTTTCCCAGATTTTGAAAGAAAAAAGTGAGAATTAAGTTGTCATTAACAACTAAATATATGTTTGCCAACACTGGTAGATGGGACATTTTCGTGTAGATACGGTGAGTTTTACAAATGCTAATAACTGCATGCTTACAGCAAATTGCACTAAGAGTACAACATCTGAGGAATGGAAATAGTTCTGACTTTAGGGCATTCACCTGTGAAACTCCACGTGCATGAATTTTGCTGGCTCCTGTGAGCTTCCTTTTGAACAAATCAACCATGCAATCACTCTGGAGATGGAAAAGTGGGAAGTGGGAGTTAGGGGATATATTTTGTGATGTGGTATAACACAGCAGTAGCGTTCTAATTAACTTTTTTTTTGAGCTAATGACAAAGCCTACCACTGGCACATTAAACATAGGATATGTGAGGAAATAAATGAAAATAAGTGGGGAAGCTAAACATTGATTTCCTTTTATGTAACTCTGGTAATGATCAGTAACTCATGATGTGCTTCTCCTCTAAAAAGATGTGTGACCCAATCATTCACAGCCCTGTGCTGCCATAAAGATGATCTGAAGCTGACTTCCTGTGAAAACTTATGCAAGGAAATTTTAGAAGCAGGATAAAAAAAAAAAATAAAAAATCACTCAATAGCATTAAATAGCCAGAATAGCATGAGTGTTAAATAGCTTCGTATGCAAACATGATTTCTTGAGATCATGGGTATTTCCTAGCAGTAATTTTTGAAGTTACTCGCACAAAGAGGTATGATAATCCTAAAATACAGGCAGCAAAAAGCCATGAAGTCTACCATCCACCTTTCAGCTGCAATGGCTGTACCTGTGATTAGCAGTAGCCAGCCTTTAGAGTTTTCTAAGTTCGCTGTCCTCTTTGGAGGAGCAGTTTGGTAAGTAATGCTGAAATACACCCTTGAATGCCCTTCACCTGAGTTGCCTTTTGTGTTTCTTCCTAGCAGCCAAGGATCTGGGCCATTAAGTTCAAAGGATATAACCTGCTCAAACTTTAGTATTCCATTTAACATTAATTTATAGTTGAACTTTTATGGAACTACAAAAGCTTAACTATCTTTATTGAAGCCACACACATTTATTACATCCTGAAATTACAGCAAGGAGATTCTAGGTTGAATATTTCATTAATGTATTTTTTTTATTATTTTAAAACAAAAATCTTGGGGAAATTCAGAGAAGGCAAAGTCTCTGTGCCCTGCTTCAAGAGAGTACCCAAATACTTCAAATAGGAAATGATGACTTTTGCAAGCCACTGAATAAAGTCTGAGGTAAACTTCCACACAGGTTCCTTGTTAGGATCTAAAATTAAAACATCTTTCACAGTTTGAGAAAAGGCTGTATTAATATTCCTCTCCCTACCTTGTCACCTATTTTACTATCCTTGCTATTTTTCATGTTGACTTGCCCACACACATGATAATGAAGTCATTAGCTACATTTTCATTTACTTCTCATGCTTTAGGAGGTCATAGGTCTGGTCCATTAACACAAGGTTCCTCTCTCTGCTGCAATTTGCATGAACTTAAGAAAAATGGTTTAATGTCAATATCTCAGCTAAGAAGATACGACAATTTTAAAAACAATTGTGAAAAAAAACCTCTGACATATCAAAGCAGGGATGTTTTCCACAAGAGAAGAATCCATAATGCATGAAAAAACCTGAAGGGATGTTGGGGATGTAGAGCCACAAAGATTCTGAAACATTGCATACTACGTGACTGTAGGAACAACCACATGTTGTCTGACATGGGGACCAGTGTTATCAGCTGTACAGTTTTTATCACCTGTGGCAACTTTTCTTTATATAATAATGCATTTCTTTATAAGTTTTTCTTTACCTTATAATCCTGAAAAGCAAATCATATGCATAATTTGAATTTTATAAACGAAATATTACAGAGCTCAATAAATTTTGCTTAGTACTTGTAGATTTACTTTTTAATATACTAGAAAGAAACCAAGGTCTAGAATGTTTTGGCCACCTGTAAAGCAGAACAGTATATATTCTCTAGGAAAATAAAAACTGAAGATAATATTCTCCCACTTTCAGCAATAGAGAGAGAATGAAAAAGGGTATTAAGGCAGGTAGAAACCCCAAAATCTATACACCAACCCAAAACTTATTTTCAAGACCATCATTTGAGACTAGGTATAAGAAAGACATTTTTTCTGACGAGGATGGTGAAACACTGGAACAGGTTGCCCAAAGAGGTGGTGGGTGTCCCCTCTCTGGAAACATCCAAGGCCAGGTTGGATGGAGCTCTGAGCAGCCAGGTCTAATGGAAGGTGTCCCTGCCCATGGCAGGGGTTTTGGACTAGACAGCCTTTAAATCTCTTTCAACCTAAACCATTCCATGATTCCATGACCTCCTCACTTTTCTACATGCGTGGAAATTTCTCCATAGGCTTAGGGAACACTGCAAGAAGAAGGGACAAACTTACATGTGTAAGCTGAAGAATTCATAGCTGTTCCTAAAAATGTTGTATATAGACAGATGCTGCATAGTCTCCATGAAGGAATCAACTCATTTCTACAAATAAAATCTCAAAGCTGTGCAAAATTTATTAAGTGTAAAACTGATCTCTTTCCAAACATGGGGCAGGGGGGAAATGAAGACCTATTTTTCTTCCCTCAAGTCTACTTTTGAAACATTTTGCTGGTCGTGCAGAGTGTGAGAACTTCTGCACAGAGCACTCCTGAGTGAGGCAGAAATATGACTGAGATAAATTATATATATAATATATATATATATAAAGGAACCAGCCTTTTGCAGAAAACCTAGCACAGTGCTGGTGCCATCTAGTCACCAGTGTTAAATTAATAATGTTCC
>JAWWMU010000180.1:7267333-7277974 GCA_035048155.1 Cinnycerthia olivascens | reverse complement strand
ATGAAGACCTATTTTTCTTCCCTCAAGTCTACTTTTGAAACATTTTGCTGGTCGTGCAGAGTGTGAGAACTTCTGCAGAGAGCACTCCTGAGTGAGGCAGAAATATGACTGAGATAAATTATATTAGAGAAGGAACCAGCCTTTTGCAGAAAACCTAGCACAGTGCTGGTGCCATCTAGTCACCAGTGTTAAATTAATAATGTTCCTAGAAAGTTAAAAATTATTTCTTTTCCCCTCACAGTTGCACCCTCAACTTTCTGGTTAGTATAATTCATAGAGAGGCAGTGGGGGTTTTGAAAAAACAATAGTTTGAAAACAGATAAAACAAACTGAAATGGGACAACTTGAACACAACTTGAGGTTGCATTTATGTGACTAGATCCCCACACAGACCTTTCATACAGCTGTGTCCTTTTTAATATCCTTATTGCAAAACAAACTTCAGTAGGGTAAGGATCAGAATGGGTGGATATACTCACTGAAGTATACTCTTCAGTTTTGTTTCACCATTTTTTCTGGGGGATTCTTGTTTATGTAGCATCTGATGCTTTTCCCTGTCTCCCAAAAATCACAACAGATATCACTGATTCTCCCTTCCATCTTACCTCAGCTGTCTTTAGGCTCTGAAACTTCTGATTTCTCATAATGTCACGAGTAAAAACTGAACTTGCTCCATGAATTTTCATGATTGTTTAAAACTTTTTTTTTTTTCCTTTTAACTGCCAACGCTTCCAGGATTTTTGCTGTTTGATGTTGAGAAGTATGGACATGTAAAGAAAAGATCAAAGTACACTTCTGGTTAATAAAACTCAGCAAAAATTACTGCTCAAAATGCTGGTAAAAGTAGACTTCATCAAAGAATCATGGATGGTTGAGGATTGAGGGGAAACATTAAAAATCAAGGTAGAAATATTTTTGAAAAACAGAGGAAGGAAGAAAAATTTAGTTTCAGAAGGACAGCAGGGAAAGATATTACACATCATTATCTAATTTCATATTTTCATTTTCACATTGGTTTACAGATAAAGTATCAGAAAGCAGACATGAAATTCTATAGATTATTAATATTGGTAGTGATCAATGAGCATATCTTTTGAATGAAGGCACAAAATTTATATTTGATATCATGATACCACAGAGTTAAATTACTCATAAAATATAGAAAAACTACAATCTCCTTTTCAAGAACAAGAACTTTACAAAAAACAACCTTTAGGTATAAATATTTATTTAAAATACATTTTTGACATTTTATTTAGAAAACTCTGCTGTATAGGGTGTGGTTCCTCCTACATGTTTAAACAGTCATTTTTAATTTGAGTGTGTTCTTGCATCAAAACTAGATGAGTACTTAGGTTGCTCTTACATATATTACCTTACTCCAACAAATCCAGTCCTCTGAATATAATTAAAACCTTTTGTCTGCCTCTGCAATAATACAGAATGCTACAAATAATTTGTCACCCTTCCATGTGAGTAATCCAAATAGGACAAGGAGTTCAAGGTGAAAACTGGTGATTGATAAAATCAAGGTGATTTTATAAAACTGTTCTATTTCACTATTGACTGGCTGTGCTTCATCCATTTCTTCATGTAAACTGAACTCTGCCTGGCTTGGCTGTTCCTGGGCACTTGAACAAGTGTTTCATTACACCTGTCCCAAAAGATGTTTGTTTTTTCTCTCGATAAGCAAGATACCGAAAGTGGAATAGATTTCATCTGACAGGTGGGAGCCTTATTAAACTATCCCCCTAGGAAATTAAAGAGGTGTGGAACAGTGTGATCACAAAGTGTTGTTTGAGTTGTCCAGCACAGTCAGACTACCCAATCTGCACACAAGTGCAGGGTGAGGACGCTGAGCTTCCTCTGCAGAGTACTGGGGCAAGGATTCAGTGACATTAAGTGCCCAGGGGTCTTCATCTCTTCAGATGAGGAATGAGAAAACCACTCAGAGTGAGTGAAATTTAAACCCACACACAACCTCAGCCTTGCCTCTCAAACTGCCTGTGAGCTCCAGCTGCTGTGCAGAAGCTGAACATAAAAATATGACTTGTCCAGTGGCAAATTCATTTTTTCTGACCTGGGAATGAGCAACCTTTCAGTCTAGAACATGCCAGAAAACCAATCTTTCCCTAAGAAAAGGAGAGGTATAAGAACAAAGGAGGTATAAAGTAATGCCACTACCTACTACTTTGCCATGTTATAAGGGGTTAATATTTTCTACTGGACTGTGAGAGAGGTGACTATTTTTAGTCTTTCTTTGCATTTTGAACATCGATTTCAATTGCTGTCACTCAATTAAACTCATAAAGACAGAATGATAGGTCTTTCTCCTTACCTCTTTCTTTAAATAGATTATGCAAGGGAATCACCTGCTGTTCATGTGTGAATTTGTTATTTTCAATAACTGACATTTAACTATTGAAAAAAAAACCAAAATAAAAATGCCATAAGTAGACTTCCTAAAAATTCACAATGCACCAACCCTCTTTCTGGGAGATATCATTGAGTTAAGGTCACCTTTCACTTTAGTCATCATTGTAATGGATTTAAAATATTTTCAGTAAAGTTTGCAGAGATTCTTGGGATTTGGCTTTCCAGTCACAAGTTATGAAAACAAATTGCTTTCAAGCAATTGAATGACTTCCAATATCAGATTCTATGAGTAGAAATAAACAAACAGAACTTTGTACGGATTCCTGGGGAAGAATCTTATTCAATGGATATTTGGCAATTTGGATTCCAATCCCCTTTTTTCCTGCTTTGCTCTCACAGAAAAAGCAGAGTATTTTTAACCAGTTACTCACTAGAAATATTTTAGAGACTGTGTTTTTGAATGTAATACCTTTTCAAGTAACTAAAGCAGATGTCCCATATCTCACCAAATATTTTTCATTAACCCTCTTGTGGTTTTTTTTCTTTATTACAATTTTATTTAATACTTTTTCCTTTTTTTTTTTCTTTAATGTGCTCCATTTTGCTTGCTTCTTTTCAGATTTTTCAATATACACTGCATTTCACATCCTCTTCCATTACTTCCACATCTTTTGCTTCTTTTTTGTTCTATGGTTTTGCTCCTTCCTTTTCCTCCACTCTTTCCCTTGGAGTTGGTACTTTACTTCTTTCACTCCATCAGTCTTTCAATTGGCAGGTTGATGTATTGATTTCAAAGGGTTCTCTGAAATAATTCCAGTACCACGGCAACATTCAGGTGTATGCAAGGCATGTTCATTTTCAATCCATTACATTGTCATTGGAATACTGAAACTTCTGGGGTGCAGTGACAGTATCCCATTTTGCTTCTTCAGAGAAGAAGAGATTGTAAGTTTGCCAGCTAGGCACAAATCATGCGTGCCAGAGTCGTGCCCATCAAAACTGTAGTCTGCTCTGCATCAAAACTCTACCCTGCTCAAACTGGGGCCTGCTGCCAGATTGCTTGAAAGGATGTGCAGGAAAGCACACAGCTGTGGCAGTTTCTAACTAAATGAATAATGCAACGTCAACATCTGTAAGATTTTTGAAATGCTAAACATCCAGCTATGAAGCCTCTGGTGGGGACACAGATGGTAATGATGTTGTTCTTGCAGTGGTTCCACCAGAAATAGTCAGAGTTTCATAAGCAGACTGGACTCTTAATGCCTGAAACAATCCCTTCCTTTAGCAGCACTAGCTCGCAGTGCATCACAGAATGATAAATGCTCACTTTGTGGGCTGCATTTAATTCCAAGATTTATTAAGCCAAGGAAATCCAGTAATGAATATGGACATCTTCAAGCATGAATACAGATGCCAACACCAGTTGATAGTACTCAGCAGGTGAATTTAAATTGACAATCCAAGCTAAGGTAAAATAATTAAAATAAATTTTTCATTCAATACAAAAAGCATAAGAAGGTCCTATATTTACCTCTGGAAACCACAAACAACTACGCTAACTTTTCCTAGATGTAAAACAGTATTATTTCACAGGACAATATATATTTTTCTGCTTTTTAAATCAAGTCAATATGCATTGCCTACTGAAAGAGTTGAAAGAAAAAAAATGTATCTCTGAATGCAAGCAAATATATCTGGTCATCACCCACTGTTTTTAGGACATTAAAGAAGAGCACAATGTCTTATAATTTATTCTTTGCCTTACTTTTTTCCATCAATAAAAATTGTGTTTCAGAGACACTGAGTAAATTAAAAAAAAAAAAAAAATGCACTTTCACTCAAATTAGAATCTGGGTCTGGATTCAGAAATGAGCTAAAAGAACTAACTGAAAAGTCAACAGAAAGTTAAGCAGTGCTGAGAGGCAGAGGAATTAAAAGGAGCTAATAAGGAAAGCCATGACTATATAAAACAAGCTTCTGAGAGAAGGCATGATGTCACCAATCAGCTCCTCTGGACAGTTGTAGTCTGAACTCTTGATCCCAGACACAACTTATCTTCTTAGCTGGGACAGGCTCTCCAGAAAGATGGAGGATTAGTTCCTTTATGCCTGGACATGGCTGAGACAAGTCTATTACAAATGTTAAAAACTGTACCCAAACCGTAGAATAATATTTGGAAAGCTTAAAGTACAGGGGAAAAGCTCAAGATGAGAACCCAGAAATTGCAGGAAGCCTGTCCAGACTAGGAAGGGGAAGAATAAATTGCTTTAACAAGGGTTCTTGATTAACTCTATACATAACTTTATAAATAACAATAACCCTCTCTTCCCAGTTTGCTTTAAATTTAGGAAAAGGCAAGAATTCTAACAAAAGAAACTCAGTGAAAAGCAGTTCCTCTTCTAATACTGGAAACAGGATTTTCGGAGACAGCTGCTCACCTCTGCAAGACCTGGAGCTCATAGTCACTAGGCTCCTTAAACAACCAGCATAATTTCTTGGGGAAGAGATGAAACATTCTTATTCCTGCGAATGCTCTGCGGCAAAATCTGAGGAGAATAAGGTCTTTCATCAGCCACGGGGGTCTCCTCAGGAGCTGCTTTGCAGCTTTGTGGTCTCATGGTTTTGTCATGCCCAAACTATTTACCTTTTCCTCCACATCCTGGTAAGAAACAGAGTCATGTGCTTCTGCTGCTCACTGACAAGAGTTGTCAAAAAAGGTAGATTTCTGTTTTCCTTCTGGGTACTGCTCTTTGAGCCTGGCTCCTTCAAATCTTGGAGTCATTGGCAGAAGGCTGGCCTGGCTCTGAGACTCGTAATGCTAGCTAAGCAGAGCCTGCAGACAACTCTGCCTTTATCCTTTCATCAGAGAGAGAATTTTGTTACACGTAAAATCATATTTGAAAAAAAAAAATAAAAAAACTACTATTAGAAACACTTGGCAGGGTGAGCCGGGGGAAAGGAAGACTGAAAAAAACAAGAGCACTTTCTAAAGTCAACAAATCCTACAGAGGCCTGGAGTGGGAGACTCTGGAGGACCATCAAATGGGCAGTAGTTCAGTGGTTGAATCTCCTCACAATATCATAAGAGGAGCAAAACCGTGCACAAAATCCTCAGGTATAGTTTTAAGAGTGAGAAAGTTGCTATAAAAAAAGAGCCTCTCAAGTCATACTAGTATTTTCCAGGGGAAAAAAGTGTACTGTTTCTCCCATAGGAGAAAGAGAAGCATTCACAGCCAAAGGAGAGGCTGGCAGAGAACTCTGTGGTTACAAAAGCTGTTGCAGCCAAGATGACAACCCAGTAAGAGTTCTGCTTAAACAGAGAGGTAAAACTCAGGACCTCTGTTCTGCAAACTGAGTGACTTCTGCTAAAGTAGCAGATGGGAACAAAACATCTAGATAGGGATTGGAAATATACATGGAGTATGTGTGTGTAGCCCTGGCCAAGATAAAGAAAAAAAAAAAAGTTAAGAAAAAAATAAAATAGTCATCCCTAGGATTCACATTCCTACACAGAGAAAAATATGTACACCTTGATGCACAGAGTATTAGCATTTTGCACATGCAAGAATCTGAGCTTCAAACCAAAACACAGAGGGCCTCAGTAACTTGCCCAAGGTCAAAATCTAAAATCCATGTAAGGCTCTTTGATTGTGATTTGCTTTCTAATGTAGAGAAAACTCACATGCTGAGGGATGTGCAGGCATACAAGAGTTTCTTCCACCTAATTTACTATTCATATAAAATTTGAAGAATTTGATCTCAGTAGATATTTGTTCACATCACAAAGCTACCATGTATTTTTGAATTAATCTGCTGAAGTCCGAAGCCTCTGTAGAGGAAGGACCCAGAAGCCCAGAACTGAAACAGAAGACGTTACCATGTTACAAATCAGGATCAAAGGATATGCTGACAGATGCATTCAGGAACCTGAGATAATGTTTCCGTGCTCTGTGAATAGCTTGAATCCAGGCTATCTCCTGTTAATATTCATATATAAAGTGCCTATCAAAAAGTTAATAATGGAATTATTACAGTAATACAACTTCTGCTCTCTTGTGAAACTTTTACAATTGGTAAGGATTCTCTTTGGTTTTTTTGTTTGTTTGTTTTTGCCTCAGGAATATTCTTCTTTTCATCACATCTTCTTCTATTGCTAAATTTCTTAAAACCTCCTGATGTCTACTCAAGCACATTACTGTAGCAGCTATACAATCTTCTGTGATGCACTCAAGCCATCAAGGGCCTCACTGCTACACAGGCTCCTTAAAATACCTGAGCCAAACCTAGAAAAGACCTTGGACACTCTTATTTTTAGCTATACAGCTAATTCCAGTTGGACGGTCACTGGAACAAGATTCAAAATTACACATATTATGAAGTACTTTGCTGACAGTCAGCAGCGTCATTGCTGAACCAGTGCCCCTCTGTAGAATGTGTCCTTAAACAGACAGAGAGTTCATACATGGCATCTATTTCCTGAGAACACAAAACCACAGGATCTTGTCTCTGATTTGGCTGCCACTGGAGCAAACTCTGCTTTCTGCTGTATATTTGTTATATACAAATATACAATTAATTAAATATTATATTAAATATACAAATTAATTAAATAATACCCTGGTGTAAGGAATACAAGCAATTATTTCCATGACACCTTAATGCTCAACAGTCCAGTAACTTGTGGTGTTCTGACCAGTGCAGAATGCCTTTATTTATGTGTACACACCTACCTACATATCAAATATATATATATATATATACAAAAATACATAAGTGTATTTCTGTTTCCTTGACAGAAGAATCTCCCTAAATGAGCAAGCTGATATATAACAGGCACTGATACTACTGATTACCAATGCAAAGCCTCAGAACAAAGGATCTGTTTGGAAAGATTATGATTTGTAGACTTAAGATCTTAACAGTGTTTCAGTATGTTGAAGAACCTTACAGAGTGAGAACAAAATATCTTATGAAAGTTTAAATTATGTAAAATACTGAGATGTATTATATGAGGCATTTTAAATAAGGGCAGAATTAAGGCTAAATACTTCTGAACTGTCTCAGAAAAATTAATCCTTCTAAATTCATGCACCATTACCAGAGTCTGATATTAAAATGCCTCCTGCCTTTAGGCTGATGTGGTTATAATTATTCACTTGTTTTAATTCATATTCTACGTACTGTATGTATTTTTATGCAGCACCAATTGCGGTGGCACCCAACAATTAAAAACAGGCATAAATTAATCTCTCACTTACAGGAGAAACATCTTCAATTAATGAACTAAAGGACCTTCTACAATTTTTAATTAAGGCTCTGAATAAGCCAATACGTATATAAATCTTATGAAATGTGAACTTTCCAGGAGGATCTTTTCAACAACACCTTGGAGGCCATTTTATCCCTGTTGTAAAAACAAGAGCCTGGGTTTTCTGTCTCCTTAACTACTCCTGGGTGCCCCAAGACCAGGCAATATCCTCCCAGCACCATTTGAGCAATAATGAGTGTGTTGACTTCTAGCCTCAGTAGCGCCATGTTCCATTTTTAGCACTCACTCCCTGGATGACCCTGGGAAAGAAAACTGCAGTTTCTTTGTCTCACAGAGGTGCCACTGTGCTAAGTTGGGGAACACTGTTTGGAAATTATAATGTCTTTTCTATAAATTTATACAGTTCTTACAATCACCAGGCAGCACTTTCCTTGGCAGCATTCATTCTCTAACACAGTTCCTGAGCTTGGATCCAAAGCTGCTCTTTTCAATATAAAGCCACAGAACAAATGAGAATTTGGGGCAAAATCCCCAGGCTTCCCTCTCAGGTGGGATGACTATATGAGCACCCTTCATATTAACTAGGTTTTTGCAGTTCCTGAATAAGAAACAGGAATAGTGTGGTGACAATTGCCAAGTAACCTAAAATGTCAGTACACTCAGCAGCCCAGCAGGCTTTTTCTTGTAGCCACTAACATGATGGCAGCTGAAAGCAGACTCTAGAATATATAAATCTCCCAAGCAGTCATCCTACCAGACTCAACACAGAAGGCACTCAAACAAGAGCACAAAATAAAAATGCTGAAGTCGAAACAACAGAATTCAGAGCTCATGGCAAACATGACCCAAAGCTCAGCCCCAAGGCATCCTTCTCATAAGAATATAAGAGATTGTGGCAAAGATCCAGCTCCCAAAGGGTTGGATGCTAAATGGACAAGTGGTTGAAAATTAAAAATCGACATTTGTTTTAACTTGGTACTGACCACCACTTTTCTGCCATCAAGTAAGCACCTGCTGCACAGATAGAGATATCATCCTGTGAATATTTGACTGGTGAATATCAGAATCATCAATTTTTAATGTGAATACTACTCCTGAGCATGCTGCACTGCATAAGCTGTATTACAGACCGAAGTCCAAGAATGTATTCATAACTTAGTTAGAGTGGAAATCTGTCACCATAATAAAATAATATGTAATATTGTGTATTATGATTCAAATATACAGTACTAAAAGCATATGTATATTGTGTTGATATTTTTGAAAAACATATTTTTTAAATCTCCTGGTGGACTTTGGCAAAGCTGCTATCTTTCTTTAGATGTAGAATGGCATTTCTATTGTTAACTTTTATAGGCTAGGAATATCCATGTTGAAATGACTGAGAGCACTACTCATCAATATTTAGATTTGAAAGATACATGAGGAGGTTATCTATATTGAACTCGTCCTCAAAGGATCTAAGACTACATTTAAAATTTTAGAAACAGAGTTAATGTTTGCAAACCTAAATATAGATTTATCTTATATATCATGAAAAATGTAGTCCCTATTTTAAATCATGAGTAGGAAGTCTAATCAAAGATTAACCATCTTTTTTAGGATAGCCAATTAGAATATTTTGACTAATTATTTCATACACTGTTTCTTGATTACCCCCTGCACAAATGGATATATGTGTATATTTCTATAAAGACAGTTTTTGTACATAAGGGAGAAGTGTATTCTTTTAATCATAACCATCTTAAAACTTAAGGGCAAAAATAAATTACTCAGTAAAGAGCCATATATTTCTCTCTCCAGTGAAATTATGTATCTCTGCCTCATCAAAAAGGATCCACTATGTGTAGGCAGAAAACTCCTGGCAATTAAATTAATTGTGTCGTGCAGAGGAAATAAAATGAAGCAGTTCCATAGCATGACAAAGGGAAATGATGATAAAGGCAGATTTTACAGTGTTTCCATCTTTCATATACTTGTCATATGTCCATTGTCATATACTTGTCATCTGGAATTATATAATATATAATATTATTTATTATATATATAATAAATAATAAATTATTATTTACCCTATAAATCTGCTTTTTACATTGGAAGTTACAGAGTGTTCTTCTTCAATTGTCTCAAACCAAGATAGGGACATATGTATAAGTATCTGTACAATCAGTGCTAAAGACAAAGGTTATATTGCAAACTTAAGCACTAATCAATGTCAGAAATATTTCCATTTAGAATTCCGGGCTATATAACAGTGTTTAATTCCATTTTCACTTTATTCGCTTGAACCTCTTAAAACCTCACTCCCTGTTATCTTTAGCCCATTATCCTGATAAATTAAGTTCCCTAGGTCTCAGACCTGGTTTATCTGGTCTAAGATACCCTGCCCAATTAGCTCTCATCTATTCTGCAGTAGGACTTATTAGCTGAAGCATAATGACACACTGAATGCAATTCCTGGCCAGCTTAGAAATGAGGCACAAAAACTTGGGTCTCACTCCAAAAGGTTGTATGGGCACACACTTGGTTTTCCAAATTCTCACCACAATATTCTCTACTTTTGGTTCCCACTACCCCCAGCTCTTCCACACATTTGAAACTCCATTATCTTTCCTGGATTCTATCTTAATTTCATGCATAATGAACTGAATAGAGGGATATAATTTAATTTCAGTGGACAAGCAATCAGACCATACATAGATATCATTCTTGCAGTAAACTGCATTCTGAATTTCAATGGGAGGAAACCACAGGCCAGTGTTATATATTTTTCTGGAAATTGGTTGGGGACAAGCTACTCACACAGCAATGCAGTAACGTTTTTCCCATGGAAGGAAAAAATGGCATATTATCACTTAAAATAGGAACTTGGTATCTCCAGCAGCACAAGGCACAAGATAATGTTTCCATCTTGGTCTCCCCTGTGCCAACGTCATCAGGATTTCTAGATGGTTCTTTTTATTTTAATTTTAAATGAAATAGGCACAGATGCAGTG
>JAWWMU010000180.1:7256162-7267233 GCA_035048155.1 Cinnycerthia olivascens | reverse complement strand
CCCTGTGCCAACGTCATCAGGATTTCTAGATGGTTCTTTTTATTTTAATTTTAAATGAAATAGGCACAGATGCAGTGCTTAGTCATATACTTGGGACCTGATCTTGTGAAAAGCTGAAAATCCTGAACCAAAGTAGAGCCAAAGGGTTCAAAACCCATTGAAAGCTTTTACATAGCAGGCTTTTAATAATTCAAATTGTTTTTTCATGTTTCTGTTTTGCAGGAGTCACTGCTTGAAAATTATGTTAAACAGAACTAGGTATTTTTTTAAGGCTTTTCATAAGGTGTTTACCTTCACAGAAGTTACTAGCTAGAGTTTGGCTGAATATGTCAGGTTTATCAGACATGTTACTGATTCCAGCAGGGAGGGTTAGATGCCAATCCTTATGAACAAGCCCTGTAGATACAGAGACAAGTTTCTCATCTCTGAAATGTTGCCCTATCCTTTGTTCATCAAGCCTTAAACACTTTTTCATTTCTTCCTGAAAACTTGGTAGGAAGGTTTGAAATAGAGGAAACTACTCTTTACTGGAGTGTGGGTGAAGTTCCTCTCTTTTGACTGAGGATTATTCTCATGAAAGGTAAACACTATCTAGAGGCTAAAATTGCATACCTGGACCACATATGAGAGGTATTTTCGAGTCCTAAAGAAGCCCTGCATGTGTCTGGAGGTATGATCTCTGTAGTGATCAAGCAGTATTGATACTTTCGCACATCTTTAAGCTTTCTGCCAGGAAAGGAAAACTTAAGAACACAGTTTGGGCTCCACAGTATGCCCAGGATTTTAGTATGAAAAACAGCAGCTGTTTTTTCCTATTATAATTTCCCAGTTGGCAGATTTTCAGCTTAGAGGGCCTGCAACCTGGGCTTATGCCAACAGAAGTAGAAACAGTTGATTACAGGATAAATTCCCCATCCTACATATAAAAAGCCTATATTTTTTCAGAAGGGATGAATATCAAACAAGGGATGACAGAGACAGGTTGTCATGCTTGGGTACACTGATAATTCTTTTGGAGGAGTCCACCTTGCAAACTGTGGATGGTGCACACAGTCCCCAGCATCAGCATCACTCTGAAGATGCTCACAGCTGCCTGAGCTGTAGCTCTCCTCAGCTCTGGGCTCCTGCCCCGATTCCTGCTGCTCTGGGCTCTCATCACCCGAAATCTAGTGCCTATATAAATCGTGAAATCCCCCAGACACATACTCAGAGCTGCTCTTTGGTGACAGATTTTGATTTTTTGGGAGATTTTCAGTCATTGAACGAAACATTTTTCTAGGTACTATAAGCTGTAACACTCATTACAGACATTGAGCCAACTCCCATGGAAGCCACCGGGATTCTTTCAGTTGCCTTCCTTTTAGTTCAAATCAGGATCCTGAAACAGTTATATTTCTAAAAATCGCTGTTGTTTTGAGTAAGGATTTGTTTTTTTCTATATGAAGCATTCATAAGAAAATTTTGAGCTCTATTTCTCAGTGACTCAATAAATAACTCATGTCATGTTCAGTGCTTTTGGGTAGTAATTAAAGATTAAAGACATTCAACAAAAGTTTCATTGCTTAATTAAAACCATTAAAAATCTTTCCACATTAAAATATTTGCCTGTTGCCTCTCAGACTTTATTCCAGATATATGATAGGACTTTTCCAGTTAATCTTACTTGAAGCAAGCAGGAAGTTCTTTTTCCCTAGATGAAAGCTTTAGAAAAAAAAAATATTGTCTTAATCTTCACATTGTTAAGAATTTTATTGTGTATTTATTCTTCAAACATGTGGTCCCATATGCATTAATTTCATTAGAGATAATGGACAAATAGATACAGACTATACTTTCACACAGCTTGTATTTCTTTGTTGGAATTGTGGAGTTATAATGTTTATTATCCAATAGAGCATCATAGACTCCACCAGTCTCTCCAAATGGCTCTCAGGTCTCCCTATTGCAGTTTCTTGGTCTGTAAAACACAGGTGTACTCTTAATACCTTCAAAACAGACAAAAAATTACCTCCCTCCTCCATGTCACGTGTCCCCCTCCCCCAAAGTTTTTGATGAATTGCACTGACTGTGTAGTTACCCCTGCAGAATTCTCTGTTTTGTCACATGCTGAGCAGCCACAGGCACAGTGAAGCAGAAGAGAAGGTGCCAAGAAGGAAAGGGAAATGTGGACTCCACACACACAGTCATGGTGATAAATGTGAAGCAGGATCCTGTCATGACCCAGATTCAGAGGAGCTGGGTGATATCTTCAATACCCTCAAACAATGCGTTCCTGGGGGTTGGACAAGAGAATGGTTTGGAATCTTAGTCTAGATAACCTAACAGAAAAAATGTCACATTAATCTTACTTTATAAGCTTAAAAGTCTATCCCTTTGCTTTCTAATTTCTGAGTTCGGAGCTGTGGACACAAAAACAAATGGCAAATTGTGTTTAAAAGGACCTTCTCAAATAAATATTTGTATATATCTTACTTATTTTCTGGACAAACAGTACTTAAGCCTACATTGAGGTAAGAAACAGTAAGGGAAAATGACAATTTTATAAAACAAAAGTTTATGAAATCACCTCAATGAACTCTAATATTTTCACAGAAGAGATTGCTTCTATTGTGGATGTTTTCACCACTATGATTACATCCTAAAATATTCCTCTTGTCTAATTTAGTTTGAGCTAGCTCTAGCATTGCCAGCAATATAAATTCTCCAGCAAAATGCTTAATTTCACTCTCCTGAATCCAAGCCAGAGGCTTTCTCACTGCTTTTTCTGTCCTTGATTTCATTTCTTCCATTATTTTTATTCTCATATTCAAGGAAGTTTAAGTAATTATAAGTTATTCTTTTTATTCTGCATAACCATGATGGCAAATTCAATATCATAAATTTTCAGGAGTTATTTATATTTTAATTTCACCTAATGAAAGATGAAAGGATTATTAATACTAAATATTTTGGCTTACCCTAGAACACTGTATTTAATTTTCCACTTTAAATGGTGGTATGTATGTTTTCATTAACTAATCTTTGCTTCTTAGCATCTTAATTTCCTCATAGGTTTCACAATTTTGATACCTTTAAATGCCTTTGATCTGCCTTCCACCTTAAAATATTTAAACTCTTTTTAATTTGATTTAATCATTCTTGTTGTGTTCTTTTGATGTCTTCATTGTATTCATTGTTTTGCTATATCTATTTTTGCTTTCAAAGAGTCCTCTTTGTTCAGAGACAGATATTAATTTACCAATGCTATTTACCTGGCATGATCATCTACGAAAATATGCATTCTTTATTTTTAATTTGAGTGGTTTTTAGATTGTGCCAATTCCCAATACTTACCTTCGTTCCATGACATCCACAATTGCTAAACACAATGAAAATACATCCTCTTATATTTGGCACTTCTCAAGATTTTTCTGACATCAATAGAGGTTAAATAAAGGATACTCTTGTAGAGCAGTAGAGCAAGAACTTATTGAAGTATTAATAAAATATTTTGCTGGTTTTTATACTGTGCTGTTGTCTGGTTGATATGCAGATACTTGAGCCTTTTATGTTATGCCAGGTTTTTTTCTGCCTCTTAAAAATTAACTAAGAACTATGTGGCGCCCTTCAGTTTTTTAATAATGTGAGTGAAAATAGTGCAGAGTGCTGATGGCAGCAAGCTGGCCATCTTACCTTTCTGTACACTGCAAATTCTGTGCTTGGGCCAAAAAATATTCTATGTTGTAATACTTTCCTACCAAGCATTTAATTATAGGTGGTGGCATGTAGCCTTTCAGGAACAGTATGATTCCCCGATTGCCTGGTCTTCTGTACCATGTGAAATGACGCTAGAGAACATTTCTAGGATGCTCGTTTCAAGTCTCCTGTGTGTGTGATAAAAACTTTACTGGATGCTCTGCATTAGAGGAAGTAATAGAGGTCCACTCTGCAAAAAAAAGAATATCTGCTTTCTACGACTCAAAACTGTGTCAGAAAGTTCCTATCTGACCAATTTCAGTATCAACATCCATCTGTGCCACTAGGATTTATCTAGAGGAAGGAAATCCCCAGCTCATTGGCTCATGTAGCTTTGCAATCTATTGTTATGAGCAGATAAAAATGTATTCAGGACAACACAGAATCTGTTCTATATTTATTCACATAATACACCAGAACTATTTTCATTCTCACTGAAAATCCTGTAACAGAAGCAGCCATATCAGTTCTAGGGATTTGATTATTGTCTCCCTATAGCTGATCAGAGCTCCTAGAATCAAGTGACTGGATAAGAATTTCAGCATTCATGTGAAAGAAATTGAAGGTTTTTATCCCCCATGACTGTCAACAACAGCTAGCAAATAAAACACCCTAACCTCATAAATGGCGAGTCAAATAAGACATGACATGAATTAATCATTTTATAGGTGTCCATTTTCAAGAACATTGCACTTTTGGGAAACACTGAAGAAGTGATTTACAGCAATAAAATCTGTTAGCACACCATAACCCCTGCACTTTCACCTAATTTTTGAAGTGATGTTGCAAGTCAAGGTTGATGCATATTCCCTGTGTTTTATGCTGTAGAAGTTCTGTTTCCAGTACCTGTCATTCATAATTCCCCAATGGATCCCAGCACAACACAGACACTTTGTTTTCCCCAGGCAAAGACATAATTTGCATGAGAGGGTTCGCACTCAGATTTTATCCCCCAAAAAGTGAGAAGACCCTTTTTTGTAACGTTTTTTCCCGCTAATAAATAAATTAAATAAAATAAAATTGAGGGCTATATTAAGGAAACTATTTGTGCACCTTTAAATCATGTAACCCTTTTGTCATATCTTGCTCAATATTAGTTTTATCATAAAAGAAATAATGTAAAGGACATTCGAATCTTATCCCTTGTTAAAATAAATTTGTACAAATGCTTTGACAATATCTTCATGCAATATAAAGAATATATATATACATACACATATATATATACAATATCAACTTCTTTTCCATGCAAAAAATAATCTTCACATTCTGTATGTCAGCCAACCACCCTCATTTATAATTTCAAGGCCATTATTCCCATGTTAAAAGTGTTATCTGTGAAATAAAGAATGCAGCAGAAGTTGTGCTGTACTTTTGCAGTAGTGGGTAAAATGGAGGCTTTCAAGGTTTAATTATTTGTGTGACTGTATCTCTGCATTATCTTCTTAAATAATATTGAGAAAGGTTAACTACTGCATTAGCACTGAATTTTAGAAAAACGTCATTTCAGTAGGCTGGATAGAGAGGAGTAACGTCAAGATGAAATTACCAACAAAGAAATTGTACTTTCACTGAAGTAAGCCCCACAGACATTTTAATGTAATTTCTTGTTAATGAAAGCATTAATAGAACTTTATCACAGAAGAACTCTCTGAATTTTAAACTATCATAGATCGTTGTTCAAACAGGGTATGACAAAACCATTTTATATTGATTATATATTTCATTTGCACAGCTGGATGCACTAATGAAAGATTCTGAGTATATTTCCCAGTAACTCAGAAACAGTAATTAAAATAATTAAAATTCTTCCCACAGCATAAAAATTCAACAAGTGTAATGTGGTTTGCAGATCCATCATGAAAACCTTGGTGATGTAGTGCGGGTTTTACATGCATATGTCTGCTGAAATTAAAGGGCTGAGGCAGTGAGAATATATATAGTGAAAAAATTCTTTGCACCCCTGCTTGCTCATGTACCCAAGAGCTGAGCAGGAAAGATGACCTAAAAGGGTTTCTATTGATGCCTGTGAGAGGCTGACTTGGAACAGAGGCTGGACAGTGTTAAAGGAATAAAGTCAGTGTTTATTAAAACGCCTTCAAAGGATACACCTTGGGCAGTACAAGAGCCTGGCTGTGGCTCCACCCAAGATGGATGGCAGATCCTGAGTTTTCACACTTTTGTAAGTTTGGTCCATTTTCACATTGGGGTCAATTGTCCAAATACAGCTTCAGGTTATGAAATCCCATCCTCCCAGATTGCTCTCCTCAATTTGTTTTGGGCCTGAAGCTGCAATGGTGTCCTTGGGCTGGAGAAGGATTGTTTTGTGTGACTAAACTGTGAGGAGAACTTACTAACACTTTATATTAAATTCAGATTTACGTACTAATGCAGTACAGAATCTGGAAATTATGAGAGCTAAAACTTAAGGCATCACTATTAGTCCTCCCCCATAGATGTGAAGCAAAGAACAGCCCAAGCTCACTCTGCAAGGCAGCCCCTAGCTCCATGCACTCTTTTCAGCACTATCAAGAGGATTCCCTTCTGCGGTCCTGAAGTTTATACAGGTTTCTTGTGAAGAGCCCAAAGGCCACGACCTGTTTGCACATAAATATTAGACATTTATTCTAAGTGTACATCACCATATTTGGGATGCAGATGTAAAATAACGTATGGCAGTTCAGTAGCAGCACCAGGCAGCAGCTCTGCTGCTCAGTCCCCATCCCTCAGACATAGGGAGACAGACGGCAGCTGGAGATCACATCATATGACTCAGCAGGTCCCATCTGCACATTACATGCCCTCACTCTGCTGTCTGATGTGCTGAACAACTCTGATTTCCTACTGGGGATGTAAACTGATAATGAGATTGCTTTGGTCCCCTAAATCTCAGCAACATTTACACAAAGTCTATTTCCTGGCTTTTGCAGCTGCCTGAAAGAGAAAGGGATACAAACACTGGAGGTGAAAACAGAATTGCTGTGTAAGTTACAAGACTAACACAAGCTGCTGATTCAAGAGACAGTGTAAACTGATTTCAGTCAAACAGCAATTTTGTTCTCTTCTGATACATGTCAAGTATTTATTTAAAAAACCATTCAGGTGGACAGGCTTAAAGAAAGAGGCATCATATTTTCACCTGAGACCTGAGAACAGCAGATAAACACCACAAATGCCTAGCAAACATTCAAACAGCACACTGCATCATGTGACCACTTTGTGTACTCAGTATGCCAAGAGATCAGCTTTACACCAGCCACAAAACCAACGATCTGTTAAATGCATCATCAAGCAATCCACTATCACTTCTGTTTTCAGGTATTATGACAGCCCATACTTGCTTTTCTAATTCTTACTCAACACCTGGGCTATAGCATAATTTCCAGTTGTCAGGCATCATGTAATTCTATTTCAAATTTTGCTAAAGTTTAGTCTTGAGAAACTACAAACAGCAGGGGCCAGAATTCAATAAGTGTCTCTGTTACCGTCACTTCAGCAACATGACTCCCATTGCTGTAATTGCAGGGGGTCTTTAACATGCCTTCAGGGACACACAGTTAAAGCCAAGAAAAATGTCACAATTATTAACTGATTACAAAGAAAGAAAAGTAAGGAAGCTGTTTTAGCATTGCTAGAAAAGTACTCTCCTCATTAGAGCATTAGAATGTTGTTTTATTTCTCTCTTCAGTACCAATTGGTGGTGACATCTATATTTTATAGTGGGGTTAAATGACAAGACACCGACCTTTATTAAAATTTCTGGGAGAGGATTCTCTACAATGTCCAAGAACTCCCAAAACTTTTTTCAGCTGTTGTGCAGGCCCTCCCTTGTCTCATTCCCCCAGGTCACACCTATGACATGTGGGACATGTCACAGCCCCCTTCCTTAAGCTATAGGTGCACCCATACCCAGTGGCATCCAGCAAGGCACCAGCACTTTATCCTTTTAGGACACTTTATCCACGTTGTCCTTTTAGGACTATTCCTCTGTCCAAAGCTGTTCACCATCCTTGCCAGATATATCCAGCTGAGCTTGACCACCAAATTACAAACACAGGCAGCACTTGTCAGGCTTTGACTGGCAGTAAGGAGGGTAATTCTTTTTTTCTAGAAACCCCTAATAATACACCATAGTAAGCCACAAACCAAAAACCTAGGAAAATTAAATTAAGCTGCTTATGAGCTCAGTGGGTGCAGATACAACATTAATTTAGTTTGTTGTAGGGTTTCTTTTGAGAGAGAAACTATCTCATGTCCATACTTGGTGTCCCCTGATATTCCTTAGCCAGAGAACACTCATTCCAAGCCCTTTTCCTCCTGGTAGAAACAAAAAACATAGAGCTCCCAGGTCTGTCTCCAAGGATGCCCAGTAAATCTCAGAAAGGAAACCAGCGTGAAATTCATGCTGCTAAAGAGCAGGGTGGATGACAGTTTAAAGGACAAAACAACTAAAATAAAATCTAACCCCACACCTCTTAGTAAAGCAGGTAGATGCACTGAGCAAGTTCCTCTACCCCTATTCCTTACAGAATGAATTAAATTACTTGAGAAAACTGTATTGAAGTGGGAGAACAAAGTAGAAATAGGAAGTTAAACATAGTAATAGATTCTTTCTCATTTCTGCTAATAGTTCTATAAAGAACAAAACTAATAGTCATGTCATGAAGTGGGGAACAGGATGTAGCTCACGGGGAGAGAATACAGTCACCTGAGTGAATCAACTAAATGTGCCTCAGGTTGAGTGGCTGCCCTAATCCAATGCAAAAGCACTTGGCCCTTTGGGGAGGAAATGCTGAAAAATGGAGCTCTCTGAGCACCCATACAATTTAATTTTCACTGATCTCTGAGTGGTGTCTAAATCCAGTATTTATTACTTTACTCTAGTAATTGAATTTGGTCCTGTAACTAGTAACCAAATCAATCCATTTTTCTTAACACAAAGCATAATATAGTTTAAAGCCTTTCACAGTTTCCTTGGTGAAGCAACTGTTGAGAGCACTCACTAACTTCCAAACTCCTCTCGGAATATCAACCTAAAAATTTTGGTTATAAAACCACAGGGCTTTATTTCCTATCTGACCAGGTAGCAAGGCTATCCAGTATTCTGTCCACTGCCCCTCTTTATTGATTTCCCTTCTCTGCATGCACACTGCCAGTGTACTCCTTCCCTCCGAGCTGCCATCAGTCTGGAGAACTCCAGGAGCAGCCACTACTTTCTTTTCCTCTTCCTGTTGCACCTAGGGGTACCACCATGTGCAGAATGGCTTTTACACTGAAAGCTGTGCAAGGTTCAGAAAGCTGAAGAGACCTTAAGGGGGAACTTACTGTGAAAATCTCCAGTCTGGAAAATTTCCTAGAAGACATGGATGGATTAGAGCTCTGTGGATTAGAGCAAATTGTTCCAAATCTTGCACTCAGTAATTTGGACCTTGTTTTCAGCATGCAAATAAAAAACCTTTATGAAATTTTGTGTGTCTATATCAATCATGATTTCAAGGACCTCTCATGTATGAACAAAATCTAGAAGATTGAAGGAAAATTAAATTCATGGCTGTTTTTTATTTAAATAAATAAAGAATTTTATAGAAACACAAGCATTTTCCGTACCTTAGACTCATTCTGCGTCAGAAGGTAAAATTATTATCTAGGACTTCTGTCTTAGCAATAGCTGTTGATAATTCTAAAATTTATAAGTATTAAAGCATTTGTGACTGTCACTGTTAGACATGCAAGGACACACACAGACACTTGCTGGTGAAGAAGGTTATAAACTATTTATTAAAACATCTGAGTCCAAATTTATAGTATTTCCACACAGACCAGGGATTGGAGGAGAAGGTGGATACCTCTCCCATCCCATTGGTCAAGAAAACTGCCATCAGTTGTTTTTTCACTCCAAGAGAAAGTATGTAAACAGCCTTGTCTTAACATAAACATGTTTCTAATTATAACATCCATGTGTGAGTGAGAAAGAGTTACGAACTATGAAAACATCAAGTTAAAAAGTACATCAGAAAAACTGAAAAATCAGAGGGACATATGACTATCTCTACATTTCAGCAAAAGTATAGGCAAGTTTTAATTAAATTTGTAGTGAAAATATTACAATAATGAGAAAATATATTAAAACTGCTAAAGCAGTACAGAAATTTATGACCTACAGGAATTCAGATGAACAAAAATAGTGGGAATAGAGTAACCTCTTAAATCATTAGTCCGTTCTCTGCCACTAGTTTTGGTCAACTCTGCTTTGCTGCTTTCAGGCAATAAAGTTCTTTGGAAGACAGTCCTAGATTAAGCAGAACTTGCAAAACAAGGATTCAAAAGAAAAAAAATAATCATAGAAGCAACAGGAAAATTACCTTAGGAGCAAGTAGAAAGGAAATGGAGTCCACGTGAATTTCCATGTAAGGAGAGACTCAGAGAATTATACTGATTTAGAAGTTACAGTAAGGTACTGTAAAATCATACACAGGAGTGAACTTTATGCAGATTTTGAAGTCAATAGTGTAAAATACAGCTCAAGAGAAAAGGAATTTCCGAACCATCTGGAAAGGACAAGTTTGGCTCCCAGCCCGTGTGAACATTGGTTACCTGACTGATGTGTGTCCATGCTTCCTCATTGCTAAATCAGTATGGCATACTGGGCAACATGCTTCCATCAGTCAGTCAGGGCCAGGAGATTTGGGAGAGAGGGAGTCTTTTTTGTCCATTTTTGCACTGTATGTGAAAGAGGACGACAATGATCTGGCATTTATTTCAATTCCTCACATCACAGATCCTATACAAAAACATAATTCATCAATGTTGTTCTACCAAAAGGCAAGACATTTTAGCAGAAAATGCTGTTCTCTCTGATTACAGTACTAGTTTAATTAATGTAATATGCAGACAGGACAATATCAGGATAAATAAACAAGCTGCTACACTTAACAAGACTGTATTTTGAAAGTGAAATATGCTTCTAGTGTGCTAATGATTTTTGGTTATTCTAAGAATAATGATGCATTCAAATATAGGTTTCTGTGTGTAGTTTTGCTTGTCTTCTTTATATAATTATCCTTACAAGTTCATCTAAGTTATTATTTAAGTAATTACGTGGAGCACACCTTTCTGGAAGAGAGTAGCTTACAATCTAGGGCTGCATAGATCAAATTAGACCTCAGCTGCATACATCATCCAGGAAATTTCAGCATTTGCGCAACACATTTATTCAGATGGAATTTAATTAAACCGAACAAATTAAAGCTGACTACTGACTGTTGGGGGTTGGGTTGTTTTCTTGTAGAATTTTTTCCCAAAAGAGTGGCTAGGAAGCTAATTGCTAGATACTTAC
>JAWWMU010000180.1:7241098-7251463 GCA_035048155.1 Cinnycerthia olivascens | reverse complement strand
GGAGTGCTTTGACTGTTAAATAAACAACTTTTTTCCACTTTCCTCCAAGGAAATTTTTTCTGTCCCAAACCAGCTGGCAGGAGGGGTGGTTCCAATTCGTTTTCTAGAAGGACTCCATCCAGAGGTTTTTTCCCAAATTTGCCCTAAACCAGGACAGTTGGAAAAATTGAAAGTGATACAACCCACCTATTATGTTCCCTGTGTTTTGAGGTGCAGCATTTAGACATGCAGCAAAAAAATCATTTGTCCATTCTTTGTTTGTTAAAAAGACTATTAATTTTTTCCTGTTGAAAAACTATGTGTGGTTATTTCCCTTCCTCTTCCAGGTGTAACAGTCCAGTCTTGTCACTTGTATGTCTTTCCTTGCAATTCTAGAAAGAAAAAAATTAACAAAGTGTAACTGTAATTCCACAAAAACTGGCTGACAAGACCCTTTAGGAGGCCAGATGCTTCTAAAATTCCTGAGAATTAGATTTCAAGTTAATTGTTTTCTCCTAATTCTTGTAAGAGATACAGCTTTGAGAGTCTGCAAAGCTCAAATCTTTTCTCATTACTTCTGTAGAACAAACGTGGCTGCAGTACAAGACCTTCCAACTTTACAGACAAACACCTTATCCTTTTGCAAAGGATCAGTCCTACAGGAGTGGAGCAGAAATAAATTGTGGCATTATCTCCTAGGATGACCCTGCCAAGCTGCAGTGCTAAGTGGCATTCTCTTGGCTAGCTGGAGAATCATCATATTGGTCTGGAGAGAAAGAAGGCACACCTCAACATCTTCAGGAGCTGGAAAAATGCTTAAGGGACACTGTAGAGATTATTTCACCTGCCTTAGGTCTTATTTCTCCAGCTCTTTGCAGGCTCAATGGGGAAAAAAAGACACCTACTGAAAAGGAAAATTGATTATATTGAACTTTCAACATCGAGCAGCTATTCCCAGTTGCTGAGAACTCCAGGAGGTGATGTAGCCTGCATGCAAGAGGGAGGAATACATTGGCAACTTCTTATCAGGTGGCAGCAAATCTTCTGAACTTTCACATCTGTATCTTGGAGGCAAGAGAGAGATTGGCAGAGTCTCCCAGAAAATACAAACTAATAAATTATCAATGTAAGTCTGCTTTAACAATGCTTTCTTGTTGCTGCTGTCAACAGCCATGAGAAGTGCAAATGTCTTTTCTATAAATATTTTGTTGATGGGTAAGATAGTCATAAACATAAACACTTTCATTGTTCAATACAATCAATATGACTTTTGAGTTGATTTAGCACCGACGGAAAGTTGTTTTATTTTTAGTTTCTAGCGAGGAGAAAAATCTCCATCTATAGATTCTGAGTCTTTAGAATACCATGGCTCCCATTTTTATTAACAGCAAACCTAGAACAGGAAATATAGCTGAACATTTTCTTCACCAAGTATTGCGTGATCTCAGGACAGTACCAGGTGAAAAGATGGAACAGCATTTACATTAAAAAGAGCTGCTGTGGATTTATTTCATCGACATATCAGTCACTGATTCTTTTTGTGACCTCAGACAATTAATTTACTCTGTTTTACTTGGTGTCTGTGTTCTGAAATGAGTCCTTAACAACATTCAGATATGGTTACTGTAGAATTCTGTGAAAAGGGGGCCAGAAACTGGCTTGTTTTCATTAAAAAAATAAAATAAGCTGGTATTTTTATATATTTAAATTGCATAAAAATTCTCAGTGCTCTTTACAAAGAACCAAAGGAAAAAAGGTCTTCTAATGTTCAATCCATTCAAAAGTTTACTCAGCAGGGTCCATAATATATTTGAGATAATCACCAATCAAGAATAATTTTAAAAAACATATAATTTCTGTAGAAATATTTCATTGTATGTTTTTCCATTTTTCAGGTAAACCACTGAATTTATTCACCCTCTGTTAATCTTAACTCCTCTGTTTATCCAGTCCTTTACATTTTCAGGCTTAGCAACTTTTTCATTGACCATGCAAATATGGTCATACAAGCCGTGATGAGATACCAGGTTTGTTTGCTTTAATTTCATGGCTTACAAAGCAAAATTTCACTGGCCTTGCTTTCTTGTACCCAAACTAACATTTGGGTACAAGAAAAAAAAAAAAAAAGAGGGAAACAAAAGAACATTGACTTGTAAATTGAAACTTGTAACATGCAATCTTTGTTTAAACTGATCTGAGCCCAAGTCTACACTGTGGGGGAGATCGGAAGTCCTGCTCCATAAACACTCCTCATTTATTTCTAAAGGAATGACGGTATAAAACAGGAAAGAGAGTCTAAAACTTGTCTAGGCATGGATACACACTGGGCTTGCATTTATTGTCTGGAGTTAGCCCAAAGCTCGCTCCAGACAATATGTGTAGTGGCAAGCAAAACAATTTTTCTGCTCTCTGATCCAAAAGAATTCGGAATATAATAAATGTAACTTAATCAAATGTTCACAAGATCTGCATCCTCTTGTCCCCTTGAAGGGTTTCTAACCCTGTGATTTAGATCCTTGGAAATCACAAACAATTTGTTTTCAGGCAGTAGTGTAATACCATCTAAGCAAAATATTCAATCAAGGGAAAAGTGTACAATGTAAATAGGAAAATGTCTGTTAATGGTATTTTTATTCCTATTTCCAGTATACGTACAAAGAAAGCCCTGTAAAGTGCATTGCAAACTTCAGCTCTTTCTCTGATATTTTCTCTTTCAGATATGCCAAGGCAAACACTTCAAGGGATACAACTGAGCAAGAGCAAGCTGTGGTAGAGACACAAGGCAAGTCCAACCTGTGCTTACAGACACAGCTTTACAAGCATGCAGAAACACCACCAAGTTCTTTTCTGCAGCAAGCCACATTCTTGTCCTTGTAGATATGACTAAAATAGGATAGTGCAATTCCCAAAGAGGAATGTATCTCACAGACTGTAAGGAGTCTGAAATGGATGCTGCCATAGATTATATTTTCTAGAAGGCAGGTTGTGAAGCACAAGTTTCAGAAAGTGCACATGCAGTGTGGTGTAAAAGCTGGCAGTGACCCATAAGCAGTATTAAAATCAGCAGCAGTTTCAACACCATTTGGAATTATAGCACTCAGTCACACAGCTGAGGTCCCTCATAATCTCACAAACACGTGGGTAAATAAACTACCCATTTATCTACAATAATTTCTAACATTACATGTCTACAACAAATGGTGAATTTACCTTGAATTCACCATATTTCTGCTTCCAGATTCACTGCCTTCTATACTTTCAGGTTCTTTGGAGTAAATGCATAGCAGGTTTAATTCTGCAGTTTCTCAATGAATATATTAACTTTTATCTCTTCCTTCTCTGGAAATCTATCAGTGAGGCATGGCAATGTCAAGAAAAAAAATGTAAATCCATTATTACCAAATTTTTGGTGAATATGACCTCAAAATGTTAAAAAGTAGTGGCTTGATCAAGAAGCAAATGCTTACAAGGAAAAATGAGAAGCTTACAAGGAAAAATTCCAGCTCATTAACAAATGATATAGAGAAATAACCAGCATCTTTTACTGAATATAAAGGAAAGAATGTCAAATATCTGTTATTTATGTATTTATCTGGATTTTCATATTATCCCATAAAATGCAACATTATATCATAACAATCTAGAACGCAGATATTTAAGGTCTACACTGACAGAAAGTGGAGAACATAGGAAAGACAATTGAACTTTTTCCTTGCTTGTCCTGCCAACACTGGAGACACAAGTGGGATCTAACACCCAGTGACTCCCAGGCTGCTGTTTAAGCCCAGAATATGGAATGATGGATCCACATTTTCCTGTGGTAAGCCAGCAGGAGCCCACATCCTGTGTATATCAGCAGCCTGCTGTCAAAATTACATTTCCCGCTGGTCTGCAGAGGTGAGGATATTATTGCCATGCCCCTCAGCAATTGCGCAAACAATACTTTGCACCCCACAGATGTGAGAGGGGTTCAACCTTTCCTTGATTGTATCTTTGAAAAGATTTTCTAACTACCAGAAATACAAATAGACAGAACAAGAAGCTTTACATTCACACTGATTCTAGCACCGCAACACCACAGCATGCTCAAATAGTACAGCAAGAACTTTCTTTGAGCAATTTCAATCTTTGCTGAATTCTGCTTCCTCTTCCTTTCAGAAACCCATAAAGTTAATAATGAATGGAGTTAATTAAGGAAATAAAAGAATCTTATTTCAGCTTTATTAGAGGACAGGAAATACAGCTATTGCTTTTTGAAATAAAGTACAAATCTCCTTGTGCTGTGAAGCAAAATCATGAAAACGCTTGTTCCACAAATATATCTCCTCATAGGGACAGACATATCCACCAGAAACACCAGCCTTTTGGAGCTGGCTCTGTATCATTTGTGTTTTTAAGCCTATCCAAAACTGATAATGCAGGGAAAGAAGCGGATGTCAGGGAGGAGTTTCATTTACATCTGTTCTTGCCCAGCACAGAGTCAAACAAAGACAATATGTCACTAACTTAGATTTGACAAGCTCTCTGGCTTTTCCATTTCTGCCTGCAAGTGATTTGGACTGTTATACAGGGTGAGAAAGCTGTAATTCAGTTTCCTCCAGACACAGGATGAAAGGTTGCTTTGGATGGTAATTTACATTGAGATTAATCACAATCACAGCCATGGCAAATGGTTTTCCTGCTGCGTTATAGTGATTTAATTTTTCTGCACAGAACAAATCGAAGACAACCGAGTTTGTATTCTTGGTACTCTTTGGAAGTGTCCTTATTGCTGCTGCTACTACACATTGGCTGCCCAAGTCAAAAAATATGGTTCTTTAACATAGCTGGGTGGTAAGCCTTGTGTTGGCTTATAATGAGCCAATTGTTGAAGTGCTGAAGGAGAGTGGAGAGTTTGGACCAGGAGCGTGAACATCTGCCGAGCCGTGCGGTGCCTGAATCCACAGCTGTGCTTTAACACGTGGTACACGTGTGGGCAGCTGCACCATTTAGCTCTGGATGCAGGTTCAGGCTGAAACACCCCAGGCTGGTTTGAATGCTTCCTTCCAAAGTCCAGGGGGTTTCAGCATGGTGGTTTTCAGTTGGGCCCATTTTTTCACAAAAGCAAATGCAAATGGGAAGCTACCCAGAAATAGCACTGCATAGCAATTTTCTACGTAAATTTATAATGCAATGGAAACAGATGGTACATTCAGCACTGTCAGAGAAAGCCATTTGGGTTTTGGTGACTATTTCTTTTTTATTTTTAATGGTATATTTACTCTGTCTATTTTCATTTTTGAGTTGTTTCAACACCTGTATAAAATAGAAATCTACCCTAAGAGATGATTGTGTAAACTCATCTTGGTAACAGATGCAGCTTTGTCAGTCCTGATGTGATTTTCTGACCAGTGATGTAAATTGTGCAGCATAGCACTTTTTGATGGCATTCAACAATGTTCACTTGGTTTCTACTTGCAGAAAGAGGGATTAATTTATGAGGGATCATTAGAAGCCATTTCCAAAAGCATGAAAGCCTCCTTCAGTTTTTATGAGGCAAGTTTTGTCCTAAAGATGAGGCAACAGATCGTTTATTTTGATGCTGTATTTCACACAGTATTTGTATTCTACATTTTCTACAATATTTACAGGAAAGGCCAGTGTGGTGATCTAAATTCAGGACACACAGTGCAGAGAAGATTAATTTAGACCAGGCTTGGGGCAACACATAGCTTATGCAATTTACTGTCACCATTTCCACTGAATCTCTGCTGATTAATTCAGCCACAGGAAAAAAAAGTGACCCCAGTTTTTTTAAGGGAGGAGCATGATTAAGGTTTCTGGGTTATACCCTGATATTGTACAGCTCTGAAGTAACACCCTTTAGTGTCTTCAGCCAGTAAGAAACTCTCCAGTTAAATATTTTAATCAGAAATTTTTCATTCAAGAAGAGATACAATCACTAAAATCCACCAAATATCTCATACCCAGAAGAAAATTTATGGCCATGATGAACAAAAGCAATGCAAAAGCCCAGATGTCTATTTTTGGCACACAAAGAAGTTGATTTAATTTTGAAGAATGAACCTCAGTTTTTCATTTTCTAGTGTCCCCTACTCACTGTTTTCTCTCACATTCTGGAAGTCTTATTCTACTTTGCATGTAGTGATTACTTACCAGAGCAAACTACTACTTGAATCCCAGTCTCACAAAAATAACAAAATTGCCAAGCTTGAAAATATTTCATCTCCTTGGTCTTCTTTTTCCTACCCTCAAGCCCACTGTATTGAATCTTTTAAACAGAAAATTCTCTCAGAATAATAAAACCATTTTCCTTCAAGCAGAGTTTTTCTTTGGGCAATATGGGTAAATAAATATTCACCCTTTTGAGAGAGAAGTGTACACCAATTTTTACAGTATTTCTCAGTGTTCTCTCCACCGTACTGCAAACACTTACACTGGATAGATGGGTACAAGTTTTTTATCATAAAACAGTTTCCATGTATCCATCAAAGGTAAATTAAGACTGATAGGAAGTATTTGTAACAGTTCTCACACCAGCTCAGACATATAATAACTTGGTAACTCAAAGAAAGGGTCATTGGGTTGGGAATGACATCCTGAAAGGTAAATTCTGAAAACTGGGGGGGTGGGGAAAGAAAAGGGGGAAAGAAGAGAAAGAGAACAAGAACTCATGTTCTGTGCTCCTTAAAGACAAGAGGAAAATGACTTGAGTTCAATGTAGGGCATGAAGGAGGGAAAATATCTGAATTAACGGAAACAGCGTGGATAAAAATCAAGTGTTCTTCTCTGAGATGTAAAACAAATTATTTAAATTTTATAATACTCTCATAAAATGGGGAGCAGACATTCTTGTTTTGTTTGATCTACTTATAATGTGATGTGTCCACAGCAGGATCTATGGGTCCTGGCCCAGTCTGATCAGATCACAACTTCAGTCTTTCCATTCTACAGTAATTATCAATGAATCTTACTTTTTCTGTATTTATGATAGCATGGTCTTCTGGTGTGGTGCTTCTAGTAATAACCCTGAAATTAAGAGCAATACCTTTCAATTGGGAGTCAGTATGGAGAGCTCAATAGCAGCCATGGGAAGACAGGAAATCCCATTAATTGCAAAATCACTGTTCGAGACTAAAATAGAAAACTACAAAGTATTTACTTGACAGTGAAAGACGTGATTAAAATTAGATTTCCATTGAGAAACAAATTAGTACATTATGTTTTCATGTATCAAAAAAAATGCATGACTTTAAAAAGACTTTGTTTACATACTGCAATCTCTTTACCTGATATTTACAGATAAAAAAAATAGACAATAATCCAGAATATATCAATGCAAATCATATGTTTGTCTTCATCCATTGAACATTATTTTTTCTGAATTTGTTGAAAACCTGTTATTTCAATAATGAAAAACAAGTAAAAACTTCCCCCAAATGAGCAAATTCCTTTCCTACTTACTATGCAAATAGGAACAAACTGTATTTTCCATTCCTAATTAAACCTCTACCTGTTCCTCAATCAGGTAAATTGCTAATAGCTTCTTGCTATGTTATTTTTGGGGCTATTTTGAGCAGAACTATTCTGGTTGCTATAATTAAAACTTCTAAATTTAATATTTAAATTTTATAAATGATTGACTACAACATCCTGAGAAATAATAAATACAAGTCTGATTGCAGAGCTGAAGTGAGCATGCACTTGACTTTCTTTTATGCCGCAGCGTGCATCCCTGTTCACTTGAATGTTATTAAGTTGTGAAGCTGATTACATGGGTTGGTTTGTGACTCAGGCTGCCAACCCTTCAGGCACCTAAAAATAATGTTCTGTTTCTTTTGCTAAGAGAAAAAAATATGCCTGTACCACTTCAAGCAACCTAAGCTAGACCTGGTATTGAAAGCCCAGCCTGGTCCAGCCAATTCAAAACTCTCACATCAAAACTGGTGCTACTCTTTCAGTGCTAAAGGCAGGGAACAGAAAATTTGTGATCTCACCAGCTGAACATTCAGCTGAGATGGATGTCAGTATCTTGTCAAGTCTGTCTGCAGGTCCGGTCTCCAAGTCTAAGACTTTCTAGGCTTTGATACCAGCAGGGAATTTGAAGTAGGGAACACAAGAAATGAGGGAAGTAATTACGCAAAAATAGCAAATGAATCCATCACAGGTGAGTGAGGTTGTGTTTGGGAATGGGAGAGAGAATTCAGTGTGCGTATAAAACCCAGAAGGACAAGATTCCTAGAAAAACAAGGAGAAATACAACTTACTTTAAGGAATATTATGAGAGAGCTCGATTAAAGGCAGACAGTAGGTATCCACTACCTTTCATGCCACTGTTTAAAGACCTTCAAGAAAAGACTGGACTTCTTCAGACGTTTTAAAGGACTGATGTTGTAACATTTTTTTACGTTCTTTTCTTTTTCCTCCTTGGGAATCCTGTTCTGAATCAGAGTTTTGATTCCTGTATATTCACCCAAACATTAAAAGCAGGTCAATATAAAGAATGGTAGAAAAGGAAGACAGAGAAAATAAAAAATTCTTCTATGGCATGAAAATAAAAAATGAACCACTTTAAGAGTCTGGTTTTCATAAACGAAGTGTCTACCTTCACCCCTATAATGTGAAAAAACATAACAACCATTTGTTAGTAAAAGGATGATCAAGACTTAGTGAGAGCCTTAGAAAGGCTGCTTATCCTGCAGAGGCTGAGTTAATGGAAGGCTTGAATTGACCTCCAGAAGCTCCTTTCTATTGATTTGTACAAGAACCTAGGACAACTACACTGCTAATTAGGATCTTCAATTAAGCACTCAAAATTCGGTGGGATCAGTGCCAACCAAAGCAATTACTCTCGCTCTTTTTTTTTTTGTACAAATACAATGCTACATCATTGGATCATGGAAGATTCATCAGTGAAGGTACAGATCTTGAACTGAGAAGAAATGGGAGTTTTCAACTTTCTATGTTGTCTTCATTTGAGGACCTCTTGGGCAGCTAAAATGGTATTTGCAGTACCAAAATCAATACAACCAGGCAAGGACATTTGCAAACGGTCCCCAAATGCATCTGCCAAATGTCCTGCCCTTTCCTTCATTAAAGAGATGAAGTCTCCTCCTGTATGAAAGCTTTTCTTTTGCTCTACCATCTCAACTGCTTATTAGTAATTTTACCATCATAGAAAATGAATGGTCATTAGGTTCCCTACCATATATTAGTAAAATTTCACAAATCCTAATTTCATTTTCCTTCCGACTACCCTTTCCCTTTCCTATGTTTATATTCAAAAGTTAATAATATATCATATACCAGCTATTAGAGTACATGCTGCTACAATCATTGCACAGGAATTCAATACACAACTAATTAGGCATCAAGCGTCAAGCTGAACTGTACCTCACCAATTTTTTTAGAGAAAATTTCAAAAGAACAGATAATTCAGCCAACTCTTACTTTATGTGATTTAACTTGTCAATAAGAGAGGAGTTTATGATATTTTCACCTTGATTTTCTTGATTTTAACATTCCCTCTTTCAAATAAGAACAGTTTTGCTGAATGAATTTCACAGTTTTAATTATTCTAAAATCATGCACTGCTTACAATAATTAACAACTGTCTGTAATTATGGGTGCATGGGGATTTCTCTGCTTAATGCAAAGTACCCTGTTGAAAGTCAAGGTATTTTAGTGGGGGAAGGACATAAAATGTCACAGGATACCCTGAACAGAAGCCTTGCTCTTCTGCTAGAGAGTTAAATAATTTCCAAATCAAAGTTTATTTTACCATCTTTAAAAAAATGCCAATCTATTCTAGAAAGCATAAAGAAACATGTAAAGCTCTACAGTGTATTTTCTAGAAGGGTAAGAAGGATTATTTTAATGACAGTTTACTTTAAACAGTCTTGTTATTGCTGAGAAAATCACAACACTCTGGTCTATGTGTGTGGTGAGGTGTTTCTGTTTACCACATTCTGTTATTTTCAGAATCAGGAATTACAAGCACCCAGAATATTTACATCTAGTAAATAAGGAATCTAATAAATTAATGACATTTTCAAACTGAGTGTCCTGGGTTGATGCTAAATTGTATTCCCATTCATCTGTTTAGCTCAGAAATAAGTATTGTACCTTTAAAAACTGGATCTGAGAGTGAAGGAAACACTGTGCAATGTCTGAGGTGGTTGTTTTCAAAACATAAAGATCAGAGTTTTCAGCTTTCCCTCACACACGGCTGTATTGTCGGCAGTGTGTGGACAGCAGAAGAGAGCTCTGCTTTGCTTTTTGTTAGTTTTTTCAAGGCTAGATGAGGCAGAGAAGTTCTCCAGACTGCGTTTTTTTCCCCTTTTCTTGGAACTGTTTGAACCTGCTCTGGACTAAACACCCAAAAGG
>JAWWMU010000180.1:7229221-7240998 GCA_035048155.1 Cinnycerthia olivascens | reverse complement strand
ATTGTATTCCCATTCATCTGTTTAGCTCAGAAATAAGTATTGTACCTTTAAAAACTGGATCTGAGAGTGAAGGAAACGCGGTGCAATGTCTGAGGCGGTTGTTTTCAAAACATAAAGATAAGAGTCTTCAGCTTTCCCTCACACACGGCTGTGTTGTCGGCAGTGTGTGGACAGCAGGACAGAGCTCTCCTTTGCTTTTTGTTAGTTTTTCATGGCTAGATGAGGCAGAGAAGTTCTCCAGACTGCGTTTTTTTCCCCTTTTCTTGGAAGTGTTTGAACCTGCTCTGGACTAAACACCCAAAAGGGCACCAGGAGCTCAGCCCGTGTCCCACCAGGCCTGGCCTGGGCCCAACCTTTCCCCCAGAGGAACCGACAGCAACTGAGCCGAGCTGCAGCCACGAGAGAGACTTTCTGGCCTCTCTGCGGAGCAGCGAGAGGTTTTTTGTTGTTCAGCGTTGTTTCTTCATTTGTTGGGCCGGGGAGTGCTTTGTCTGTTAAATAAACAACTTTTTTCCACTTTCTTCCGAGGAAATTTTTTCCTATCCCGATTCAGCTAAGGGGAGGGGTGGTCCAATTTAGCCCTAAACCAGGACACTGAGAAAGAGGAGAGTATTCTGTAAGTGATCAGATATCCAAACAGGATATCTATTTTGCTCTAAATATAACAGTGCTGGTATGCAGAATGGTCAATGAGTTCAAAGTATTTTCTTTAAAAATTATTTTAAAATCAGTCACCTAACATTCAGATTTTTTCTCTAAATTAGGAAGCAATTATTGTCAAATAAATGAATTATTTGTGAATAGACTTAGTTATATTTGATCTTGATATGTTCATGTTTTTAGTGTTCATCTTTGACTCTGTAGATTCACCTTTCCTAGCATGAGAACGTGAGTTCATCTTTCTTTCTTAAATAATGGTTATGCAACAACAGTATATTTAAAAATGTTTTTTTCCTGCAATTTCTTTTTTGTCAATTGACAGCTTGAAGACTGCAGGCTTGTGTGTATGCACACCCATGTTTAATCACATGCACATGCATTGTGTGCAGACATATTTCTAACTCTCATAATGGGATTGAGATTTCCTCTTTCATCTCTTGTTCAATAAAGAGAAACAAGGTCTTTTGCAGTCAGAAATCTACGACCATTTGGAACCATCCAACCTGTACTTTTTCCTCTTGATTAGTGTGAATAGCAACAGTCCCTGTGAATGAAATTTTGATTGTATTAAGTGGAACTGACAAAAGTCCATTAGAAAAAATGCACTTTGTTATGTTTTCCTATAATGCTACTTCTTAAAAGAAAAAGTACCATATTTCTTTTGTCAATTGGCAGGCAGAAGCTGAAATTCATCCCAAATGTCTCTGTACTTGCTAAAAAATTATTTCATTATAAAGATGCTGCTGCCATCTATTGGGTGACATTACTCTACTAAACAATTATGTCTTTTCTGGATTCAGCAAGGAAAATAAATTATGTCATTTGCCTTTTATCCTGTGGAGTTTTATTACCAAGTAGATTATAGCAACCTGTATTTGGTTTAAAGCATATATCTTATGTAAAGAGCTTGGTCTTGTCTTTGTCACCATTGTTAAATTTCATGAAGAGAAACATTTTGGAGTAGCAGTGAACTTAAATTTTATAATGTGGCACTGGAACAATGGAAAACTTTAAAAATAACAAACTCACCCTTTAATACTGCCTCACATCTCAGAAAGATCTTGTACAGATGTTTTCATGCTCAGTGTTGTTGGAACCCAGAATGCAGAGAATATTTCTCTGCATGTTTTAAAGTATCCAAACCCTCTGGCAAATATTACTTTTAACTTTTGTCCATGAAGAGGGCTTCCTAGGCTTTGGAATGAAACAGAATTTTCAAGAATGTAAATTAGATAGTAGCATAATATGTAATTTACCACAGGGTGAAAAATGGAGATTTTTGGGTTTGCTAGAATGGTAAGTAGATGAAGACAAGATGGAGGTTCCTTGTAGTTTTTAGGCTTCTTTCTCCTTCTTCATCTGCTCCATATCCTGCAGTGTTGGGGACGATTGGTTGGAATTTGCCTCAGTGCAGTATTACGTGAACAGAAGTTTAGTTATTAATTGGTAGACAAGTAGAAATAATGTACTTTCTTGGTGATAATTGGGTAAATTATCTTTAAGAGAACTTCTATTCTGTGTGTTTGAGGCTTTTTGGGCTTTTTGGTGTCCTTTCTCCTTCACACTAGGCCGGTGTAAAGCCTGGTGTGCAGAAATTGCTGAAGAGGAATTCGTCAACCTGGAGAACAAAAACAACCAAGAGTCCTGTTCGTTTTTTACTTAACAAGGAATTAATGAAAAAAGCCTCTCCTATCAGGGAAGAGACATGTGGGAGTGGAAGAACTCCAACACAGTGTCACTAGAGGAACTACTTCACTTGCTGTGTTTGAATAAAAGATTTCCATGTAACTGGCAATCTTTTGCAATACGAAGATATTTCTGTGATATACAGAGACTTCACAGCTGATTTTTTTAAAGCAACTTGGTAAGGCTTCAAAGAAGTGTTTTGCCCCTCTAACACTGATTTTATTTTTCCTATAAAATTTTAATTTAAGTTCTGAATCCTTTTGCAACATCCCTGCAAGTACATCTTCAGCACATGAAATGTACATTTTAATGAAGAATACAGGTGTCAGAAGGATAAATACTAAAACCACATATTTGAGATTGGAAAGTAGTTGTTCAGTCCATAGTGGGACCACATGGAGGTAAGCACATATGGTAAAATAAATGAAATAAGTGGGTGATGCAACCCCCTTTGCTCTGCCAGTTCTGGCAGAACAGAGGTCTTGGAAGCACAGACAAACAGATAATACAACAGAAAACAGTAGCAAAAGAATTAAGAAATCTCCTTCTCTGATTTCATCTGTTGCCACATCTTTCTGACCCTGACGAATTGTGTTTCTCTTCTCTCTTAGCTTTCAGAAGAGCAAGAAGGCAATGTACCTTCTGTGGCCCAGAAGAAAATTAGCTGACTGCAGAAAGTATCACACACATTGTTGATAAGAGCACCACCAGTAACCAGCTTGATTTTTATTGCTAAAATGAACTGATAAACAGCCAGTAGCCAAAAACAGCATGAAGCAAATTCCTCTCTATTTTTAAACAGAATATACATGACTCAGAACACCAAAGCAAGAGCAAGCTGGAACCTCACAATGCTAACTCTACCAGCACTGTTGAATTGCACTTTGCAACCTCTTTGATTTTTTTATTACTGAGTTTAAGCCCAGACAAATTTAGCTAACTGTGTTCTGAAGTCAAGAAAAGCCATCACAGACAGTTCAAAATTCTTCTCTGCCATTCTAGGAAAAGAAACATTTCTTCAGGCTAGTGTTCTCCCTAGGTAAGTATAAATGCCTCCCATTACCATTAAGAGCACGGAAAGGACAGCTATTAAATATTAGACTAGAACTCAGGAGATCTTGCATCTAATTATACTTCTGCTAAAGCATTTCTACATGACCTTGGGCCAGACACACAAAAATCTATCTATGCTTCAGGCTATCGCTGGTAAATGGTAGATAATGATATATTTTCCCCTTACAGCAGAGTTCTGAGGTTAAACTCAGGTTACTGTAATATTAACATTTGTTTTTCAGTATTGAAATTATAAAAGCACTTAAAGGCCTATTGGAGTAAAAGAGGAGTCTACTTTCTTTTTTGTGTGCTTAACTTTCCACTAACACATCACTTAAAGAAAAAAGAGGGTGTTCTTCTGGAAACAGTCTCTGTTAAGCAGCAACAGTAAGATTCTTGTGTGGAAGAGCACCCACATAAAAAGAACGTGCAGTAGCAGGGGAAGAAAGCTCCACTCTTGTTCTGTGGAAGATTGCAGAGCCTACCAACAGAAGGGCTGATAATGTGACCTCAGTGTGTTCTAGTAACCAGAATTTTTCCATTATTAAAGGAGAAATTACTGCAGATGGCAACAGTGTAATATTACAACCTCTGCTCTACCAGATTCAATTGCAAAGGGGGTGTGAAAAGTGGCACTAGCATAATATCAAAATCATGTCGTGAGGTTGTATTATTTTTCTTGTGGTTTTGAGGCTGTTTTTCTTTGGGATTTTGTTTCGTTTCGGTTTGTTTGGATTTGCTTTTTTTTTTGTCTTTTTTTTGGATTGACAGAAAGCAAATTTACAGAAAATATAATTTAGATTTGCTTTAATACTAATTTATAGCAGCAGTAAAATTTGAGTTGTACTGTACTATGGTTTCGATATTTCTACTGCCCCAACAAACTGATCTTTTTATTCAAGTAAGGAGATGTTTTCCATAAGGATTATCCTTTCTGCAGTATCTATAGTTTAGTAATACTTTACAGTTCCCTGCAGGGGTCCTATCCAAGTTCTCACTTTAATAAGCTCTTGGTCTTTGGTTTCACAGAACCTTATTTTTTCCATCCTAATCCTAACTTGGCAAAGTATCTGCTGCTTAAACAGTAAATATGCCATAAGGATGTGTTAAAAAGAAAGGAAAAGCCAGCATGTTTCTTTTTCCAAGCTGGTTTTCTATCCAAACCAATGCCAAATATCTAACAGATATGGAATGTTTCTCTAGCAGCAATAAAAATTGTAAAGAGGTCAAAGTTTTCTTCCCTTTAAACCCAAGGGCAGCAAAAGCAAGGAATGCTATATGCTGAGGTTGCCTTTTAGCTGCTCTACAAAATGCTCTTGCAACCTAATGTCTAAAGAAACAAATTCGAGTTTTAAAAATTGTATTTGGAATGCTTTTTTAGTGCTGTAGAGGCTACATAGACATGGGGTTGAATCTAAGGTTGCAGATACTTGTTCAATCTCATTTCTGCAGCAGTTAAATGTGGGTATAGATACCAAGTGATTTTGAAACACATTTTTTCTGGACTGGAACCTTGGTTTTACTAGTCTTGGAATGTGTCTATTAATTTAGCACATTCAATTAAAATTAATAGAAATGTAAACAATTCCTTACCTGTTAAACTGGCACCATGCTGCCATTCACCCCAGGAACTGAATGACAACATGTCAATACAATGAACAACTTTTTCCACCTCTGACCTGAATGGAGCACATGAAGAAATAGGACACAGGATTGTGATGTGCTAGAGGAATATGATGTTGGCATAGCATTTTGGCTTACTTAACAAGAAAGGGAAAGAATTAACATCTGATTAGATAGCAATAATGAAAAGTGAGTGTGTGTGTTTGTGCGTATAAAATGCCTTCTCTCTGTTGTACAGTTATTCTTTGGTTCATGAAATTAATTTAAATCATACTTTTCCTCTAGTGGCTACTTCAAATGTCTCCTTTTACGTTACTCTGCTTCGGAGGTTTGAAGTCTGGTTTTCTAAAGACATAAAGGCCAATAGTTAGAAGTAAGTCAAAAACATTTGTATCCTGAATATATGAAGGTCAAAATACTGACTTTGCTAAAACAGTGTGTGCTGAGCTCAGTAGGCAGTTTTTTTAGATCTGAAGACCTAACATCAACCACTTCCCTCCTTGGAGAAGCAGGGGTCTTCTCATGAAAAGAGATTAAAAAGAAAGAACTCCTCCACAGCCTTAGGAACAACAGTTTATTTTCTGACTGCTTGGACAGGCAACAGGAAATTAATATAGAGCCAAAGTGATGCTTTTGCCTGGATCACAGGGCAAAGGGCAGCATCTGTAATTGGGAACTCTGCATATGCTCAGCAGATACACCATACTCCGATGTGGGAGGCTACTTATATTGAATTTTGTACTCAAGCAAATGCAGTCTGTATCTCAAACAGAAAAGACAAAAGTCCTACCTGTCCAGAAAACCAGATGTAGCTGAAAGCTCATTAGCAGGACATGGCATACCATGGCATACCAAAAAATTCAGCTCCTGTGTGTCTCAGGTCAGATACTTAAAATTCTTGGAAACCCTATCATTCCAGCCTCAATTCCTCCGAGCCTCCTTTAAGAAAAAGAATAGCAATATAATAATGGATAAAAAAGACTTGTCCATGTATAATAATCCTGTGATTTTTGTCTTATGAAATGGACTTCCTATCATAATAAATTTGTGGAAAAAATGGCAAATATTTAGTGTAACTAAAGAGCATACCCCATAGCATTGACACCAGGAGTGGTACAGCTGGAGATCAGCCTTAATTCTTCATTATGATAATTCATAAACTTCAGTGGTTGAATGTATTCATGTAACAGAAATCTTGGGAATAATTCTAAGAAGAGAGAGGAGTGTTTTAATAATTCATACTGACATAGATGCACTCATGACATTTTTTTTAACCTCATCTTCCTAGTGTATTCCTCTCTATTTTATTTCATTTCTTCTCTCTTTCTTCCCTGTATTTTTCCAGGCTCCTCTTTTTCTTTCTGGACTTCCAAACTTCAACTCTCAGTAACTGTACTGAGCACAAAAAAAAAAAAAAAAAAAACTACCAAGGGTTTAATAACTTCGAAAATAAACAATGATTACCTTCTTCCACCAGTTCCCTTTCCCCAGGAAAAAAGAGATTGAGAGGGTTCATCTAATGGTACCAACTCTTTTTATCTACTTTTTATTTCAGCTTGTAAAGTAGTACAATGGATGGAAGGAGAGAACTTATATGACAGAGGATTTCTGGTATAAAGGGTTTTTGCTTCCTTTTGTAGCAGGCCCTCAGAGAAACAATAAGTGAAGCATAGAGATAGATATTCTATTGTTTTAAGTCTCTAAAGTGCAACCTAAAAAATTTACTTGTACAGTTGAGAATTGCAGCCTCCTCCAAAAAAGAAACAAGAGGTAGATTCTAGTTTACAATGTCTCTGAAAATGGAAATTTTTTTTGTAACTTTTGCATTTCTGGGTTTTTTTATCCAAATGTCTCTGACTCCCAATTTAATTTTAGATGTGCACTGCATTTCTCACCTTTCTCCTTGACAAGCACTAATTATTTGTATGCCACCCATTCTTGAAGGGCACGTACTTTTTCACAGGCCAACAGAGACAAATATTTAAAGCTGGGGTGAAAACAGGAAAACATTTATTAGCCCCCAAAGTCAATGCTTTGCAGGGCAGAGTTGGCAGTGCAATCATGGCTGTAATAAGCAGAGATCATGGCAAAAGGAGGAGCAGTGCAAGCCTCTTCCAACATCCCCAGAACCACTCATAAAGCAGCTGTTTTGGAAATCCATTAGAACAACTTCATAGCCCTTCCTGTAGGTGCCAAATGCTACCTATTAATAAGTCTAAGAAAGGATATGGTTAGCTATAAACCTTGGAAGATTTTCAGTCATATTTTCTGTCAGCTTAGTCTGACCTTTTTTCTCCAGAAAAATTCTCTGATTCCATTGCATGGAGTAGACATCTCCATATTTTAAGCTATTGTTATTCTTTACAGAACCACCTAGAGACAATGAAATTAAGTAAATCAAGAATTGAACCTTGAGAAAGATAAAATATAGTTAAAATATTATTCCTGAAATATAGATAATATAATTGAAATTATCTATTTAATTTCAGATTAAAATAAAAAATTATCTTTCCTGTGTGCTTATGGTATTGGCACCTGAGATACTGATTTAAAACAAAGAAAGTGGTAAATTGGGACTGGATTCCAAGAAAACCAAAACTTGTTTTATATTTGAATCCTCATGAGTTAGTGAATTCAAGCAACAGCTTCACATCAATCAGGCCAAATCCTGAAGCACTCATAGTATTTGAGAACTGCAAATGATCAGCGTGCTCCAGATGTGGTGCTTCTCTTTCCTGCTTTGGGTGCAGGTGTCCCTAATTCCAGGTGAGGCATCCAGCTGAAGATGCACAGGAGCAGTACAGAGATTCCCTAAATCTTATTCAAAAGCCATGTTCACTGAATGAGCTGAACCTTCACTACAATAATAACAAAGTATTTTCTATTTGTGTCTATTATGGAATCAACTGTGTTCGGTTGATTTTTCCACATCAACTATCTTTGATAATCATGTATGGCCTACAAATAATAGCAATGCAACTGTAAGGAACTATAGATTTGCAGATTGTTTGAATGACAGAAACAACTCCTTATGTTCACTACAACAACTTTCAATTAGTTCTAATAAGTGTAAGTTTTAATGTTTAACCCAATGCCTCTCTAAGGATATGCTTGCAAGGAGGTGTAGCTATTAGCTGGTAAAATATAACACCATCTGATTAGGACAAATTATTTTCAAAACATAACTGCGATTGAAAGCTAGAGTGAAAGATAAAGTGACAGAACTGCTGCTATATTCTATTTTCAGCATTTCAAATGGGATATTATACCATAATTTATTTTAATGAGTAACAATTAAGAAATGGTTTCTCAAGATGCATGTAATTTCTTTCAGTTATTAGTTATTAGTTGTACGTGCATAAATGTGTTTAAATGTTGGCTTATCTGAGCTCTAGTAGGTGATTAAAGCCTTTCAGTACATCAATTTTTTGTTGTTTTAGAGTTGTGCATTGCAGAGACAAATCTAGCACAAGGCATTTATAAGAAATAGATCAGTAAAACTTAGAGAGATATTCCTTAATTATTACAAAACAATACGTAAAACAATATGAGGAATATGTCAGAGAAAATCCTGATACGCTTAAAACTGAGTTTTGTTTTATCTAACTGCAGGTGCATTTTAATGACCTCTGTCCTAATGAAATATTTACGTTAACCTGGCTGTAGAGTGACTTACTGTACTACATATTCTTTCACTTTATTAGGGTAAAGAAGCATTATCATGGGAGGCTATGCTAACAAGCCTAGACATTGCTTGTATTGTTAAAGAATAAGTTCACATGTCAGAGGAGGATAAAGACTTAGAGAAACTGGCACCTCTTTAACTGAAAAGGCATTCTACTTATCTCACAGAAAGCAGCCTATTTTGTGCTAAGAAGAATGGCTTAGAACAGCCTGTCTGCTATCAGCCATTCTGACATAACACAACATTTCTTGTGCTTGCTCTTACCCGAGCTGTGGGGGTCACAGGGGGAAGGAAGCAAATGCTGAACAATTCTCTGCAGAAGACAAACACCAACCTGACCTAATGTAGTGCATTGCAACCCCATCAGTATGAATCTCATGGGAATCAATGTCTATTCTTATAAGCTCACCCATGGAAATGTTTAAAACCAGGATATAAAGAATTATCTCAGTATAGAGAATTTTCTTTTTTTAAAACTTACAGTATTCTGTCAGGTTATATTTAAGTTCTTTAGGCCTCTATGCATCCAGAAACTTAAGAATAACAAATAAACCTTTGAAGATTATTTTGGTAGTTGATCTGTAGGTCATTAAAGATAGATTAAATTGCTTCAATAAATGTGGATATGTCTAACCACTGTGCGTGTATTGCTTATTGCTTTTGCTATATTTTAAAACATATTTCTTATTCCAGTTATGTTTAGCCACCTCAAAAGAACATCTCACTGTAATTAGTAATTTTCTACTACAATAACCTTTGAGGTCAGTAAATAATGCACTGTGATTTACGAGCCTCTCTTAATTACAAAGAGTCTTTATATCAGTTGGATGATAAATAAATGTCAATTAGGATCACATTTCAGTGTCCTATAGATCTGAATTTCAGTAGAAACCAACAACTTTGCTTGTTTGAGCTATGCACAGAGGCTTGGTACTTGGGTAATTTTTAACTATTAAAAGAATTGAAGAAAAAATAGGAAACGATTTAATTTTACTGTTTCTAAACAAATTAATTTTTGTCTGAGTAAGACTGCTGTGATCAGCACGAAGGTTTCCAGTATGCCAGTTCTCAGGATGTCAAGGATGTGTTTGTGAGGATTCTTTATTTGTTTTTCCATTGCAATGAAGCAAAGCCTGTTTTGTGGAGATATAAGGTTGAATAAATCCTTCTTAAGGCAGCAGCACAGAGTACATGAGCAATGCAACACAAGGAGTATTACAGTCTGCATAACAAATTTATTGAAGCCCTTATTTTCCTGTACATTTAAAATCTTTTCTTTTCCTGCTGAAGATTATATTCATCCTGAAACATTACCCTTCAAGTGTTAAAATGACAAGTGCTGATGAAGGTAAAGCTGATCAGCTGCAAGACTCCCACTGCTGAACATTATAAAGTTTCTGTTGTTCAAACAGCTCAGTTAATTATCCAAATGTGAAGGATATCAGAAGGGGACCTGCTGAGCTTTACAGCTGACTTCCAGGGAATTATCCATAATAGAGCCGTTATAAGAAAATTATGACAGATACAACGTACAGGGACTTCTGCTTACCTCCCCTGAGGATTTGTGCAGGACCTTATAATCAAACAGAGTTAGGACTTTCCTCAGAATCAAAGGGAAGCTACATTTTGCAGGGGAAAAGCAGTCCAATCAACTTCATGGTGTTTTATCACACAAACCCAGAGAGGATTCTATACTCATGCATATTAATTGCCTGCTGCAAAAAATGACTGGCATTCCTCTGGTGCCAGGGACTACTTGCTCAAATTCAGGTTCTCAAAATGACTATCAAGCCTTGACCACAGTAAAAATGTAGTCCTTGCTGCTTCTGTGTGAGGTTTTTGAGAAGCCATAATGTCCCTTTACAACAAGCACTCGTAATGGGTCTTTATGTAATAGCAGTTTTGGCTTTTTAAGCTGTTACAGTCAACATTTTGAGAACCTGGGACATTTCATAGCAAAAGAATTCAGGTTGAGGAAGCTTCAGTGGCAACTAAAGAATGTGAAAAAATGAGCAGTATTGAAGTGAATTGAGTAAAACATGGAATCTGTTAAAATCAGAAAAGGCAGAACTTGAACAAATCTGCAAAACACTGGCTGTTATTGCAGCAGCTAAAGCTCTATGACATCTTTATTTCTTGATCACAGTAACTTGGGCTAAACCAAAAGACATCAAACTCTTTCCTACCCTCCCAGAAACCATAATTTGTGCACACACCACAGTGCTGCACTAGCACAATGCTACTTAGTATTTGTTACTTTCCACTATTTCCAGTAATTACTCTCCAGTACAACTGCAAAGAATTTAATTCACCTGTGTGGGCATGCTCTGCCTGGGGAAAATTTCACAGGCTTGTTCAAGCTATGAAAAACTGAAGGCACTGAGGAAGGTTTTACTGAGCAATTAATCTTTGAATATTAACTGAATTAGTTTATCCAAATTAAATAATTAGTTTTCTGTGGCAAACAGTGAGAAACATTAATACTATTACATCTTACACCAAAGTTCACCATTATAATGATAAAAGCCTTTTTGAGAGGCCTATCATCATTCCATCTAGACGATATCAATCATTTCAGACATTCTTAATTTTTATTCTCTCTTTGAAAGGTTTTTTAACTTTGCAGTATACGTTCTAAGCAGGTGCACCTTACAGGTTCCATGAAATAATGTGCAGCACAATGAACAATTTGGGGTGAGATAGCATCAGTGAAAATTATGCCCTGCAATTATTACCATAAAATCATAAATAAGATGGTATAGTAATGGAACAGTAATGGAAACCACATTTCCATAATTAAGATAATGCACATTCTGTAGTACAACAGGTTAATTTGCAAAATTAATTTGATCTGATATATGGTCATAAAATTGTCATGATATTAATCAAAAACAAAATCAGTGAAAAGTTTCTCTGACATGACTGTTCAATTTTCTTTCTTTCTGTCTTTCTTTCTGCCTTTCTCTTTCTTTTGTCTCTCTCCCTTCCTTCCTTCCTTCCTTCCTTCCTTCCTTCCTTCCTTCCTTCCTTCCTTCCTTCCTTCATTCCTTCCTTCCTTCCTTCCTTCCTT
>JAWWMU010000180.1:7161143-7229121 GCA_035048155.1 Cinnycerthia olivascens | reverse complement strand
CCTTCCTTCCTTCCTTCCTTCCTTCCTTCCTTCCTTCCTTCCTTCCTTCCTTCCTTCCTTCCTTCCTGCCTTCCTTCCTTCCTTCCTGCCTTCCTTCCTTCCTTCCTTCCTTCCTTCCTTCCTTCCTGCCTTCCTTCCTGCCTTCCTTCCTTCCTTTATATTTTTGTAGACTTAGACACTGAAAACTACATAAATTCTTTTTCGACCACAGACTTCAGCATCAAGATTAGAAACTCCAAGATGTTTTTCAGATTTTACGCTACAAACTCCAGAAAAAGATTTTAAGAGTATTGTGTACTAACCATGAAAACTAAAATGTTCTGTTATTGGGAATATCTCAGTTGTTTTGACAGCATCTAATTATAATTTGTCTCTTTAACCATCAGTTTACCTAAGAAAATATGATTAGCTGTTTGCTCCCTGAGCCCTATACTTAAACTGCTCCTTCTCTGATTTAGAATTGCCTTGTCAAACTTCTTTAAAGTTGCAAAAACAAACATCTTGAGATATGTGTACATTAATGTCTTTCCAAGCACTGAATAGGAAGCTGATGTAATTTGAATGTGAAGCTCCTCAGACAGCACTGTAGACTTAAGGCCAAAGTTCCAGGCAGCATTCTGAAATAAGAAAATGGCTCACAGCAGGAAGCTTTTGGTTTATGAAAGAAACAATTACACTCTACTCTTACTGGGAAACCATATAGTTAAATAAAAATTAAATTTGTCTTAAATGCCAAGAACATACCATAAATATTTGGACTATAAAGCGACAGATGAAACCTCTCCATTCTGTGTTCTCTCCAGATCAGTGTCTTGGCAGCCCATTAGATTTAGAGGATTAATTGATTCATCCACTCAACGCTTGAGTCAAAACTCCAAACTAAAACTACATCCATCCCTGAGCCTACTCTTCATATAAAGAAGGGGGATGTGTGTGTATGGATGTCAGGACAACTGATTTTTAATAAAATGTTAGGTATTTTTCCCTAAACATAAGCCATTAACAGGAAAGATACATGGTATCTAAAATACCCATATTACTTTAAAATTTATTTTCACTTAAAACACTTCACGAGGAGGAAAATGTCGCTTCCATAGAATTTCTTGAATTTCTGGAAATGAATCCTTGGTATTTCTAATCAATAGCCCAGCAATACAAGTATTCATTCATTCAGAACAAGAGGCCTTAATTTCCTTCATCACTACTGAAACAGAGCAAAATTTTCCAATGTTTATGAAAGTGCTTTAACCACTGAGCTATGGGTTACACGCAGATCAGAACACTAGGAAATATTGTCTTAAAAGGTGGAACACAGGATGTCTTTACATAATAAAGCTGCTTTGTAGTTCTGAGGGAAAAAAGAAAATTTTGACTCCACTGCAGACCTGAAGTCTGGCAGATTGCACATGCCCTAGGCAGTATCTCTTATTAAGATCACTGATGACCAGAGCAAAAAAATGCAAGAAAAAAAAACAACAAAAAACCACAGCAAATAGTGCTTTTAATATAGACAAGCCCTGACAAACATCAGCCTTCCTTGTCTTATGAAATCATTATACCACTTTATTTTAAGAGATCCCCCTCTTGACTTCCATCTAATATGCATACTTTACGACTTTACTCTTCTCAACCTGCTGATTTTACTTCACTCAAGATGAATGTTAATTCTGGAAGGATAAAATCAATCCTATTCTAACAGGAAGATCTGCAAAGTCATTAGCACTTTCAGTGAATGCACCTTTTTATCCCTGTTTTTCTAGAAGTATCATTCTTTATTGTAATTTCTCCCCTTCACACTGAAATATCTCATTTAAAGAATCAGTGTAAGCAAACAGTGTCTTCTGAAGCAACAGACAAGGTTTTCATGAGAAATAATTGTTTGGTACATTTCCCAAGAGACTGCAAAAAATTATTTCCAAACTATACCATCCAGGAGAATAAAAATCCAGCCATTTCTCATTAAACAAGGTCTCTTGAGGGCTGCTTCTGTGCTATCTAGATACTTTTTCACAGTGAATTCCCAAACTTCAAATTGATTTTAATCAACTTTTTTTTTGCAACTCATTCCACATGCACTCACTCTCTATTTTTATTTATTTATATTTTAAAGTCCAGTGATTTTGAGATATTGTCTTTCACATTTATAACCTCAAGGGCATTTGAAGCTCTGATGACATTGAGATCACCAGACTCTAGATGACTCTCAACTTTTATCTTATTTATCATCCTTGTCTTGTTTTCCAGCAATATGAAGAGCAAGTACAAAATAGCCTGTACTTTTACTGAGTAGCCTGCAAAATCTTTCAGAATGGAGTCCTGTCCCCCAGAAATAGGTACCCCTTATCAAGTCCATAATTTCCAGCCAGTCAATATAAACTAATTGAATTTCCAATGATTAATGATCTATCCTTTTTATAGGCTTTCCTTATCTTTCTTTTCTTTCTAAATCTTGCCTGGGAGGTCTATACCAATTTTCAGTGATTTTTAAGTTTTAATTTGCCTATCTTTCTTCTTCATCTAAACTGTGCCTACTCAGGTGTTCAAACTACATATGCCATTTATTTCTTTTGTCAAGAAAGCTTCTCTGCCCATATTGCCATATGTCTTTATGTCCTGCTGTGTCTATGCATTTTACTATATATTTATCAAGGCATCTCAACCTTTATTCTTGGGACATATTTATGAAACAGGTATTAGGAAAAAGACATATTTGTGTACTTAAAATCTGTTTTTATAAGAAACTGGCAGCTCTGCCTGCATGGCATAAGTACTCTGAAAATGCATGCAGTCCTGAAGAAATGAGGTATTTCAATGATTGTGGCTTTCCTGGATAGTACCAGTCAAATCCAGACATCTTGCTATTCAGCAGAAGCTGGAGATATTCACCTCACCTGAAAAATCTGACCTTTAATTGCCTAATATTAGACAGTCATATCCGAAAATCATAGTTTCAACAAGTCTGTGTTACTGTATCCATGTCTGTATGATGGGATTAAGATTGCTTATGAATCACCTGTAAAGTTATGTTTACAATTGTTACAGAACACCAAAGACTCTTTCTACAAGGCAGAAGTGCTATTTATAGAGCCAAACACTTACACAAATAAAGAAGTAGCTACTGCAGCCAAGAATGATTAAGCTGTAATCAGACACAGGCTAAGCTGGGAAACTCTAACCCTTCTGTGTGTTTACACTGTTTGGTGCTAACTCTACTCTAATGGCATGGAGCAGGATTAGGTCAAACATAAAGATTTCTCACTATCAAAACTTCATTTCATTCAGAAGGTCACAAGATAATGGGAAACAGAAATCAAGTCTGTGCTGCTGTGCTGCATCAAGCAGCCCAGGGCAGTCAGCGTTGCTCAGCACTGTAACTTCTGCTTTACCGCAGTATCTCTGCTGCCCTCAGGGATTTTACCTTGTAGAGCTCAAGCAGGGCAGAAACATGAATTTCTGAGACCACAGACTTACCCCTTACAGAATTATTTTGAGTGTCATGAAAAGGTTTAGGGTTACTCACCTAAACCACTTACTTAGCATAGCGCAAAAATACCTTGATTTGTTTAATGGAAAGCTTTGATACTTTTTACAGGCATCACCTTGGAAACAAAATGTGAATATGTGATTGTTCCCTTTGCAACGAGAGAAGTGCTGGATTTACAGCCTTGACAGCTGATGTGCTGTTCACAGCCACTGACATGCACAGTTCAGCAGCAAAAGGCTGGAGCTTTCTTTTACTGTCCTACCAAGATGCCTCAATCCTGCCTGGGAAAGAAATTGCAGGTAAGGACACACACTTAGCTCCCACCTTCCCACAATTTCTTCCTAAATAGTGTTGTCAGTCATTCTTCTCGTAGTTTTTGTGACTTAGGGAGAAGATTCCTTGTCCACACTTATTAAAATGGTACACAAGTTTGTGTTTCAATATAGAGACTTTCTTTTTTTCTTTTTTATTTCTTAATTAATATATTTTCAATAAATTAAATGAACCAAGAGTAATCTTCTGATGCTGACTAGTTATAACATCATTCATGAGGTCATTCATGGTTTTACCAGGTAATGTGATGCTAATGGAGAAAAACACCTACTAATTTTGCACATCATAAAATTATACTCAAACTGACTTAAAATTTAAGATATGCTTAATCTATACTCAGGCCTCAAAGTTAAAACTTACTTCCTTTTTAAGTAATTGCTTTAATTGCAAATAATATTCAAAGGGACAATGTCTTCAGTGTTTGCTATTTTATTTGCTGAGAGAAAAATATATCCATGGAGAAAGGGAAGGAGTCATGTCAATTATTGTTTTGTGCTGCATGGTTATTCTTGCTAAATCTCTTGGGATGCCTCACCTTAGAGCTTTTACAGGAGGCTTGTCTCTTCTTCCTTCTGTTGATGTAGTAAGGCGCACAAAGCACAGCTACATTCTTCCTTTGCCAGCCATGGATACATTTTCAATTTCAATTACTTTTGATTGCTATATAAAAATTTAACTCTGGCTTGAATTTAGGAGCAGTTACAAAAGAGTATGGTATAATAACCAGGATCCCTCAGAGCATAAAGACAGACTTATTTGGGCACAAGTACTCACTCCACTGTAGAACACTTTTTTCCAGGTTGGATTATTTTTACTAATACATATGTGAGGCTGGTTTAGTAACAGAAGAGGTTCTAATAATGCAGGTGCTCTACCGTAAAACAACAAAAAATGGAATAGACTAGATATAGGCTAAATTTTTTGAGTGATTTGAAAATGTCTTCAGTTCCTTTTGCAGAACAAAACTCTGTTATATGTGAAAAATTACTGAAATATTACTCATGGAAATACTCACTGAAGTACCCAGAGCAGCAGCCCCTTTTTCCAATGTTCAGCTGTGGTTTTTTCCCCCTGAAACCCATCCAAAAAATAAAATTAATGCAAAACTGCTTGTTACTAAATGGGTTATATTTGCAGACATCAATCCATGCAGCTCTGGAGGCCTGGCAACAAGTTAATGAGGTTTGAGTATTCAGCAACTGAGATAAAACTGACCCAGAGAAACACCAGAGCTGTCAGTCTGTCATTTCAAGCTGGCAGTGTAATGAAACCTACAACAGAGGGCAGTTAAGAATAAATGCACAATAATAACCTGGTTGGAAATAACACTCTAACAATCATTTCCCTTATTTAGGGATAACCCTTCTTAACTCAGTAAATTGTTTGTGTATTTATTTACTTGACAGATATGCAGCAAAGGCAATAACCACATGGAATAAATGTGTACTTATTTAGCTTTTTTTTTTTTTTTTTTGCAAGGCACAGACACAATTTAATTTTAAAGACAATTCTCCAGGAGAATAATTAAGTCCATGTAACTCCAGTATTACTGCAAAAATACCTGTCACGAGGTTGAACAGCATTTAAATATATACTATTTGAATTCTGATGTCGGTACTCCCATTGTGAGATGACAAAAACTGAAAGCATATTATTGCTGAATATTAAATACACTGTTTGGATAGATCAGGACACATAAAAAGTGTGGATGCTCATTATAAATACTTCCATCAGAAATTAATTTCTCTTCCACAATCAAGGAGAAGAAATGAACTTAGCCTCCTCTCCCCAGAAGGAAAATTTGCCTCTATTCCCTCAGGTGTGCCCAGCACTCACTAAACCTCCCAGTGAGTCCCCAGGCTTCAGCTCATCTGTATGCTCCAGGGTTTCTGAGGCACCCAGCACCCATCCTGTCTACAACAAAGGAAAACAAATGGAAGCTGTTAGAGCATTCAGCTAATAGTTTCTTGCTGTAAACAGACATTACTGATCCCAGCCCTGTGAGTAACTCACACCCACGACCTCCCTGCCGCTGCGCCTTGCACCGGGTCACAAATGCACTGACCGAGGGAACGTTGCGTGAACTACTTAGACAGCAATTGTGTCAGACACCAAAAATAAAAATAACTGCAGCACGGAGCCTAGGATATTTGCCTGGTAGGTGGAACATGATGAGTAAAAGCTCGTGAAAAAAGAACTCATAGGAGAATACCATAACCTACGGGATATTGAGGGAAATGTAAAAAAAACTACCATTTTCATTCTGTGGCAGTTTTTTGAATGAATTTTATTGCAATCATTGAATCACTTCTGTGTTTCAGAGCTACTGTTTCAGCATTTCATTCTCATTCTAGCACTTCTGAAAATGCATTTTTGAGGAACAAGTAATGTAAAAGGAAAATATAATTCAGCTCTAACTTCTGATTGATCTGGCTGCCTTGTATCTCTCCATAGTCTGGTCAGCACCTAAAAAATATTTCCCAAGTTCTATTGTTTGGTGTGCATTGCAAAAAGTTAGAAAATATATTCCTTCTAGTATTTTAAACAGAAGTGAAACTGAAAAATTTTCCTGAGATATTTTGAAAATGGCCTCCTTCTCCTAAGATTAATAAAACAAACCAACCAAAAAACCTTCTACTCTTTTCCAAATTGGAAAGGGCTTACCTCCTAAGACATCACAAAACCGATATTTGTTCCCTTTTCTGTCTTATAAGTCTACTGTTTATCAATTGTTTTTCTGTTGGAAATTTATGTTTAACCTTGCTGAGGCTATATCTACATTATAAAAGTTTAGAAATATAGGGAACTCCTTAATTCTAGGCCAGAACATGTGGGTGATGCTCCTATAAAAAAGCTAGGAACATAAGAATTTTAAATTGCTTTTCCTTGTTTCTGCCACCTCTTTTTCATTTTTTACCTGTCCATGATTGTTTTCCTTTGGCATCTATTACCTTAAATTTTTTCAAGTTATATTCCATCTTTTCTGTGTTATATTTTGTGTTAAATTCTCATTTTAAATAAAATTAGAATTAAGTTTTAGCTCAAGCTCAGGAAATAGTAAATTTTCATGTCTGGAACTAGGCAATAAAAATCAGTGAATCACTCTCATAAATATGGCATGTCTAAGAGAGTAGAAAATGTTCCAGGATGTGTTTTTATTCTTTCTTTCTGTTGAGCATTATTGGTAATCCAACATGAAAAATGGTGTCATTTAGGATTTCCACAGGATCAGATGATACAATTTCAGGGAAGAATACAGATACTTTTAAAGTTTAGAACTAGACCTCCTCATTGATATTTTAAGTGCCACTGAACACTCTGGGTCAGTGATCTTCAGGTGGCATCATGGAAAGAGTTAACAAAAGTGAAGAACTGTTCTTCTGCTGTAATCTTGGTACAAAAAGGAGGATTAATTTTCCTTTAAAAGCCTTTTACCCTGTTTTGACAAAATCATTCTTGCAACACTATCATCAATTCTATTTTAAAAACATCTTACTCCTGAAAAGGTAAAAGAAAAAAGTAATTGCATTGATCTGAGTGCTGGTAATTTGCATGAGTTATGAATGACAGCCTGAGAAATCCCAATCAATTAAAAAAAGGGAACTTTGTAGATCACTTAATTGAAGTGGAGTAAGTGGAAACTTAAATAAAATCAACAGAAAAGTTACCGTTTTCAGCTCAGTACACATGATAAGACTTTGAGAGTCATAAGTACCTAATACCATTTCAGGAATTTAGTAGTGGGTAAAGATTAAAGCTTACTGTCTCCAGAGGGTGCTGAGCTCTTGATTCATGTTTTTTATAACATCAAGTCTGGATTATTGTAATACCCTGTTTGTACGCCTCTTTGATACAGTGGTTTGTCGTTCACAAGCTTCAACATGCACAGCTTAAAGCAACTCTGATCCTCAGTGGAATTGAACTGTATCAACATCCTACCAGACTTGATTGCCTCTTTGTCAGATTTAAAATGATTTTTAAAATGTGCATGTTACACACTTTTTTCACCTTTTTTTTTTTTTTTTCAGACTAACCTAATGATTTCTCGTTTTCTCTGCTTGCTGCTTATTATGGTGACAACTGCACTACTGGCTACAGACTCTGAGAGCAGCTGTGCCCCTGACATAACAAGAAATACAGTGAGAGAAAGCACTCAGACTAGGATAGATGTTAGAAACTCTACAGAACAGATTTCTTAATGCATGTTTTTGTTGTTCTCTTGTTTCGTGTTTCAAAGTGTGTCTGGCTGTGGAGAGGCAACACTGAAAACTTGAGAAGTACAGAACAATTCAGTCTTTATAAATATACTTTTCATGCTTGAAAAGTGTCATTGGAGAATGGTAGAGAATATTTTATGAATCTATACAAATTAGCTATTCCAGTTATATATTCTAATGAATCAAGGCAGCAATACGAACAGTTTCTGAGGATTCGTGGAAATGAAAAGAGGCAGGAAGTGATTGGAGAAAAATAGCACCAGTGGATAATAGTGAAAGCTTAAAGATAAAAGAAGAAGGTGTCATGAAGAGTGCACCACCACAGAGGGTAGATCTTTTAAATTGTCATTCACTGTATCTGTTCGTCTAAAGAAATATTTAAAGTAGAAAAAAAATAATCAAATATTTAGGCTTAATTTCAAGAGAATTCTTCCCTCCAAAGACAACTATAAATTTCATTGAAGTCTTCTAGTTAAGTAAATAGATGTTACCAGAATACTTGAATAACAGGGAGTACTGATACAAAACCTAATACAACTCCAGCTCTGGACAGAAATGCCCACAACAGAAATGTGTACAAGACCTGAATGAAATATTACATGAAAATTTTAGTATCTTAAACAATTAATTACAGTATTCCAGTGTATTGAGAGGTTTAAAATTCAAACCCTGGGACATTATTTTTTAAGGGATCTTAACTCTTTTCTAGGTAGGTAAGATAAATATGTAGAAAAATAAGAAAAACTGCCATGTCACAGAATGCAATGTTAAGTATCTGTAAGTATCTGTAAGTACAAACAACAATCGTACACATAAATTATTCAGGTTGGTCTACAGGAATTTAGTTACATTTTTGCAGAAAATGGAGAGAAGAGAGTCACTCTAACCACTACAAAAGTCTTACAAAATGACAGAAGCCTTGCTTGTTGCAACAGGCAAAACGCTAGAAGCTGCAACATCTCAAACCATCTTGTAATTATTGTAAGAATCCATTGGATTAGTGGATAATCCCATCTGGCTAAATAGAAATAAACACAAATCTTTCTTATTCTGATTCCCACCACCATTACAGCGAAGCATGACGTCTCCCCAAGTAATTTCAAGTGCAGGGATATGGCCCAATGTTATGTTAATAATTTCAAAGCTTTTTCTAGTATGAGTGTTTAGCTTCTTTTTTGTCTTACACAGTTTTACATTTTCTGTGCTTTTATCCTGATTGCATAATTCCCTAGTTGCACTGATAAATAATAAATTCATAATTCATAATAAAAAATGCTTTGTAGGAGTTCAGTCCCGGGTTCTTTCTTTCCAGATTAGTTTCTCCTCTAAAGCACTATTTCAGCATAATAATCTCAGATTTACATCAGGTTTGCTGAATCTTCAGATTCATTGAATATAATAGTGTAGACAAGACTCTTCCCCATTCTGATTTTCTTGGACAGTCCCTTATTTATAATCCTTATTCCTTGCTTTTATAAAAACACAGATTTCCTCAGAAGTGGTTTTCCTTCTCTCTCTCTCTTATTTATTTGTTTATTTGTTTGTTTTATTTATTTACTTGGCTAAGTCAACTGCTTTTTTTGCTATGGCACTGAATACATTTCAAATTGGGGTTTGCTAAAGTGTCTGCTGGATCTGCTGCTCACACCATTTATTACCTCCCTGCACTGAACTGGAGAAGCCTTTGAGTTCTGATGATAAGGACAGTAGAACAGAACAGTACAGCCTTGGAGAAGTAGAAAAAAGGGTGTAGCTCAGGCAAACTGAAGTAATGGAAAAGGCAAGCAGGGTGCCAGCTCAGCTGTGCAAGGCTGACAAAGCAGAATTCAGGCAAAGCAATGATACTGCACTCACCAAGAAGCAAGGGTGGAGGAACAGCACCTGAAAAGTACATTGGACTTAGACAAAAACTTTTCATTAAGAACAATGAGACTTCTACTAAAAAAAAAAAAAAAAGGGCATAAACTAGGCATTCCACAGGATTATTTAGGATTCTTTTATTTTTATTTTTCACATAACATGACTTCTCAAAGTGAAAAAAGAAGGGGCTGAAGGCCTCAAGAATTTTACCTGCCTGCTTTCTCTTTGTGAATAAAACTGGAGGCTTAGTACTGGAAGTCCCAATAAAGGAAGGAATTGCCAGGGAGCATTGTGTCAGATGCCCAAACCCCAGAGAGAGGCAGACATGCCCCTGTCCTCACCATTTCCTACTGGCTGGTTACACTGTTTTTCAGCCGATTTTCTGTCTTGCATGGTTCTATCAGACACTCATCTTCCTCACAGTGCACAAGGAGTCAACATGACCGAGCCTGCTCACAGAACAAATGCCTAAACAAGGGAGATGATACTCTTGCACTAAAGGTCCTTTGGGGTTCTAGGTGCTCAGCATTCTCTGAATCTGAATATTCTAGTAAGATTCTAGTAATAATCTGAATCTCTAGGTTCATTCAGTATTACTCTATGCCACTGAGTTCAGGATTTACTTTTGACATCAACATAATTTACTAAGCTCTGACTCTGCAGTCAGTTCTCTGCTTTTGTGTCATTTCAGCTGCCAGCACTCCAAATGATGCAAATATTAGTATGAACTGCTATCATAGAAGAAAGCCAGGAAGACAAAACAAACACTCCTTGGGTTTCTGGTAATTTTTTTGCACTTTTGAAGGGGTCTGGAATGTAAAGACAGGAGCTAAGCCTGCCGTTCACAATCCATTGCTTACTCAACCAGCAAACCCAGAGAGGTGAACAGCTAAGGTATTGGACAGATGTGATGCCAGCTAGATCCTTACAGTAGATATTCAAGCATATTTTCTTACAGCATATATTATGTCCTTTCTTCAAATAGTCACTCTTCTATGCTAACAGTTATATTCAACCTGAAAGCCTGGAAATATACTTTATTATAAACAAAATCCCCTGGGCTAGGTGACACAACCATACCCTTCCTAAAGTCTCTATGTTCATGAAAATGAGCTCCTTAATTATTCTCTTTTACACTCCAACTATCATTTACGTTTGCATGTAAAATGTAGAGATTTGTCCACAAGTGGTTTTACTTTTGTAGAACTCAGATAAATTTTTCCTCCTTATCTCAAAAAGAACAGAAGCAGATGGAGTCCAAGGTAATTTTCCCTTTGGGAATGGCAGATATGTAAAACTGGATCACTGGCATTTGATCCTGTAATCAGTGAAATGCTCCCAGATGGAGAATGCTTTCCTAACATTTCTTTAAACTTAAATGTCATGATGAAAAACAGAGAATGCAAAGACTGCAATGATAGTACAGAGAGCGCTGAAACTGATTGACACCAGTCACAATAATAAGGATATGAGAGAAAAAATTGTATTTATGTACATGAATTAAAAAAAAATCATTAAGTATTAAGCCTATTTACTTAAATTACAATATTCAACAAAGTTACCAGCCACTTATAATTAAGATAAATCAGACTATAAATTACTTATCTTTAAAGTGGGTAGAGACTTATTCCTGTTCAGAACTTCCCTTAGATACTATCATTGTTCACTGAGGTCAGGTTTAGAAATCAAATAGTGTTGTGTGATAAGGTAGTAAACATTTTAGTGCTAAAGAATAAATTTTAAAACGTTTAATCATTAATAATTAATTATTAATTATTTCAATTAGATATTTATTATGTTCTAAGTTTTATTTTAATTAAGAGGACATTCTGATAGAGACCTTTGGTTTAGTTTAGCATTCATTCCATAGAAAACTCAAATATTTTTGCTCTAACACACAATTACTATTTACAGAGAAAGAACTCAAACTGTGATACATTAAGGACATTTTTTTCTCTTGCATTTTGTTTCTGGAAATCACACCTGAAGCATACCATCAAAATTATATGATATTTATATTATATTCAAGGAACAGATAACAAAATATCCTAATGTCAAAAGTAATTTCATTTTTCCACCAAGAAGAATGAGGCCATCTCTAAACATATTAAAATATTATTCACTTTGACAATAAAACTAGTTCTGAGACATGAACTATTGCTATATTAGAGAAGAGAAGCAATCAGTATTCTTCATCTTCTAAGAATCTCTATAATACAAAAAATCCATCATTGTCTAATAGAATCATTAAGAACCTGGAAGGCAAATGTCTTTTCTTATTTTCAGTGTGAAATCTAGTTGGAAACAAGCACTTACAGTTAATTCACTTCTCTAACATCCAGAAAAGTTTGACCAGTAATGAATGAATATTATCCATATCTTTTTTTGAAATTACATAAATTTTTCATTACTATTCCATGGTGCATTGTTGTACCATTAAAGAACCCTAAAGGGATATATACATGGGGCTGCACTAATGCTCAACAGTGCTACAAATGATGATATTTCCAAAGATTTTAACCTAAAGCAGTTAGTTTTTCAAAGCTGGTAACTGTTATTACTCACTTGCTCTAATTTTTTTTTTCTACTAATGTATTGAACTTATTACAGTGTATTACACTAATGGCAACATTTGTGCTATATATGCTAGCTGCATTCTATAGAGGCATTTTTAAAGGTTCTTTATGCCAGTTTTAAATCAAGCAATATGGCTGTTAAGGATACAATTTCATGCATTTCATTAAGGAAAGCTTATTTTAACTGCGTGGCAATCATACCTTGTGGATTTAATGAAACACATGCTAAAAAAATAACAAACATAGAAATGTTGAGTAAACCTTTAAAATTAATTTCATGTGCAAAAATCAAGAGTTTGAGTACTTCAGCAGCTGGGACAGGCCAACCCTTTCCCTGAATGTATAAATTGCTGCTGCTCTGTATCAGCTTTAGCAGTTCAGGGATCATCACAGAGACCATTCCAGTTTCATGTTTCACGAATCAAGAAGCTGCATCATTGTGAAGGAATTTCTCTTTGCTTGAGAAAGAGAAGTGCTTCTGATGCAGGGACAGGTGCTTGTTTTTTACTTACTTAAAACTCAATCAGCACAGCCATTCCATATTGCTTGCTTCTCCTTTCTACACTGGGTTCACCCATAGTTTGCTTCCTAAAATCCACTCCTGCGCCACACTCCCGGTGGAGCCAAGTTGCTGAAGGGACAGGCAAACCTCCATGAGCATTTTGTATCACACTGTTTTCACAAGGAGAGAAATTAAACTAAAACCCTCAATTGCCTTCCACTGTAGTTCTCTGGACTTGCACAGGATGGGGGAAAGTACTATCCTAATTAAAGTTATAGGAATTACCATTTAAGTCTACTGCCAGCTTTACTGACAATATTAATTACTAAAGCTGGTGTGACTGTCTGAATCTTAATTGTAGGCACATGATTAACAGGGTTTGGAATATGAAACACATTGGGATTAGCACACAGTAGGCTTTGCTGCGATGCTGGAGACATAACACAGAAACCATAGCACACATACATCTTCAGATTTGTCCACCAGGGAGAAATCTCTTAGTTCATGGTCTCTTAGTTGTATATTTCATCTTCATGCCATCATCTTCCCATCACCATTACTAAAGCAGCCAATTCATTGCCATTAGAAATAAGTTTCATAATATTTAAAGAGCTCTCTGAGCATCACAAGTGTATTTTACTAGTGCTATCAAATCACAGTCTTGAAACAGCTTTCTTTCCTGCCAGCTCAAGCTAGTTTTGAGAGGACATAAATAGATATGTACTTCAACATCTTACTGAAAGCCACTGAGCTATCTAGACACGTTTTCTTTAGTTAGACTTTTAAAGGCTCTGTGACATCATATTTTCAAACATAGATTTAAATAAACCATTTTAATGGTATGTTGAATCATAGTTTTCTGTAATTTTAAACTGCTATGTTCTTTTTTTGTTGCCTATCTTTTTGCAAATGTGCTCTGGTTAGTGGGACTTTACAAAATGCAAAATTAATGACCAATTTTCTTATTTAAGACCAATAGCTAACGTCCCTTTTCTGTGTGAAAATACAAATATGAAAGCAAAGCATTCAGAGAAATGCTGGAAGCTCTTAGTTTCTTTGGTGACATCATGAAGCATGGTGGCAAATGTCATTTTAGAGCATTCTTCCATTTCCTATTCAAATGGTTAGTACAGTATATTTAGTCAACAGCAGATCAATGTCTTTGTTTCCCTCCTGCCAGGTATACTACAGACAAGGAAGAGTCATACTGCTGAACTATATTGCTGTGGGAGACAGGATTAAAATAATCAATATGACTTTTAACACATGTTTTTCATTTCGAAGAAAACTGTAAAATTCCAGTTCTCAGATTGTCTCCCACTAGCACTGGACTATGTTGTAATTATTATTTCCCATAGCAACTAACTGTAGAAATAGAGGGATAACTACACTAAATCAGATGTGGAGTTCATCTTGTCTGACAACCTTTTTTGGACTGCCTGATCATACAAGCAAAAATGCACAAGAAAACTCATATTTAAGCAGAAAGAGGTTAGTTGGAGAACCTCTAGCTTTCATGCCACAGGGTGCTAGCGAGAAAGCTGTATATGGTTACAATGCCAGAACTATGCTGGGTGACCCACCATGAGGCTGTCAGAGTACTTTAATTCCTAGTTATTGTTATAGACTTCACAGATTTCAATTCCCAGATGGAAGCTAGTGTTTCAATCACATGAATTCTTCTGGGGCCGTAACTTAAACAGCAAATATTGCAATGAAGGTCCTCTTTTCTCATAAAATCAATTTGGTTTCCATGAAACATTATACCTTACGCCTCAGGAAAGGTTCAGATAGTTGTCCTTGACCTCTCAAACTCATCAAGGTGTTGTTGTATTGGCGTGCATCATGAAAAATGTGGCACCGCAGATTTGCATTTGTTCTCTTTATTCAATGCATTGGCCACAGTCCCAAGTATGCTAAATTAGCATCATTTCATCTGTGGAAAAAAACATCTAGTGTTTATTTCCTAAGGCAGAATCTATTCCTTCTAGCTCTTCCACTGTCTGCAAAGCCAGTATATTATAGTGGGGTGGTGACAGTGTTGCCTAATCCAGCATTATCCGACTTCACTGGCAGCACTGCTGCACCATTCTGTGTCTAACTGGCCATCTGCTGTTAACTCTTTCAAAAAAAGGGGCTCCCATTCATGGGGGCAAACAGGCATTAATTCTCACACTGTCAAAAAATGTATGAGTAATATATTCAACCATATACACAGATAGAAAGAGATCAAGAAATCAGCAAGGAGTGGGACCTAATACAGATTGATGTAGTATCACCTTGATTACCAGGTACTCATTATATATTAACATCTTAATAAGTGCAAAAGCAAATTTTTCAAAGCAATTTTCATGAGTGCAGAGCAAGACTATGAAAACTTGCTGTTCAGAAACCTAGAACAAATTATTCTTGTCAAAAAAGGACAAAATTTAAAATTTCCAAATCAGGTTAATTTTTTGATAATGTTCGGTTGAGCGTGGCTGTTCTTCTCTCCATTCTCCTCTCTTCTAAATTTTGAATTGGAGGTACTACTAAAAGTGTCACTTAGAAGGACCCTGAATAAAAATCTTGCTGAGTAAGAAGCATGCTCATTCAGTTGCATGCCCTACTGCTTTCTACACATGCCCCTAAAGTTTAAAATTCTTCTTAAGTCATTGGTGATTTGGGGTTATATGCATTTGAAATGCAAAAAGCTGCCATAGTTTTAAAGTACTATGCTTATAACTGGGCATCTCTTAAGAGAAAGAAAACAGCCACTGAAACTTTCACTGAAATTATTCGTGTCAGGGGCCAAACACCACAAAATTGCAATCTAACTGTTTATGTAAAGAGACAAAAACAATAAAATGTGTAAAAAAGGAAATATGCTCATGCTGGCATTTCTGATGCACTTCACATTACGGAGAAATGTAATAAATTTAAATGTATAGAAACCTGTAAGTATTCATTTGCACACAACATTAGTAGCGAGATACATACTCGTGTGAATGAGGAGATCAAAGTAAATGTTCTCAATTTGAGTGAGGCTGGGAGAGGCCAGTGTTTCACCCTGAGTGAGCAGGTGCCCCTGAACCACACAATGAACAGCATCTCTGTCTCAAGACCTCCTTTGGCTAGCCCAAGGTTTCCAAATTTCCACTGTGGAAATTGCAGCTAAAAATGGCTGCAATAGAAAGGTAATAACTTTTTAAGGTTTTATGAACCTTTTTCCTCTCCTTACTTTCTAGGGAGACACTACTGAATGTATTCTGCATCCAATTTCAGCCTTTGCAGGGTAAATTTGAAGTTTCCAGCATGTTTGGAAGAGTGCAAAAATTATTTAATAGTGTCCCATGTGATCCCCATGTGATGAGTAAGGTTGGTAATATCTATCAGACAAAATGGTAAGGTGCCTCTTGTTTTCAAGTCATTCTTCAGCAATTGATGCTGTCAAACAATAATGTCCCACATTTCAGAGACTGGCCCTGTAAGTTTTATTCACATAAAGTTCCATTTTATAAATAAATTACTGAGGACTCAAGTCTTCAAATAAGTTACATGCTGAATTTACAACATACAGTTAGCATTCATGCAGTCACAGAATATCCTGAGTTTGAAGGGGCCCACAGGAATCACCAAAATCCAATCTCTGGCCCTGCACAGAACAGCCCCAAGATTCACACCACATGCCTATCTAAATATTTCTTGAACACTGACAGGTAAGAGTAAGTGAATAAAATTATACTACTGACAAATACAAGTTTGTGTCCTCTCTGAACTCAGGTCAAAAAGGATCCAGCAACCCTTAGAGCTCAAAAAACCCCAGGGAATCTCATGGAATTAAAGCAATTGAATTGAATAATTCATGTTGGACTGAGATCTTTAATTTGCAAAAGAAATACTGGAATTGCTTTCCTTCAGGTATGCTACTATCTTACTTCATTTTTATCTTGTTGTATAGATTCACCAGTAATCATTACTGAAAGATTTACAGAAACACAATTAGGGAAAAAAAAAAAAAAAAAAAAATGGAGATATCCACGTAAAGTTTGACAGCATTTCAGACTGTGAACTTGTTAGGAAAAGGGACAAAAATTCAAAAATGATGAAACAATCTGTTATTTTCTGTAAGAATATTTGCAGTGCTCTGCTGGTCCATATTGTCTTCTTTTGATGTACTTAAAAAAACTGGAGTCAGCTCTTCATCATAGCTGTTATCTATCTAATCCTCCTAGATTTCTTAGTAAATGAAGTGATTTGCAGGTTTTCTCTAAAATTTAAGGGATGAAACTTGTCAGTGTTTAAATGTCTGTTTCACTCATGAAGATCTGTCACAGGGAAAGACAGTCTGCAACAAATGCAAAGCATCAAAGTGCTTTGTTCTACAGCATATTTTTTTTTGTCTCCTATTTACATTTTCTAAATTGTTTCTACTTTTATTTGTAATATCTGGGGGAGCTCTGTCAGCTCTTGGCTCTGTCACAACAAGTCTCAGACTTTAACAATCCAGAATAGTAAGTTTCATTTGCCCATTCTCTTCAGAAAAATTACTCTGCACACATTCACTTATGTAGTTCTTTCCTTTATTGAAAGCTGACATTCTACTTGAACCACTGAACTTCATAAGAGGAGATATAATTATCAGTTTGGAGGAGGTCTCATTTTTTTTCCATTTATATATATACATATACACACACATGGAAGAATATAAAGCTAACTTTACTTAAATATTTGGTGCATACTGTGACTGGAGGCATTACAGGGTAGAAAGGCATCAGGCTAAGTCAAAAATCAGAACATTTTTTCATAGAGATTTTGGGAAGTTTACTGTAAAGAAATTGAAATTGTGTTTTAGTTGTACCTGATACATACTTAGCTCCTGTGGTTTTCCCATAAACATAACTGTAAAATTTGTACAAAGGAGGTTGATTTGTCTTTGTCTAGAATACACAACAAAAGAGACATATATCTAGTTTGGGCAGATATATCCTATATTCTATTGAGCAGGATGCTATTTAGTACTGTTATATTATAAATAGAACTTCAAAAATCACACTGGCTTAAGTGACAGTTCAAACAAAAAAGAATAAATTAGCTCCTCTCCTAGGATGTGACCACATACTACTTCTAATGGGCCTCACAAACACAGCAGATCAGCTCTCAAGAGGAACAGCTGAAACATTCCACCAGCCAAGGAATTTAAATTCTAACCATTTACCAGAAGACATAAAGGTCAGATATGTACCAGTATCTCTAGACACACAGATATGTTATCTCCATCTCTGAAGGAAAAAAATTATTAAAGTGAGATGGTACATGAGACTCAGAAATTAGATACAGGCGCCTCTGCTAGAAACAGCATCAGGTGGAATGTCACCCATGGGAAGAAAAATCCTCCCAAACTCAAGGTCTTAAAGATTCTGTGGATTAAAGGAGAATACTCAACATCAGGCCCCAAGCATGGCTATTCTTATTGAGGATTGTTTTGTTATTACATACCAACTGTGTGAACTGTTATTCTCACATAGATATTTTGGGATAACACAACTAACTAATGGAAGTATGACTGATAGCAAGTCAATAATGGGGGAGTAAAGATGCTGAAAATTCATCAGAAAGAGTGACTCTGACTGTGGATGCTTGGATAATTTGGATTCCAGTGTCTTTTCCTTTAAAAAAGACCACCATGCTATCTTACTTTGAATAATGGAAACCGAATGAAAGCTACACAGTTAATTCGTTTTATTTTATCCTCCCTCCAAAGCTTTGTTTCCCCATTCTATTCAGTTCACGCTACTGGTTAGAGCTGATCTCACTCGTAAATGAACCTCTTTGGAGATATAACTCTATTTATAAATAAAAAACAAATCAAGCAGGCAGACAGAGCAGCCTCTGTGAATGCTGAGCTGAGACAAAGTTTTTTTATCTAGGGAAAAAAAAAAAAATCCTATAAATTCTTTGTTAAAATGCCTAGTGTTCAAAATACAATTGCTAAATTGGGGGGTGTGGAGGATGCGGTGGTGTGTGGCTACTAGCCCTGGCATCAGTGTAGCCTGGCAATGCCTGGGAAATAACCAGGGGCACAACACCAAGTCGGGAGAATGAGGTAGCACATAAAAAGCTATGCTGAACAGCAAAACCGTTTGCATAAACAGAATAAAATCCAGGACTCTGTTTCTCACTCAGATCCTGCTAGATTCAACCGCACAGTTGAAAGACAAGAGTTTCAAACTCAATCCCATGAGAGATTCTTTCAGCTCCAAGTTATTCCCTATCAATGTAATATTTCTAAAAAGATGGAAAGATGTTTAAGGTTTTTTCCTCTATTCTTCGCTTTTAGTTCTCTTTTAAGTTTTAGCAGCAATTGAATCATTGCCCAGTTAAGTCAACTCTAAGTACAACAGAATCTCTTCATGAATATTCACAGAGCTTAATAGAAGAGTTGCATTCAAAAATCATATTTGAATGAAAAACTAGGACATCTGTCACACAGACAGGTAACCCTGAATAAGTGTTTTGTTGGAAGAAACTGAAAAAGAAAAGTTAGTTTCAAAAAAGAGACTTGCCTGGATTTTTACTCTAAGCAGCAGGGAAAGAGAGCCCAAATATGTCCCCAAAATTATATACATTGTTGAATTTTCCAATGTCAATACTGTTATCTTTTCAGCAAAAAATCTATGATGTATGCTGCTTATCGAGGAAAGTAAGTATTCCTTCCAAAATATGCTGGGCTTTCAAACCATTTTAGAAAGTGCAAGGGATGTTTCACAAATTTTAGTTAGAATTCTTACCTATTTGCATCAAGTCTTACTGTTGATAAGTTTTCTTCTATATGAAAAGGCAGTGAGAGAGGATTTCCAGAGAACTAGGGCAGGCTGCAGAGCATGCTGCTCTTCTGTGTCCATTGTAGAACACTGGATAGAGCTCCTAATAAAAGCTGTAATCACTCAAACTATTCAAATTCCACTTTTTGTTTAATTTGCAATCCAGTGCCACTCTGCAGTGCTTTGAAATTAGGAGATAAATAAATCTTTACAGTAACAGGTAAGTGTATGCCCACGAAAACTTATGCAAACTCAGGCACTGAAAAAGCCAGTGGGATGTCCATGCCCTGCATGTGCTCTGCAAGACCTTGTAGAATTGTACAGGTTATTGGTCACACGCCCATCAGGGCACTGCAGCATTTCTCCTGACTTGCAGATTCTATACTGACACCATAGCCCCACCCTTTTGCTTACATGGACAATACCAGGACTTTCCAAACAGAAAAAAAATCTGTCTTTTCTTCTTGTTGATGTGTCAGTAGCACCAAAGTAACGAGTTGCTCTGTTCCTTTTTTCTCACTGCACAGCTGAGTGTGAGCTTCCTTTATAAAAACATGTATATGTTTCATAAGCCACGTGAGAAATCTGGGGTTGAACAGGCTACTCCAATTTTGAGTTTGCTCAAGTTTAGAATACTTGTGGGTGTACACTACTTACATATCAAAGTAATTAATGTGACTTTAAAATTATGATCTTTTAGAATTAGAGAAATAAGGTTAGTTTTCAAAGAGCCAGGCTTTTGAGCATTTGATCAAAATGGATCAAAACTTTGGACAGAAAATATTTTGTGTTTTTAAATACTCACTTTCCATTTAATTTCTATTAAAAAGAAAACAAAACAAGTTAAAAGAAAATATTTGAGTTGTTCTTTCATGATCTCTATTAGTACATATCTTCCTTGAACCTGAGCTATCATGTCTGGGTCCTACCCAGTGGAGTTTATAACTTGTTTGATCTGTAACTATTTGGTTTTGTGCCTCCTGGACCAAGTTCCTCTGGACATATCTGACCTTAAAAGAATTGCTATTGACTCGGATATCATTAATTCAGCTGTCAACTTTAGTAGCAGTTTGACTGGAGTTAAAGTTAAACCATCCTTTACCTAATCTAGTTTGCTGGAATCCACTCAGTCTGATTGAGTTATCCATTTAATAAGAGACCTTTCACTAAGATTTTCTTAATACAGAAAGGCTATATAAAACATTGAAATCCTTATGTATTGGTTTAAAACCACTAAGACTTTCCTTTTTCATGCTTGACATCATTGTGAAGGCTCAAAGCAGTCCAATTTGACATTATCAAGTAGGTATTTCTCAGTTATTTAATGGCAAAACTCTGAACAGAATGTATATGAGAGGATACACCCTGTCATGTTCATAGAACTCCCAAAAATCCACTTCAGCTCCTCATAAAAACACATTGGGACTGATTTGCTGGGGAATCAAGGATATTTTCTTCTCCACCTGTTTTAGAACTACCCAGTATAAAGTAAACCACAAAGTCATCTTGCACTATAGTAATTACCATAGGTTGAACTTGCAACACTCCCAATTCAGCTTGAATGAGTAAAATTATAAACTGGACAAAAAAAATGAGCTGAGAAGCTCTTTTACAAATTCTGTAAAGGGTGCAGAGATGAGAGAGACTTTTATTCTGTCTGTAAGATGTCCTGATTACGTTTGAAATATCTTTGCAGCTTTACACAGTAGACAACCACCAGGTATCATGTAATGGTCCCATCCAAACAACAGCCTGGGCAGTAATATTTCTCCTGCCAGTCATATTCATTATCTGTGCCACTCATTTTTGAAAAGCATGGATAATTGCTAAGCTTTTCCAATTTATAGCTCTATGGTAAATACTTAAAAAAATGTTTTAAAAGTTATTTATATTACTGTTTCAGTTAGGCAGTGAACTGCTATTATGTCACAGAACTCATTAAGCACCATATATTTAAAGTGTTTCTGACCTTTATGCCATGCTTGTAAAACAAAGGTTAGAGTTCCTACTTATTGTCTTATTCTAGCAGTGATTCTGGAGGGAAAAAAAAAATCTTTATAAATGTCCATTTCAGATTGACTTCCTAGAAGGATGTTCAGCAGAAAGAGTTAATAAGGTCTTTAGCACTGTTTAACAAGTGGATATTTGGACAAAAATTAGGTGAAGATATTATTCAAGATGTTTACTGAAAAAGTATATCCAAGTCTGTTCTCCAGGTGATTAAATCATGTTGCAAAATTTGAGAAAGTAGCAAACTGCAAGGATGATTTTAAGGCTGGAAAATCTGCCTTACAGAAAGAGATTTAATAGGTTGAATCTATTTAGTTCATCAAAGTCAAGCTTAAGGGATCTGTAAGAACAGACAGGGGGAGGGTGTATCTTTCACCAGAGAGTTTTTCCACATAGCAGGCTAAGGTGCAGCTATATCCCTTGACTGAGAGCTAAAGCTCAAAAAATGGAAATTAGAAATAAATTTTTAATTAAACAGTAAGAATTATTAACCAGTGAGGAAACTTAACTTGGGATGTTCTTCATTCCCTCACATTTGAAATGTTTAAAACAAACCTGAGTATTCCCTTTTATTTCTTAAGAGACATGATGTGTAGGCTTGATGTTGAGCTGAAAGATTATGAGCCAGTCCTTGTAGTCTCTTGCACATACTTTCACATTTCTGTTGTTCCCTCCCTGGAATAACAAAACTTTGTGTCTGAAATGTTCAGCACAGGCCAAGAAAACTCTGATTTACCTGCAAAGTCCCACTAATGGACCCTATGGGGTCAAACAAGGGGTTGACTCATTTTCTGGTCAATAATAACAATTTAAAAGGCACTTTCATGGTGATGTTATCTGATCTACTCAATGAGATGAATATCCAGAAAATTCCCCTTTTTTGCTGCCAATTATTGCTACATTTTATTGCTACAGCTATAATCTTGCTAAGAAAAGAGGAAAACAACATGTAAGTGGAGTGAAGGACTTATTATGTGCCCATTTAGTGTTTTAACAGGCTATGATTACAAATTATGTAACTGAGATCTTAAAAGAGTTGAACCTTTAGGTGCTTTTAGAACTCACACCATTAATTCTAGTTCTCAATTACTTAATAAAAACAAGAAAGTTGCCAGTTTTCCCTGTGTGTTTCTTAGAGGTCCTGGTTGTTTAGTTTAATACAAAAAACTTCACTCTGTGTGAAGTTTGTTTTAAGGCAAAGAAACCATCTAAGCAAGTGATCACATAACATTCCACCTAACCTCTGCTAACAGAGGTTATTACAAACAGCAAACCACTGTAAAAGGCATAAACCCCTTATTCAGAAAGCTGCTCACTTCTCAGTGTTACAGCTTTCGATAAAACTTATTCTTGATCCCAAGTAGTACTCACTATGAGTCCTGAACCCCAAGGATTTATTAACCTCATCACTTTCATCACAGTTGTTATAGCTGTAAACGCTGTTATTCATATGGAAAAATCAGCCTTTAAAGTGCCATGGCTGTATTATTACCTTTTGAAGCTTAATCAGCAGTTCTCTGCAAAGCTGGTCTCATTACTTGGGATGACAGGGAACTTCTTATCTGGTTGAGGAATCTCAATGGAATGTTGCTGCATGGGACTTCTACCAAAAGAAAATGTTTATTGACACTTACATTCAAATATGGATTACTTTAAACATTTCCCAGAACATAACCTGTATACAAATCAAGGGTCTAAAAATGTACTCTAAAACTTTGGGTTATTTCTTTTTTCTCTATGCAAGTAACTATCATGGTGCTTCAGGAGTTGTTCTCAGACCTCACCTTCCTGTTCAAGTGAAGCAACTTCAACCTCCCTGACCAGCTGCTTCTTAGAAGCCCAGTATTTACTCACACTTTAATTCTATGCTTCTTTAGAGCCCATTTAAATAGTGAGGTGTAGGAAATGGTTTTCTTGGAAATGCTTTCATTTGATGTTATACTGAAAGAAATTGTGAACTAATTTTTCAAGTGCGCATTATAATATTTACATAGTTCAGACCCTATTTAGATATGTAATTTGGCCTGTTTGTAAGTGAAGGCCTTCAGAATTTTGAATTTTATGCTGTAAAAAACTCAAAAATAAAAAAGAAGCATTGGGAAATCTTAAAATGGATACAACAAATACTGAATTTTCTTCTAATGCTTCATCAAAGGCTTATGTAGCTGAAACGCCACCTAACACAAAAGTTGCAGTTCACATTAGTGAATAAGATCAATAGGGGGAAGAAATGAACACAGGCACAAAATCAAGAGCATGGGGTGGGTAGGTAACCTCAGAAGTAAATCTTTCATCAGCACAGCATGTGGGAAACAACTGTGGGGAAAGAATGGGCAGGGAGTCTGAGGAAAGCAGTGACAAAAGCAGTATTTTCTGTGTTCTAGATGCTCTGCTACTAGTCACATATTTTCTTTGTACCCAAACCCCACCATTCACCAATTTCGGAAAGTTGGGTTCTCCTGTTATTTTATTGCACACTTTACAAATAAGAAGCAACTTTATATTTGTACCTTCAGGTAGGACACATGAGTAGCTAATTTCATATCCCTTGGTGGACATCTCACTCGCATTTACAAAACAGGGTTTAGAAGGCAATATCCTTTGAGGGTGGATTTCACTCTCAAGCAAGTAAAGCAAATTTATGCACAGCTTCAGTTAAAAGCAGGGATTAGGATTTCCAGCTGCTATGAACAGGAGTACTGAAGAGCATCCTAACACCTGGATACAAACACTGTGGTAGTGGAATGGATGTAGAGAAACAGGAAAAAATATTTTATAGCCCTGGCTGCTGCCAGCCAGCAGAAAGTTGTAGCTCACCAGAACATTTCTCTGTATGTAAAATTGCCTTCAACTCAATTATACTACTAATGAAACAAAAGTTGGACACACACACATACAGACAGTAAATCAGCTTCTGCTTTTTTCCTTTTGAATTGTTTTCTAGTATCAAACATCAGTCCTGAATCTGCAGAGCCTGGCAGTTTAATTTTCTTAAGTTTATCTTATTTATTCCTGATATCAATATGTTTGTCTAATATTTAGACAGTTCCTCAGAAAAAGACAGTAGTCAGGTTTGGGTTTTTTTAAGAATACCATTTTTCAAAGACTGAAAGAGATATATGTGTACAGACCATACCACATTTCTTTATTCCTTTATATGATATATTGATTTTTCCTACAGAGGTAGTATGAGGGACTGAAATGTTATGATTAATGGATTAAACATTGTTATGAAGGACTTTTTGCCCCTTATGATCAATTTTGTTCTTATTAGGTCTTTAAAATCTGAAAATAATATGCTGAGAAATCACTTACTTAAAATTTCTGCAAAGAATAGTAGACTCCTTCAGCTTCTCTGGGATTAATTTCCACCTGAATTGGGACAGACACCATTTTATTTTGGACCAGCCATGCAGACCAGAATTAACAACTTGTGAATGCAGGACCAAAGGGACTTGGTTCTTAATCTCAAAGTACAGTTTCTTGGTAAACGCCTGCAAAGAAACCACAGGAGCAGCTTGAAGAACCACTGCTGTTCTGGACCACTAAAACAGTGCAGAGAGGAACAATGATATGTATAAAAATATGGGAAAATACCTTAATTTAACCCTGGAACCCAGTATTCAGAACTCGTTGGTTCTTTGTTGAAGACAATGGAATGACAGACCTTCCACAATGGCAGGTGTTGGGCACCTGCATTCAACACCCTCATGTGAAATATTTGATGACAAACCACTCTACTCAACGATGTAAATGCAGAAACAAGACTGTAAGAAACGAGCTTTCCAAAATTATAACTGAACAAAATTGTTTTATTTCAATAGTTTTCCTAGGGGTTTTTCTTCTTTTCTCTTATAGTCAGTGGCAGAACCATCACTTAAAAATTGTTACACTGAAAGTACATAATTAAAACCTCAATTATGCACTAGAACTTTACTTTCAAATTATAGGATTATTGCATTTTTTTCTCATAATTAAGCATTATATGCTAATTCTGCTTTCTTCCTTAGAGGCATTAGCATATAAATACAGACACTGACTGAATCTGCAATTCTCTGTGAAAGATTAAGTTTTCAAATTTCAATGGACAAACCATTAATTAAAAAATAAATATGCTTCGTGAAATTACCGTTGCTTTAACATTTCCATTAATAAATGTACATCTTAAATAGAAGTGATTTTAATACTAAATTGAACAAGATTAAAAAATGAAATTTTAGATTATTAAATTCATATTTACTGTTTTACATGTTATATTTTCTTTAAAATATATGCCTTTGGATTAGAAGTTATTTTCTTTTCCATTTCAAATCATTAAAAAAAAAATATGGTTAACCATTTCCTGGTTGACATTTCTTATCTTTTGCAGCAATTCAAAAGATCAGGTGGCATAGCCTCAATATTAATTATTAGATGTTGTGCTGGGTCGGCCTGGCTTCCAAGAGCCACACCACCACAATTAAAGACTGTGGCAACATTCCGAAGAAATTTCCTGAATTGGAAGAAATCTCAGAAATATGTTTTTCTATGAAGTAAAAGAATTTAAGTCTTCAGCTGCCAAAAAAAAGCAGGAATCTCATTTCTTCTTCATATCCTATCCATTCTTTGTGCTGTTACTGACTGAAATTAGAGATATATATAGAGATATCCATATCCATTTTTCTAATCCTAAAACAGGCAAAGACCATGCATTTTAACCAATGATGTAGATAACTCTCACAACATCACAGGTGAAAATGTAAGGCTGCTGTGTGAGAGGTGACATGTTTGTTTTCACTTTCGTACAAGATTCCTCTACAAAGAACCCCCTGGCAGGAGGGGGTGTTCTCTCCATCTTCTGAGTTCTCACCCAGCTTTTAGAACGTGGCAGAAGCTGTGACATCCACACCAAGGAGCAGCATTCACCTCCCAGGCAGGAGAGCATACAAAAAGATCAAGGTGCACAGAGTCACGGGGGGCTTGACTTGGACATTTTTTGTTTCAGTCTACATTTTGGAGAAACAGGACAGATTTGAAAGAGAATTCAGAATTAAGTAGCATAATCTTTCTCCTACAGCCTGCCAAATGTCAGAGTCTCTTCTGTCTTAAGCTGACAGCCTTTGTAAATTGTTCTGGGTGATATTTGCTAATCCAAAGGGAATTTTCACATCTTCCTTTGCTTATGAATCAGATAGATGGTGAGCTCTTGGCAGCTGACCAGAAAGATAGTGCATTTCCCTGCTGCATTATCAATCAAGAAAGTTTCTTACTGTTCTGTGCTGCAGACACATTCTCTCACACACTAAATTATCTCCGATGGACCGATTGCAGCGAGGTTAGCACACTAAAGCCATTTGACTGGAGTGCATAAAACTCTTTACTGCTACACAGACACAGCTGCACCAGCAATTCATATCTTTGAGTGGCCCAAAGGAGTTTTCTGTATGGCCTTTTCAGTAGTTAATATATGTTCTGTAACAGCTTCTCGGGCAAGTTTCTTCCAACAGTGCCCTACAGGTTATATAGACCACTAAACCCACTAAATATCCTGATGACACAGAAAGATGTTACACATAGGAAACAACGAGCAGCTCAGTGTGCCTCATAGCCTCAGCTCTGTTCTGCAAACCCTCTATCCAACTCAGTTCAGAAAATATTGGTAAATCCCACAGAAATATCATACTAGAGCAAGAAAACATTTCCTTTCTACCTCAGGCAAGACACACATAAAAAAAACCTGGCTTGTCTGGTTTGTTCTCAGTGATAGCAGTTATCAGTGAGGTCCCAGCTCTCCCTGTAGTCTTCCCTAGTCCTCTTTCTACAGTACTTTATTTTTGTTGGCTTCGTTGCTCTTTTTCCCCCAATAACACTGCTTTAAACTGTGTACCCTGTGCTTTGAAGATACTCATCTCCCACAGCACGGTAATTAGTAAAGCAAGAATGTTTTTGCTGCCAGGTTTTGGTGATGGGGGTGTTACAGGGGTGGCTTCTGTGAGATGCTGCCAGAAGTTTCCTCCACCTCCAGCAAAGACAATCCCTGGCAGCTCCAAGATGGATGTGCTGGTTGCCAAAGTGGGGCCAATTAGAAGCTGTGTTAATGCCTCTGTGACAACATATTTAGAAAGAAGCACCAATGAAGACACCAAGACCAGTGGAGAAGGAGGGGGAGGAGGTGCTCCAGAGTTGAGATTCCCCTGTGAAGGAGACCCATGCTGGAGCAGGTGGATGCCTGAGAGGTGGCTGGCAACCCATGGGAGGTCCATGCTGGAACAGGCTCCCAGCAGGGACCTGCAGACCCCTGGAGAGAGGAGCCCACACTGGAGCAGGTTTCCTGGTAGGGCTTGGGACCCTGTGGAGGATCCACACTGGAGCAGGCTGTCCTTGAAGGACTGCACCCTGTGGAAGAGTGACCCATGTTCCACGATTTCAAGATAACCAGAGAAAACCTGATTTTGGATAAACACTGATATGTAAAGGGTGTTGAAGAAGGCAGAGAAGAGATACATATAGGTATATCTTTCATTCTGACTGGCTGCTCTGAACAGGAGTACTTTCTCTGAAGTGTGCAAAAGCAAAGTTCTCCTAATGAATATGTGATGATTTTCTATATGAAGCTATTTATTTTTGCTTTTCAAGGAGACATCTGTGTAAAAATATCCTCCTAAAGATCCAAGAAAATCAGTGCTGAGGAACAGATCAAAATCAAATTCTAAAGATCTGGCCTCTTACACCTGAGGGTTAAACCACAGCAGAGGAAAGCCTAATTCTACCTGGATTGGTGTTTCGGATCAAGCACTTAACTCCAGTAAAGCAGTATTGGTAGTTGAGCAGAAATTTATATCAAAGTACTCTCTTAGACTATTAGTTATTTTATTCTGTTCCCATGTTGCATATCAGTATGTTAAAAATTTTCAACTATTGTTTAGAAAGGAAATAAATCCCCCTTAGCAAATCCTATATTCCATCATTCCATAAAGGGCAGAGCAGAAAACTCTACCAGGCGGAGGAGCACTGTGTAGAATGTGGTAAGTACATTCATTTTGCAGGTCACAGCTCTGTGTGCCAGGCAATACCTGCCATTTAGTAATAGTGGTCTGGAGAGAAAAACATTTGGCTGTAGCTGATGAGCTGTTTTGCAGCCTCCTTCAGTGTTAACAACACTGAACAAAGGTGATAGTGGCTTTACCTCACAAGGCATTCCAGGGGGCTCTCTGTCCTGGTGCAGTGTCACTGATGTTCCAGTCTGCAGTGGATTTAATCATATTCTCTCATATGGTTCTCCTGTGCATTATTACTCATTCATTATTACTTTTATTAGTCTCTATTTCTGAATGCACCCCTTTTTTCCCGAGCTCACTTTACAGTAAGCCCAACAGAAATGAACCAATATGAATATCAAGGAAATTCACAATGATCAATAGCTCCAAAGAGCTCATTATGATGATATTCTATGTCATGACTTCTGTCTACTACACATATTCTATGACTGCTAGAAATGAGAAAAATGTCTTTTTTTTTTTTTTGCCTACTCATCTAGAATAATATTTTGCAAAACACATGAAATAATGTAGCAGGTTTTTATTTTACACCAATGTATCCACTAAGCACTCCAGAATGACCATAGGAACTAATCAAATCAGACAATGGGATTGGTGGTATTAATCATGTGGGATTACGTTGCAAGAAATTTTACTATATGTGTCAAATCAGAATAAATTTCAGTTGGGGAATACCAGGAGAAACACCATGCCACTGGCACTCAAAGCCAAAACTCAAGATAAAAAATGAAATTTTGTTTTTATTATTTTCTTCAATTAAATGAAAACATGAATGATGGGGTCAAGGAGAACTAACACATTATGATAACTTGGATTGCTGTTGAAAGAAGAATATATTTACCAAAGATCCTGTAAAGTCTGTTGCTATCTTTTTTCTTTTTTTTTTAATTTTTAAAATAAAAAGAAAGAAACTGTATAAGAAAAAAGTCTTTAAATGTTCCTTTAAAAATAGAGACATTTCCTATTCACAGGCAGTGTAGTATTTAAAAAAGAACAGACATATTTTTGCCTACAAAAGACAACTGATTTTGATGAAATCAAAACTGCGCACTCTACAAGAGGAAGACACACATGTCAGGGCAAATACCTGTATCTGAATAAAAGATAGTTTTCAAAGACAACTACTGAAGGTAATAAATAAATATAGGGCACTGCCTGACACAAGTAGATGGACACAGGGGCTCATCCTTAAAAGAAAATGGTTTAGGTTTTTTCTCCTCCCGTTCAACTGAATCAGACCACTCAAATGAGACGCAGCTTCTCAAATGAGAAACCATCTTAAAGTAACTTCTGTCAATCTCAGCTGACCTTAAAAATTTATCTCTGTGTTTGGGTGGATATCAAAGCATACTTCCAAGGAGCAAAATAGCAAATATAATTCTCTTGTCTTTTTGTTGGCTGGCAAGCAGAAAGTTTCATATGAAGCATAATTTTATTTTAAAATCTAATGAGTTTAGTGTTTAAAAGCATTTGTGATAAGATTTGGGCTCAAAGATGGATTTTGCATTTCCTCATAAAATAAAAAAGCAAAAGTCATCTCATATTGACTTGCCTTGGTAAAAAAACTATGGACACAATAGTTTCCAGCAACTGACCCTTAATTCAATTCACAGTAGTCAATAGCCATTCTGAACATTTTAGTGACTCTTTTGAGGGTCTAACTGTGTGATAGATTCTGCCAAATAGATCATCAAGAGAAGAAAAAACCCAATTGACCTGCGCTGCATATACTGCCTAGCCCCTCTTCACAAGCTAGAACTCCAATTTGGCATGAAACTCAGCCTGATACTTTTTCTGGAAAAAAAAAAAAACAATAACCAAAAAAACCAACAAAAAAAAATCTTACGGAAAAACCCAAGATAAATGATCCCACTCAAATCCTTCCTTTCCAACTGTTAACTGTAGCTTGCCAGCAAATCATTTTTTTTAAAGAGTCTCAGGCTTTTTAGGTGGATTCAGAAAAAAAAAATTATAAATCATTGCTCTTTATAGCTGGGTGAGCCAGACCATACCTCCCCACCCTGGGGTCACTTAATAGTGGTAACTTGGTTTAAAATGTTCAGAAGAAAAAATAACCTAAGCTTGTTTAAGCTCCCACTTACAGGTAGGACCCAATGATACACTCACAGGTAACACTGTGATTCTGCACAGACAGTTTTAAATGAAACCATGAACTGAAAAGGTAATTAATTTATTACAAAGGGCTATTCTTATATGTTATAGTAATGGCTGAAAGCTTAAAGGTTTTTCCACTTCAAATAATAATATTAATATTTCTTTTGGAAGATCAAAAGGAGGTTGAAAAAATTATTTCTTTAAGAAGCAGTAGTCTTCTGAAGCAATGCCATTTACTTTCAGCCGTGATGTGATTTCCGCTGGATATAAATGTGCTGAACCTCAATCAGGATGCAGAGCAGACAGTTAAAGGAGAACTTCAAAAAGCCCTGAAAAAGGGAAACCTGCATAAAAGTTCACAGTAATTTCTGCATACAGTTCTGAAAATGAAAGGGCTTTATAACATGAGTTCTCAGTTTGCAATTTAAGGTGCCTTGTTCATCTAAGATGCTTTTCTTAAGACTGCTTTTTGCTTTAAGATTCAGACAGACAAAAATTAGCCTTTAGATGTTTTCTCTTTTTAAAATTCTGTTTCTTCTTACCTTTCTGAAGCCCTAAAGTCTTTAAAATGGAGCTTTCTTTATGTAGCTTTTTTGGACAAAAAGAATACCATCTAACTGTATCATTTTCCACACTTTTAATATGAAGTGTTAGAAAAGTAACTCACCTCAGTGGATATGAATGACTAATCCCTCAAAAATACGGATAAAGAAAATTGATAATAGCTAGTATGAGGCTGTAAGATAAAGTATATCCTATCTTAACACAATTTTAATATTTTAATACATTTCAAATATCTTTCTAATTACGAAAAATTAAGGCATATGATTTTAATAAAGTACTGGGAAACCCTCCAGGAGACATAAGCTTAATGCAAGCCATATGTAAATCCAGCTCTGTGACTTTGTTATAAGTATATGGCATATGTAGAAACATATAAATATACTGGGTTTAAAATTCTGGTTTGAAAACAGCAACTTTCATCTCAGATATATTTTGATGCAAATATAAGAACTTGCTTCACACTATAAAATGTAAATAGTCAGTTCCCTAGAAATGACAGAGAGGGAAAAACAAAAATGAAAATAATTTTATAGGAAGAACTATCTAAGAGCAAGACCATTCAGAAAAATATTGACAGATGTAATGAAGAAGAATGTGAACAGAGTAGCTCATACTCTTGCAGAATGCAGAAATAATGGGGTTTATTACAAGAATTAATACGAGACATTCATGGATTCCAGGAATGGCAAGTTGTTAGGGCTTTTAAAAGCCTTGAGTAAGTCAGAGAAAATGCAGGAAATCAGCAATGTCATTTATATGCCAGCAGCAAAGATGGCACCACATCAGATTAGACTGACGGGGAGATGATGAGCAAGTCAAGGCTGATAGGAGCAGTAGCCCTGTGCAGCTAGACCACAGGAAAACAAACTGGCTTTGCAACAGAGGAAAACAGACTGTGGGAAATGTAAAAAAGCATCAGGCCAAAAGAGGAATTAGATTTCCAACAGGAGACAGGGATGTGGCAGGTGTTACAAAAATAATATTTTCCAAAAGCACTCAGGCCACTCAGAGCAATCCATGATGGGATGTAATCATCAGATAATAGTCTCCTGGGAGATAATGTCATTAGTACAGACCACAGGGATGACTCTAAATAGACAAAATATCGCACATCAGCTGCTTCAGTGCAGAAGGCCTCTTCCTTTTTGTCAGTCACTTTCTGTCCCATTTCCCAAAGCTATAACCAGGATTATGACCCTGCTGTGTGTTGCCCATGAGGAAACAATTGCGAGAAGTATTGCAGTCTCTTGCTGGGAAATTGGGAAATTCAGCAGCAGCAACTGTGAAAGTTTGTTTCATCGTTACTGTCCTAAGCCCTACTGGTATAATTTCCTTCTACCCTGACCTCAGCATACAGAATATATCTAATAAAAAGATTGGTGCAATACTTACACAACCAATATGATAAGGACTTGAGGAACCAAGCTGAACTCAATGTTTCAAGAACAGAGATAAAGCAGGATTGCCAGGATTCTGCTGTGGGGTGCACACTCCACAGTTGTTTAAGCATGGAATTATTTTTTTTTAAGCTTCTCTAATTTTGATGGTGTCAGTAAGATTCTGTTCCTGGAACACTTTAAGAAATGAGAGTGCTTCACAGTGCTGGAAAGGGGCTGGTTAGTATTTTATGCAAGTCATCTAACATCAGAGTTGTAAATATAGTATGGAAAATGACTCTTATATAGCCGCCAGAAATGCATTTGCAAGCTTTCCTACTCTTCCCAGAACAAAGGGCCTAAATTCCAAAGATTTCATTCTGTAACTAGCCCAGCTTCTCCTCGATGCTGTCCACATTCCAGCTGGAATTTCCTTCTCCGTGTTTATATTGCTTTATACTGAAAAAAACACCATGATGACTGTAAATGAGAATACCACACACAAACCCTTAGATGGTTAAATATGCAACTTTGAGCTTTCATAAGCTGCTTCTGATTTTGAGGAAAGAGGACAGACCAAAGACAGTTATGTTGTTATATTATACCCCTGCTCAAAGTACACTGAGTGGTTCTCGCTGGTCACTTAGTGAAAGTCATTGCCAATGCTTTAAAATGTCCAAAAGTTTGATTGTTGCTTTCTCCTGTTCCATTCCAGTATTTGATACTTTGTTTCAGCATTTTGACCAGGATACAAAAGTTTTTTTCACTAATGCGTGGAGGAACATGCACACATTTTTGGCTCCTGAGCAACTCTTTTAAATGTGTTTTTATTGAGCAATGTGTAGATGACTATCCAAGATGAATCCCTTAAAAAATAAATGTACCCATTCCACAAATATGATAAGTATCCTTATTAAGAGGAAAAGAAAACATAAACATAACCAAGGTTCACATTGGGTAATATTTTTTCTTGAGGATTCAGCAACACATGAGAAAGAAACAGTATCTAATTTTTTTTAATTGCATTCTTCACATCTGAAGCAACTAAAAAAGTTCAGCCTGTCCATTACAGAGCAAGACTAAAATTTTCCTGTCCATGTGTTGCTTCCAACTTCCAACAACGGCATTAAATGCATTCATGAGATTTTAATAATTAATTTGTTCAACATTTTGGCGTCAGGAAGAGAGAAGGCTGAACGGCTCTACCACATAATGCACGCAGGTTCATCAAGGTCAGCCTTGGTAGGAGACTATGAAGTTTAATGGCATTGGTTTGTATTTTAGGAAGCACATTTATTGTAATGGAATGACTATGATTTGTTGTTGTTGCTGTTTTTCATGAGTTTGGTCAAGAAACGTAGCACTCTGATGCAGAAGATGTATATTACTGCTAGATTCCTAATACATGGCTGCTGTTATACATTAAAAAAAAAAAAATAGTAACACATATCAAGGTCCATGCTGGTACAAAACCTTCTGCCAAGTAAAATTCATAAGTGATTTTTCCAAATTTTCATAAATTTTGGAAGTGTTTGGGTCACTGAGCCTGATTATAAATGTAAAATTAGAAACACTAGGAATAAAGGTCAATTATCTAAATGCTCAAGAAATAAAACCAGAGACACCAGTGTGAACAAGAAACTGAATGCAGAAAAAGAAGGAATAAATAGAAGATTATCCAGAAAATATGCTCAAAAAAATAAAGTATTTGTAAGGGTTAATTATGTGCATATGGATGTCCATTTCACAGGAACAAACTCCAGCCTAGATACACTGCTCCTGACAATACATTTCGTGGTGACAGTCCTAAACTTGAATTATTATCTGGCCATTTAATAAACTGAGGTACAGTCCAACCGAGATTAAAAGTTTGAGTCCTAAATGCTACCTGCCACTGCCTTTAATCCTAAAAATTCTATACTGAACCCAATCAGCATTACATACCTTAAGTAACTGAATTAATATACTGCCCTAAAAATGATAGGTTTCAAGGAGTAGAATTTATATTAAATTAGGTTAATGATCACAAGACTTACATTTCTGCTACTGTCTCACTAAAATTTAAATAAAAACACACCTTTAAAAATCTTATTTTTTTTCCTCTGTTTTCTCTTCCCCTTGGTAGCAAGGGCTACCAAGACTTCTATCATTCCTTTATCTTTGATTTTTACTTTCCTGGTCTTGAAGCTTTAAATGTGCTTCCCCACATGGTTCAGACACACTAGCACTGGGGGAAAGAAGAGGAAAAACAGATGAAGAAAATTTAAATAAAAATTAAATCTTGCAAAAAACCATTTGAATAATGATACTGTGAAAAAAAAAGTTCTTTTCTAAGGTTCTATTCTGTGACTGCCACCTGTGACTGCTGGTAAGAAATAGCATATTAATTTTATTCCTAAATACAGAGGTTTATATAGGATCTTCTCATACAACTAACATGCAAACCTGGCTAAATCTTAGTAACTGAGTTGTCTATGCATTTGTCATATGCATGTCTATGTCACGCATTATAACCCAATGTTTCTATGTGTTTTCCTTAACCTGACCTCTTTTTAATGACCATTTTATTTTGGATAACAAATATGAAAGCATACCAATCTCATAATCTCTAAAAATACAGTAATTACTCTAGAGACATCCAACAAAACCCAATCTCAGTTTTATACTAAAGAAAATCTAAAGCAGACAGTTAGACAGTGAGTTAATGTTATTTCCATGTGTCTGAAATACAGCTTTGCAGAATGAAAATTACTATCTTTCTGATTTCACTTGGGAACCAAAGAGAGGAAAGGAGAAAACTTCTAAGATTTTGCCAAAGTTCTCAGCTGAGTTTTTCAAACCCAGTGGTTTTAAACACAGAGATAGGCCTCAGAATATCTGGGTACCCATTGACTCAGGCAAACTTAAATTTCCAGGCCAGCAAAGATTTGCAGCTAAAGATCATTTCTTTAAAAACAGAACTGAAACCAAGGAACAATTTTAATGCATATTTCAATGTGTCTGCACTCTGAAAATGAAAAAAATCATATAGCTATATTCACATTCATAACACCTTTTTGCATATAAACCAAAATCTGTAACAATTGCAGTCCTAGTGATAACAATTGCACTGACACCAGAATAGCTTAATAAGAAAAAGCAATTTCACATCACCAAAGTACACAGGTTTTCTTTCTTTTTTAAAGATGAATTATAAATTGGAATTACTGTAATTTTTTTTGAAAATGGTAGACATTTGACAGAAATGCTAATAAAGGGTGTAATGTTGAGATTTAGAGCAGTACTAAAGAGAAGTGAAAATAGAGCACAAAATTGGAGTGGGCTACATTCTGACAAAAAACAGAGAAGCAGCTGCAACAAATCAGTAGCATGTTATGCTATCATCTATATAACAGCTTTCTGGGACACTGAGGCAGACAATCAGACATGTTAATTTATTATTTTACTTTATATTCAATGCATTCATTGCCAGTTGTCAGTGTATAGCCTGAGCCTGCATTTCTTTTGTGTTTTTTTGTGCTGGATACAGTATTGACCCAGGGCTGCAGTTTACAGTTATTTAGCTTACTTTGCTATTGAATGAAAAACACTTGGGTGTAAACAACATCAAGGTAACAATATGTATTACTGTAATAATTACTCATGTTTGGTAAGACAACAGGAAGTAATCAAGCGTTTTTGCATTGATGTAATGTTTTACAAAGCACTAGAGATATCACTGTAATTTGGCACATGCTAAATTACCCAAAAATGCAGTTCTAGAGTTCATCTGCTTTCACTGAAAATAAACAAATAGGAAACGGGCACAGAAAAGGGGTATGCACTTGCCTTCCTAAAGAGTCTAAGTAAATAACTAAGCACAAAACAATAGTGAGGCCAAAGCAAAGGACAGAAGCTGTCCCAGTTAATTGATGCATTCTTTCCTATTACGACAAAAGCACAGGTGTTGAAAGGAGTAACTCTGAAAGCAAAAATAAAATTGCATTGGACTCTTCTGCTGGTGTTGAATATGCAGCAAGCTGACAGCCTAGAATAGTGTGACCAAGGTAAAGTCAAGTTCCACTCTCTGGAGGTCAAAGAATAGTGAACCTATACCCTTAGCTTCTCCAGTTACTTAAGTTTTTTTAAGATTTATAGCGCCTTGTGTCTTGCCACATATGTACAAATGCAAATTTGTAACTTCCACTCACCCCTCAAAAAATACTGATTTGAAAGAAAGTTGTTTCCATAACAATATGGAATGCTGTCCCACCTCCTCCGTGCAATTGTTCATAGCTGCAAAGGACTGCATTCACAAGAGTCTGGGCTTCCATTACTATTTCAGTGGCACTAAGGCCTTATGAACCTTAAAGTCAGTGTTGTGGCTTCAAGTGTGTCCTTATCTTTATGATTTAAAGCTGCCAGGACAGGTTTGGTGAAGGATAATGAACATCAGAAGTAATAATTAAAAAAAAAACCAACATTTTTCTACTCTGGCCTTCATCAATCTTTCATAACCACTGCAGCTACTCCCAGCTTTCTGCTTTACAGCAGCACATCACAGAAAGGCATGTCTTGTGTCTTTATAAAACAGGAGGTCCTGCAGATGAAATCAAAGCGCAGTGGGACCAAAAGTGCCTATGATGTGCAATCTTCCAGCTCAGAAAAAGTATTTCTTTCTTTCATGACAATTGCATTCACTTACAATACAAAGGATCATAGCCCTTTCTGAACACCAATTTCTGCTAAATAATGTTCCTTCATTTAAGCTTTGGGCCCTTTGCTGCCTCAGGCAAACTAGGAAACAAGACTTCTTATTTCTCTTTTACTAATTTGTTCCTGGTTAACATTTTAAAACAGAAAATAACATATTTGCCTCAAGCTTTCATTACATAAACTCTTTCAACACTTAAGTCTACTTGCATGTGTTAGGGGTTGATTTTTTTTTCTTGATTTTTTTTTCTTTGTTTCATTTTGCTTAACTGTATTTTCTTCCTCTTTAAATTTATATCACTTTGGTATTTATCTTGGTATATTTCCCCATCTAATTAATTTCCCTCTTTCCCTGTATAGCTTGCTTTCAGTCTCTCCTCTGCTCCTGTTAGCCTTCCACATCAATCACCTCTTCCCCTCTACATTTTTGTCAATTCCTGTCAGGAGCCTGCAGACAATCCCCAACACATCCTCACACCTACCAACAACCTCTCAAGCTCTTGTCTCTTCCTCACATGCACACACCCATGTTCAAATCCACACACACACACACACATACAAGGATTCTTTGGAAACAGTCATTGTTTATTTCAACAGAACAATTCACTTTCACCACACAGCCTCTCCATCATCTGTACCTTTCCTCCTCAGAAGTAGGAGGGCATGTAGAGAGGAAAATCAAATGTTTCATTCTTTTTCTAGAAAAGCAAAATCATTAACTCCATTTTTCAGCTTCATTTGCTGGTCGGTGTTGGACTAAGGGCACTCACATTAGTTACAACTGGATAATTAGGGAAAAGAAGTGTATTGTCAGACTATGTATAATTGCCTACTTATTGAGGGTGAGTAAAATGAAGACATTTTAGAGAACAGTAGGCTATCATGAAGCAGACAGAGGCAAGCTGCTCCTTCAGGAAAAGTTTTCATACCCGATTTCCTGAGTTCATGTGTGTTTGCACTCCGTATCCTACACATTGCACACCACTGTGAGAAAAAGGACTCACTCTTTTTAAAATTTTTAAAGCTTTAATAAGGCATAAAAGGGGCATTGTCCATCATTGGGGTGCTTGGCAAACTGCCAAAAGCACCCTGTTAGCTTAAAACAATTTTCCTATATACTTTTTCACTACATTGGTTAAATGCATATTCATGAGGATTATACATATTCAAATACTCCTGTGAGTTTACACGTTCCAGGAATTCTTTGGCTTGGTTTTAACCTTTGGCTTGTCTGCATGCCATCCTGTAATGAAATCAATATATTTCATTTCTTCTTGAGGCTCTGTTCTACACATCTTCATAACTGGGGAGTCAGTAGTAAATTTTTTTCTTGGTGTCCTGGTTCTTTTCAATGTTATCTTATCATTCACATAGGATATTCTACAAGCATATTGAATCATCATTATCTATTTCACAGAACTATCTGAGTTATTCTTACCTTTTTCAATTAGTTATAAAAACATTAACAACTTCTGCAACAGTTAACATGCGACACATAGTCTTTATTTCAATATTTTGCAAGAACAAAAACTATAATATATTTATCGCACTCAAATACATACACTACAAGGACCAGAGTATTGGCCACAAAAGTTGACACATTACATCAAAAGCATTTTAAAATGATTACAAATTGTACTATATCAAACAAAATAATTTGCAAAAGTCAATATATACTAGTGAAAGCAAATATACGTAGTTTTTCATAACATTAAGGCCAGCACTTCTATCTCCAACACAGGTTACAATTTGAGACTGCTGCCTAGAAAACTAGCAGCAGCAACACTGCAAGTGTCTTCCTGGTTTTGTTCTGCTGTCTCCAGTACCACTACCATTTTAGAAAGACTTCCATGAAGAGACAACTTGCGTTTGCCCACAGAAGTGTCCTATCTTTTGTTTGCATGATTAATTTGAAGTAAATAAGTTACTTGGGTATTTCTCTACATTTAGTTTTCCAGGCTCACAATAAACTGAGATACATGCCTCCAATTACTTTAGCAGTGTCATTTATTTTGACAAAGTGTAATAGAAGTTATTTTGATGAAAGAGACTGAACTGTATTAAAACTGGACAATTTGGTCTTAGCTATGACAGGTTTCAGCACGTCATATAGAATAAAAATAATTGGAAGTAGAAATAGCTCTATTTCTCCCTTCCAAAGTTTGGAGATGTCCAATTGATCTGCTAGCTTAAAGAACTGTACAGAAGAAAAGTAAACTCTCAATCATAGTGTCATTTATTTCTGTCAACTCTACACATGCCACGGGATGCTACAAACAGCTGTCCAAGATAATTCCTTCATCCAAGACTGCTGGGCCAATTAAGGAATCTTGTGGCTGGATAAAGGGGTTCTCTTTTTTTCTTAGAATGTCGTGCAATTATACCAGGTGTTCAAAAGCTCCTATGTGTATATTTTAGGGGACCAGAGAAACAGTATGTTTTTACAGCACTACTTTAGCACAAAATACCAGCTTCTCTGTGTTTCTTTAGCTGTAATTTAACTTGTTCTTAAGGATATATTTTAATAATAATTCCTTAACAGTAAGTCATTTGCTCTCCAGAAAATGTTTTGCTGGATATAAAAAAAAAAAGGTTCTGATTTTATGTGAGTATAAAACAACACTGCAATTTCTATTCTAATTAAAACCTTGTGCCTCCTGCCCCTGAGGTACAAAATTTTAGTCAGTCAGTTTCTTAACCCACATTTGTAAAAGGTGACTTGGGAATTCAGATGCCTGAATTTTAGATCTTTGACCTGACAGGGTCTGTTTGTCAGAAACTGCTCTCAATTTTTTCACCAAAAAGAAGTTTTCTAGCAAAAGAAACACAGAAAATTCCAAGGTTTGTGTAGATCAAATGTTTGATGCAGTTGGTAGAATTGAAAGAAGAGTGTGTTGAACAGATACTTCCATTCCACAGCTGGAATAGAAAAAGAGCAAATATCCATGGTGGTGATGCTGAGGAGTAGGAAGACCTATCTACTTCTTGTTAAAAGAAAAGTATTTTCAAACCAGCAGTTTGAAAATCTTTAGCCAAAAGCTTTAAACAAAGTAGCTTGCGAGACTGATGAATGACAAATGATACTTTTTAACAAATGACAAATGATACTTTTTAACAAATCTTGCAAAATTAAAAACCTTCCAAAGACAGCCTTGTCCTGCCAACACCATCCTAATATATTCAACTTACAAAACCACAGGGAATTATAGGCAGATCAGCCTGACAATTATCCCCTACAAATTAGTGGAACTCCTAGTATATAATGAAATTCTTGAAGATAAAGTAATTTTGAGTTAATTATCCAGATGACTGGAAGGAATGTAGCTGAGGTGTATAAAATAGAGTGGAAAAGAGAACATGAAGAGAGATCAACTACTGACTGTGTCTTTCAGGTTAAGACCTAGAGGCATCAAATGAAACTAGAAAGAAGAAAAGTCACCTTAAAAAATTAAGTGTTTCTTAACAACTCTCTAGTTAAGTGAGATAGCTTTTCAACTTTTTCAAAGATTTTTGTGGGTGGTGTGTTTATATAGGTCCAAAAAAAGCACTAGGCAAGTTCAAGGTAAAAAAAAAAGCCAGGAATTCAGATACAAATATGGTATCTTTAGCTCTCTGAGCTTAAAATTTGTCAAATGTGCAGAATATTCCAGAAAAAAAAAAAATTTGCTGTTTCTGAAGCATATTTGATTTTGTCCCAGTCACACATTAATGAACTAGAGGCATCTTTTCTATGGCCTTTTCATCATTCTCTAACAATCAATCACCCTGTGAATTGTTTGTAATCTAAGAAAATTACAGACAACACCTAATACTTAAAAAATTACACTTTGAACAGAAGGCAAAATATTCAGCAGTCTTCATAAATGAATATTTAACATGTGTGAAAAAAGGAAAATGCCTCTGTTCATATATATTATATATTATTTAATATATATTATATATATTATATAATATATATATTATATATATTACATATATTTAAACTGAAAAGGCAGATTCACACAGCCAACGTGGCTAGGACCTTTTGGAGAGCTGGCTAGCATTTGGAGTTGTATTATAAAACCAGCTTTATATCTTTCCCAAAAGGGGAGCTGCCTCTGGCCTTGCAATTTGTGGAATGATGAGTCTTACTGCTCATCCTTTCCAGTCTGGGGCTTTAATAAGATGAAGGTTGACAGACTACCTCATATGCCTATGACACTTCATATAAAAGACAAGAAGTACTGTTAGTTTTCTGCATCACAGTTTAACACTGTCATCTTCTTGGGTAAAGCTTTTATATACAGATGCTGAAGTTTACCTGGGTGGAATGGAGGATTTGTTCTGGCTGAAGAACAATAAGTTGGCCAAAGCTAGAAGCAGTTTATAGAAAGGGATGAACCATTGCAGCTAGGTTTTTTTTAAAATTGTTGTATCTGATCACTTTTCACATATTTACAGCCTCTTTGGCTATACTTCACTAGGCAGAAAGGAATCCCAGTCTCCTAAGGTGAAGGAATAGTTCGTATCCATATGCTAAACACATGGAAGGTACTGGTCCAGGGACCCTCTATTCCAATTTCCACAAAAGAGAAAACAGCTACATGTGAACCTGTCATACAAAATGGACAGATTTAGCCAAAAGCAACCTTAGTGTCAGAAAGAAATTTCTCTGTAAACGTGTGTTCAAATGTAGAACATGACTTGGAGTTTTATCACCTCCTCTGCAGGCTGTGCTCACCTGCTGAAATCATCTCTGTAGATATGGACTAACCAACCCCCTGCCAAGACAGATATCTTGATGGTACCAAACTCTCTGTGCTCTCTGCTGTCTCAGTGTTCTAAGGGAAAAAAGGCTTCAGTCCAATTAAGATCTCCTGACTCTGGTAATATGAACCACAAAGGCCTGTGACATACAAGAGAGACTAAATTAGGTGAAATAATGCCTTCTGATCTGAAACTCTATAAAAATTTTTAAAACTTTATAATCTCCAGTTAATAATGGTGTGTATCAATAGCCTGTGTTCTGAGACATGGTTCCCCGATTTCATTTCGGTTCTGCAATATCAGCTTTACTGAGTTTGATCTGTGGCAGCTTGCCTTTGATACTCTGGCCTTGTTTGAAATAGTGTCAGAGTAAAATTTGTGTAAGACTCTAGATGGACTGACAGTGAAAAGTGAAACAGCTCATTTTCAATAAAATAATAATAATTATTTAAAATTACCTACTATTTTATTCTTAGAGGATTGATCTTAGAGCAGTATACAGGTTTGGAATCTTTATATAATAGCTTCAGGCCTTGTGGGTAGTTGGAAATCTTTTTCTTTTTTTAGCTTTTCTTACAGCTCTTACTATGACAAATTAGAAAGCTGGAAGTAAGTGTTATCTGCTTAACTCAGAAACATTCACAGAAATGCAAAGTATTAGGTAGCCTTTACAGAAACACTCAGTGAAGCCTTTGCAGCTGAATGCCTTTTAAATATATGTCACATGAATATTCAGTCAGATATGCAAATTTAGGCTTTCTGTTACTTTAGTAGATTGATTTGTTATTTGAGATCAAGGCATAGATCACACCAAAAGCATATCAAAATATCAGACCTTTAATAACTTTCCTGTACAGAATATATTGCAGGTAGTCGTGTTTGTTTTCTATTCCTCTTGGCAGTTTGCTTTCTTTCTATAGGGAACTAAAACCTAAATTCCTTTTAGCTTTGTCACTCCATATGCTTTGATAAAGTGCGTCATCACTGAGGCTTTACAAATAGCCTGAAAAGGAGGTTTTGATACTGAAATACCAAATCTGTGCAGTATCCAGCATCTCAGAATTAGTTATATTTTGCAGATAAATGCAGCTAAAAGATTTGGAAAATCAAACAGACTCGAGATAACTCTATATTTCACAAGTAGCTAACTGGCTCTGTAATATATTCAGGCCAGTGAGAGAATGGAAAGGATTGCTACCCTATTTCATGTACTATTTCAAAGCAAGTTATTCACCAATTTCTTTAGGTGTATTTTAAGAAAAAAATTTTGAATGTTACTCCTGAAACTCTTTCAGAGAAAGAAAAATTAAATTTACTGGGGGGAGGGCTTTAAACAAAGATCAAAAGAAAGTAATTACTGACCACTGAAAGAACTCTTGGTTAGTTAAAAGGAGACATGTAAAGTTCTGCAAATCTCCTGCTATACATTTCAGGATATTAATATATCTGACAAGTAAATCCAAGTTCCAGGCATCCTGAACTTCAGCCAAAATCTCTCTGCTTCCAAAAAGACCTAAGACTCTTTACCTTCCCTTTCTCACCCTTACTTCCTTCTTGCTCCCTCTCTCCAAAAGCATGCACACACCAGTCCTATGCACTGGGCACATAGTTTTACCTGCCTGTGTGAAGATATAGTCTTCTCCAGGTATTCTGCAATGCTCTTTCCATGTGGATTCCCTGGGAATAGCTGTTAGACATGTTGCTTCCATTTAAAATTGAGAGTGGGCAGGACACTCAACTGTTTAGCCTTTGTACAATCCCATTACACAATGGAGGATAAAAGTTCTTTTTTATTATTTCTCCCTCCCTCCCTCCCTCCCTCCCTCCCAGAAGAAGAAAATCACATCTCAATTTTGTCATTCTTTAGCATTCTCTGTTCCACTGTTACTGTAAGGGATTAAAAATCCCTCTGTAGCACTCCTTTTTTTTGCCAGCTGTATCACTTGGCACAACAAAAGATGTCAGTTCCCCTCTTATCTATGCTTAAACCTCTACATCTACAAAACTACTTTTAAAAGTTTGAACTGCAGTGTAGGCCAGCCAGGTTTATCTAGAGCAAGGTTTGGATGTTGACAGCAGTGCAGAGAATAGGATTGCCATGACCCAAGTTTCCCAAGTGTAAGGGAAGGGTACCTCTCTCACTGATATTTGACTTGGCTATAGAATTTATTTGTAGGTTCCAGAGGTAGTGATAAAGTTAATCTTCTTTGTCACATAACACCCAAGGCTCTAAAGAAGCTCAACACTAGACCACAAAACCCAAGTAACCTTTAGTTTCTGATGCATAAGTTCCAGAAACTCTGCTGTGACTGAGTATTATATATCTGCCTTTTTCCCTTGGAATCTGTGGTGCTTTCTCTCAAGGATCTTGTGCAAATGAATGGTGTTGCTGGAACTATTTGTTTCATTTAGGAAACCCTCTTTAATTTCCTTCCATGTTAAGAGGCTGCTACTCCTTGCAGGACAGACTGCAGAAGAGATGTGATTTGCAGCCGCAGTTTTCTGTTAGTCAGGCAACAAGCTTGTCAATGATAATAAGCAAACGGGAACTAAAGATCAGGGAGAAAACCCATGAGAAGTGAGGAGAAGAGTAAATTCTTGAAGAACAATAAGAGAACTGAAGGGAAGCTTCTAACGAGCAGCAGAAGAATATGAGGAATGTTGGAATGTTTAATTATCACATCTTTTTATGTTTACTTATTTTATATAATAAATGTGGCATATAGTTATATTGATATAATTTACATTTTATATTAAGTATATGCATACACATTTATTATTTCACTACCCTCAAAAAGAAGATATGAGGAATTTGTTTTATGACCCATAAAGTACATCTGCCAATAGCAGAACAATCCTTGGAGATTCAAGATTTTACCAATTTTACTGACTAAGGTGGCTGCTTAGTTTTTATTTCAGTGATATGAGACATGGAGAATCACACAAAACGTGTCTGACAGGACCAGTCTCTCTCCAGAAGTAAGGAATTTTACAGAGGGTGCCGTGTGTGACCATGACATTGATAAACAAAGCTCTCCATCCCAATGAACCCAGGACACAGGGAAAGTTTGATGGCCATTTCACCTTATGTAGCTATCAAACGTTATACAGGTAATTTTTATTATGACCAATAAAACCAATTCCCAGTCCATTGCAGATGGACTCTATCTAATGGTCAGTTTCCTACTGTCATCATCCTTGTTGCTGCTGTGCAAAATGTAATGATAATTCCATCACAGAACATTGCTGCACGGAGATCAGATTATCTGGGTCAATGTAATGGTTATTACTGTGTCAATAATATTGGCCTAAGGCACTATTGATTTAAAATAAATCTCCATACTGTTTAATTATGGTGTAAATAATGAGATTAGTTGTGTTGGCCAGAGCATGGTGCTAATAAATGCCAAGGTTCGACCCCTGTGTAGGCCATTCCCTTAGGAGTAGGATTTGGTGCTTCTTGATGGCCCCTTCCAACTCAGAACATTCTGTGATTTTGTGAAACATGAACAGCTTTATATACAGCTTTGTTCATCACATCTAAACAGATTCTCAGCATGGTTTCTAATTCTGTGGTATATCAATTTCAATACAGACTCAAGCAAAAACTCTGTGTAAACTGCATAAACCTATGCAGTTTACACAGAGTAAAAAATTCTCTGTGTAGAGAATTAATCATAGGTTTATACAGTTGTCCTAGACTGCATTATGGGAAAACAGAAAATAAGAGAACATTAGAAATATGAACATTAAAAGGATTACATGTTGCATAGGTCAGTTGATGATTAATATATATTTTACTTGGAGCATATACAATACAGAAAAAGTAGTAAGGTACTTCCATTTTAATTGAAAAAAGATTATTATAGAGTTTTAGGTCAGAAAATCATTTTTACACCATTTTTGGGAGTTTTTTACTTCCTTATTTTTCTTAGTCTGTCCATACCAGAGGAAGCCACTTTTTGATTACACACGAGGCCAAGGGATAAAATTAAGAAAACCAGAACATAGAGTATTTTTACAGAGGTAAATTCAGGCAGATACTGTTGTTTTTTCTAAAACCTATACATTTCTTAATAAATTGGATATCCAATGTAATGTGTTAGTGCTTGTTAAGTTAACAAAGGGATCTCTCTGAAGTAAATTTATTACACTAAGACTGGGAGAAGTCTTGCTGTAGCTTATAAAGGACAGCGACATTTCTCAAGGCACAACTATAAAAACTGATCTATGAAGTAAATAATTTGGAGATAAAGGCTGTGAAGAAAGTCTTCATTAATGATGCAAAGTCTAGCTGTTGGCACTTAGGGAAGGACTGAATCAGAGCTTAATACACAACTTTTTAACTGAAGATCACATTTTCCATAAATCCAAATTAGGTATTTCTGAGACATGTATTTGGAAGCGTACTCTGATAAGATACTGGTACAATTAACATGTTACACAGCAAATATTCAAGATGAATTATTTTCCTTGTATCTTTTGAAATCTTAATTGTTTTTAATAGTGTCCATTTTGTTTGTTTTAATAGTACATCAAAGTAATTATTAGTTGGTACTTCCTGCCTCATGAGCCTTGTATTTACAGCCCATTCCTCTTTGAATTTTGGCAATGTCAAGTCATGGTAATAGAACTGTCAGTTCTGAGGTCTAGATTTGGATTTGTTTGGTTTTTTTCATGTTAAATATGGTTAAATTTATTAAATGCTTATGAGCTTCATCTTTACATTCATTATTCCCCTTTTGTAACCATCTTGTACTCATATCTAAGAGTCATTAAGAATCACTACTAAATAGAACACTCTTAACTCTTCTTCAGTGGAAGGTGTATGTAATCAAACTCCTGCCAATGACAGGGGCAAGCATGCATTTGCAGTGATATGTGGATTATTAGATTTATTCATTTTTAAACACCTAATTTCATATCAAACTGAAATATCCAAATGCTTCAATACCAATTTTGCTATTAATTTTCAATATTTTTTATAAAACTTACCAGCCTCATGAACGACTTTTCTTATCTCCCTTATCTCTACTCCTATTCTGGTCCTTCTATATGGGAGAATATTAATTAAAGTCCTCAGAACCACATCATTATGGCACTACAGATTAAATTCTTCATCTGCTTTGCTATCTTGAATATTCTCCCAGCTGATAAGAAACAAAACAACTCATCTAGAAAAGCCAGCTTAACAAAACTGAATCACTCCATTATTAGAGATACCTTCATCTTCTGACTCCTCATCTGCTCTGTCTCAACATTTGTTTAGAAATTCACTGGAGTGGAAACTAAAATTTAGTGTAGCTATATAGGATAGAGTCTTGATTAGCTCAAAGATCTCTGTGTGTCTCACCTATATAACCAGTAAAATAGAAGAAATGAGACCTACCTTGGGAGCACAATAACAGGTCATGCAGAAACTTCCCTGATGGTGTCAGAATAGTTCAGGATCTCTTTAATACAGACATCTGAAATCTGAAGATTTGGAGTGAAATTATGGCTCCAATGAAGTCCATGCTTTTTTTTTTTTTTTTTTTTTTTTGCTATCTTATTTTGGTAATAGCATAACTTAGGGAATATCTGTGTACAAAATTAATTTTAGAAAATGGCATATAATTTTCTCTTTCTCTGTTCTGCAATGGCTTTATTATTGTATTTACAAGTAGCATGACAGTATGTTCTTGTTTTCATGCTTAGTTTTGTAAAGGAGCTATTTCTTTTTCCTTTCAAGTTCGTGAATCTGACAGCTGTATGTCAGTTTTGTAGACTTGACAGATGTGTTCTCTTAAGGGAGGAGATCAAATACCCATGAATAAAAATAAAATTATAGTAGAAATGAAAACTTCTCTTTATACAGCACAGACTGACAAAAATACTGAGCAACTTGTGACTGGGGAGAAAAGATCAAAGACCCTTGTGAGACACCACTTTTGGCAAAGGAGTCATTCATCCCAAGAAAATTTTGAACACATTAGATTGTTATGCTTGAAATTATATTTATACTTCTTCTGTTTAATCTGTTTAAAATACAGTTTAGTTAATTACACTTTTGCCTACTGGAAAAGTCATCTATGGATGTTCCTAAAATCATTTATGGATACTGGTTCCCAGAAAAATATGGATATTAACTCAAATATCTTAATTTATGGCATTTACTGATGACTTGGCTGTTATAATTCCATAACCCAGCTTTGTCCACTTCTAGTTTGTTCGTTTGGCTTTTTCCAATTTAAAAATCTTTGGATGGTGAGAGAGGCATTTTTTGCAACAAACCCCCTTCAAATGGAAACAGGGCTCTATCCCAAGCCACTGCAGCAGTTCAGTCTCATTATTTTAATCACTGTGCAGCATTTACAGTTGGAAAGAAAAAAGGCTGCTTCCATTGGCTCCATCTGGCAAGCTGTCTGTAGTCTCAATGAACATGAATTCCAAGTCTTCTTACACCCATGGCCATTGGATTCACCCCCCTCAGAGCAATACTTCACAGGAGCACTTTTTAAAAAACCTAGTTGAATGAACCAGCAAGCCTGGTCTTTAGGGTTAATAGCTATTTACCTCATTAAAATGCTTAGAAAGAATTTTTTTAAGGCTTTCTATGGTTATTAGCTTTTTGTTTTGGTGTGGGGTTTTTTCCTTTCTTTTATCCCTCCATTAATTGTCAGCTTCCATCATCAAGAGTGACTCTTGTTTTAAAGCAGTGACAGGACTAAATTAAATTTTCATCCTCCCAAAGTTTATCCAAGGGTCCAACCCTAGAATGGGGATCTCTCCTGCAGAGTAACAGCAAAGGTGACTCAGTGGAGCTCAGTGGGGCTGCCCTCCCTTTTGGGAAACTGCACCATCCCCCAGAACCTGGTCAAAAACATAACAGAATACAGGACATATTCATCTAGATTTATGTTCCTTTAGATTTAGAAAACAGAGGGAAGAGGAATTCAAGATTAAGATATTTTTGGTAGCCCAAACAGGAAGTTTGGCACTTGTTGAACTAAAATGGTATTATTTGTGTAAAGTCTAGTAATCTATGGATACTTCATATATGTGTATTCTTATTAATTTGGGGAGAGTCATACATTAAGAAAATACTGAAAAGTCTAACCTAAACAAACATTGATTTAGAAGACATAAATCACTGTTTTGAAAAGAAAAACAAAAAAAGCAAAATAAAAGAACTGGAAACAGGAAAAATAAAAAAGAGTAGAAGACACAGTTGTAATGACCTATATTCATAAAGCACACACTTTGCTAGTGAAGTGATAACTAAACAATAATTGATTCTGTAATATCCACACCTCAAATGTAGGCAGCTGATCCATGCTGTGAAAGAGGCTGCAATTGTAAATCAGATTACAGTCTCCAGCTGCCAATAAATCAGGTAATTTACAAATATTTAAGGTTCACATTTTTGTTTTACACATGTACATGACTGCATTCTATTTTTAGCTTCAGTAGATCATTTGCAAATGAATTTAGGGGCGATAATGGAGCTTCATAAAACCAACATTTACACTAATTTAAATTATATTAAAGTATTTTTATTCATCCCATTTGCCATAGCTTTTGTTTTACAAATTTTCTCTGCATTCGCATTCCTAAGATTAATAAAATTAATATTTTTTGAGAATTGCAGTGTTCCTGTAATTACCTTGGATATAAATTCCACACATTTCATTGCCTTCATTAAGCCTGCAGTCATATGTGGCTCAGAGGATTACTAATTGAGTGGTTAATGGACAGTTTACTCTACTTTTCCAGGCTGCCTTCAAATTTTTTTGCCAACCCCTCATAGCTTCTTCAAGCAGTGGTAGCTTTTGTATACTGCTATATCCCTTCTTCCCTGACTGAAGGAATCATCTACATGGAGTTTCAGAAAACTCACAGTCTTATAAATCAGCACCAAAATGCACAGAAATTAGTTTATTTCATTGACAAGCTTTCTTTCTAATTAAATGTTGCTGTCTATACTAAAGAAAATTGTGAATCTGTAAGTCATATTTTATGTATTAACAGTTAATGAAGTACAAGAACACTTTTATTCCCTACAATATTAGGATGAAAGGGTATGTAGACTAAGTAAAGTTAAGCCTAGATTCCTAGCAGGTCGACCACAAGTTCTTAAGTTTAGCAGAATTTTTGAGAAAGGAATGTCATGTGTTTGTGGGAAGTCAGAAACAGGTAAAAGAGCAAATTGTAAATTTTTCTTGGGCTCTTCCCTTGAACCAGGGATCCAAAAATTTGCATATTACTCCAGGTCATATGACATACATGAGTCAGAGACACATCAGGCTTCCACCTCACACTCTGATGACCAAATCCAGATTTTTCCTACTCAGTTCAAGGCTTCTTTTGAAGACAACTAAATGAAAATCTCTCCAAAGCATAGAAGGACATAAGACAAATACTGATTTAGTGAGAGGAAATCTACCAATACCTCCAACATTTTCAATTTGTTGGTGCAATCAAGGAGGGCAGCAGTCAGACAGGTCCTCAACCCCTGCTCTAGGGTATGCATGCCAGAGATGGGGACCAAAATAGGGCAGGACCTCCTGCTAAGTATCAGATATTTTATCTCTACACCTTCTCTGGCAGTGATTAGATGCACAGAACATTCTAATTGATTTCAAATGTCCTGCAAAATCATATTCTTTTGATCTCTGGTTTGCTACCAATTAAGTATGCCCTGCCCACGTCACTGACAGATCAATAAAGGATGCAAAGAGCCAAGTATTTTGAATGGTGTAAGGTTTTGCTTTTGTTTTGACAATCAGGATCCAAACCAGCTAAAGCTATTGAAGCTTTAGAATTTCATCAAATGCAAATTTTCAGCTTTGGTATAGAGAAGGTTAACACTGTACTTCTTAGGCCTGGAGTGATATATGAAAATATACAGTCAGTGACTTCAGGAAACCCATCTACGCCCTGCATGTACATTTTTCACTTCACCAACTACTCTGGTGGTAGCCAGTAGATCTAATTTCATCAAGTTTGTGCTCTTGAAAGCAGTCACATCAAATTAAAGAATCTTCCAGACTTAGGTGGCACCTTCATCTAAGCCTTTATATCAAATAATATGCCTGTTGCCTTCATCATGCAATCCTTAATTATGTGAAAATCAGCAGCCTGTTACTTTTGCCAGTAAAGAAAATGGGGAAACAATAGTGTTCTTTCCAATGCACATGGCTGGACACCCTTCAGAGATATGTGATTTGATTGGCAGTAACAGTATTCCATTGATGTTCTTTTTTATATATATAACTTAGGGCCTTTTTCCTAAAGAATTAGCTCATGCATGCACCTATTAAAATCTGCTTTTTTGTTTTGTTTTGTTCTTGGTGACAGAGGTGCTGCAAATTTTAGTTCTGGTTTTTAAACAGATGCTGCTTTGTGGATAAGTATGACGTGCCCCTAGGCCAACTATATTTTGCTAAAAAGAAAAATTAGGAGGATTGGTGAAGATTTTTTACAACAGAAGTATGTTTGTGCATAAATCTCACGGGAGACATAAAATATCTTATCCAAGTCCCAAACAAAGATGTCTTAATTTCTTGAAGTCAAATACAAACCCCAAAGGGTATCAAGGTCAATACAGCAAACAAGGTGATCCATCAAGAATCTAATTACATTCCATTGACCCAGAAGGAAATCTAGAAGCAATACAGACACCTCTGGATGCTGGAACAAGATCTATCAATTGCTGGCCTCTGAGCATTACTACCTGACATTGCCACTACTGAAACCATCCCTAGGAATATTCTCATTTCTATAACCTGATCATTTAGACTGGATGCTATTACCTAACAAATTGCTCCATGCTAAATTCCAGCAGAAAGCATCATAAAAGGGATTTTCTTTCTTGTAACATCCTGCTTCTCATTACCAATGCAAAATATTTTAAAATAAGCTTCTTTGGAAGAACATATTTGCCAAGCAATTCAGGAAACCTGGCCAGAAGGAGTGTCTGAGGACTCTTGTCTGCCTTAGTTATAAAACAACCAAACCCCAGTAACTCCACCAATAAGAAAGGATAATAATTAAATATTTTTTTAAAAGGAAAGAAAGAAGACTAAGCATAGATCAATTGACAGATATAGACAGATCATTTATATAGGATATTTAAGAGATCCTTTTTCTTTTGTTTACCTGATATCTCAGTTGGACAGGGATCTGTTATATGTGCCCACAATACACTATCAATTACAAAATAAAAGTAATCAAATCCATGCATGACAAATATGCTTTACAAATGTTTCTTGCTAATGGCTCAGCACAATTGTTCTTTTCAGTGATGTCCACTGGTGCACTGAGGACAGCTGAAAAAGCAAACGAGAAAACTGCCCTGGAAAAATAAAAAGAAACTACTGTAAGGATTATCTGTTTCACACAGTTGGATGACTTTTCAGGGGGAGAGAAGCACACAGTGTTATTGGCAAGAAATTAATATTGAAATATAAAATAAAAGGTACATTATGTCAAGTCCCAGGACTGTGAAGTACTGTGAGTGTGAACTGTAGAAAGCATTCAATTGTTGCAACTGTATTGAACTGTATACTATGCATTTCTTTTTGTTTATTGCCTCATGCTACAGATATTCCCTTATTCCAAATCTCAGCCACATGCAGGAAAATATATTTGTGCTGCAATCTAAATGGACTAATAAAAAACAACATTCAACCATTTGGAACTGAAATATTCATGAGATACTCAGGGAACAATGAAACTGAAGTGCTTCAGCTATCCTCGAGGTACAAGAGCCAAGAACACACAGGAGTAACTAGAAAGTGTCCTACTGTGCCTTCAAACTTTGCTCTTTATTTTTCTTCTGCCTTTTACTCTTCTTATTTCAAATCAAGCAACTTCTTTCCCATTTAGTAGATACCACTCCTGGCTACCCAGGTGGCTCATACGCATTTATTTAAATTTTGGCCTGTGTTAAATTTCTGTGAAAGCAAAATAGGAGACTATTCTACCTATCTTAGAGAACTCCCTTTGCCACAGTACAGTCCTACAGCCAGATGATGTATTTATGTGTGTGTAGGTATTCACATCCAAATAAATACTGAAATTAATTTTTAAAATTTCCTAAAATTGAATCCTCACTCTCAGGGAAAACTGCCTATCCATTGCTTGTTAGAATTAAATGAACAACTGCTGAGAACTAGCTCTAGCTCAAGCTTCTTGAGACATTTGTATTAGCTGACCATCTCCCACTTCGATGAAACATATGACCCAAATAAGTAAAAACAGTTTCCTAATTAAAACTGCAAGCAGTAAAACGAAATTATGTTATACTGTTATTTAGAAATCTGGGTCAGTGCTATTCTTGCTGGGAATTGAATGCGTCTAGAAATAATGTGCAATGGGGCCAGCTATTTTAAACTACTGCAGCTCTGTTCCTCAGACCCTTACGAATGACATCCAAAGCTAAAGAGGATGTGCCTCTTCAGTATCTGCTGGGCTGAGCAAGCACAAAGTAAATTCACATGATGGTGTTTATAATTCTTAATTCTTAGCATCCGTGAAGCTATCTGTGATGTCAAATACAACTGTCACCTTTCCCCTCTTTTTAATAGACAATCTTTTTTAGAAGGTGGGGCATTCCAGCAATAGCACAGAAAATGTCTCTGTTTCTCCCTTTTCACAGATGTATTCAGTTAATCCATACTTTTTCTCTCAGCCCTATACACAGGAAGGCAACTAAAACCTAAATAAAAAATACAGCAGGTAATTCACCTGCTAAGTCCGAAGAGAGGAAATATTTTAGAGAAGAATAGAAGAATATTTTAAAAGGAGTCTTTAGTCTATTCTGACTGTTTCAGATGATGTTCAAACTGCCAGGACTGCCTTTAATGTCCATACTACAACTTTCCCTTTTGGTGTAACAGCCAGCTGTTTGTCAGCAGCTTTCTGCAGCACCTCTGTGCATAACCATCTTTAACAAGTCCCAGTTGGGGCTTCTGCATCAATGCCTAAACAATGTTTGAAGTCAGGAAATATTACCATAATTGAAACCCAAAATTGACTTCAAATTGTTTAAATTCTTGCCCACTAAAAGATATTTCTAAAAGAAGAATAAAAAGATTTTATATGAATTATCGCCAACTCAATTATTCTTTTTTCTTTAGGAAAACAAATAATTCCAGGGGTGAAAGCTATTCAAGTTTTTCCTCTAGAAAATTAATTTTTCTCTTAACTTTTTAAATGACAATTTTTGACGGGTTTTTTAATGCTGATGGCCATTTTTTGCCAGCATAAAATGTCTCCAATTTCCTACAGTTTTCACACCTTAAGTAATCTTCACATTGTATATGCTGTTGAGAGAAGTCCCATGGACGTAGGGTAAAAATACTAAGACAGTATTCAGAAACTGAAGAACTAAACAGTAGCTTCCCTAGATTTATGAGCAACTTATTTTTGGATCAAGCTGTCACGTGCTAACAGCAATACAATTAACACAGAATCTTAATGTTTTCCACCAAAGAAGCTTCAGTAAATTCATTTGTTTGAGATCCAGCTCACCCCACAAGCCCTCCATTTGACAGTCTTAATCATGAGCTCTTAAACATCTTTAAGGGCCATCCAAATTTCCAGATTGGAAGCTTTTAGAGAGTTTTTGGTTGGTTCATTGTTGCACCCTGGCTCTTTTGCTAGATTTATGCTGTGCATTTCCTGAAGTGTTTAGAATTCCCTCTGGGATACTGAGTGTTTCACAGACATGAGAATGTGCCATCCTCTCCACTGAATGTTGGCTTCAAAGTTGAGCACACATTTTGTTCCCACTCTCACAAGTGTTTGAGGAATGATCTGAGAGAACAACAATCATCTGTTTACCTTCTAGTCTTAAAAAAACCTTTATGTACGTTTAACATTTTCATTAACATGAGCAAGAACAAGAGTTTGCATTTGGTTTTTAGCGAAACTTTTACTGGAAAATAGTTTAAAAAGGAAGAAGACTTCAAGTTGTCATATAACAAAAATAAACAAAGAACAACATAAACAAGTTTTTGTTTGTGTTTTCTGAAGGCATTGTATGTAACAGAAAAGTAATATATAGTGTTTCATCTTTGTAAGTCAACCACTAGTTTTGTCTATTGAAATTGTTAATCTGAAGTCTTGTTTGACTCCAAATGCGACAAATAATTATTGTGTTTCTATACCTATTAACAGAATTCTGAATCCAGCTCAGTTAAGTCTCCCCAACTTTGTGGTTACTATTAACAAACACAAATATTTATATTAAAACTCTTTTTTAAGGAATGGCATAACTGAAACAACATATATAATTTAAATGCAAACTTTAAAAAAATCTTATAATTTATTTGAACTATGTAGAAACTGACAAAACAGAATTTATTTATAAAATTATGTAAGATGGGACAAAAAATGAAAGAAAGTCAAAACAAAATACAATATTGTACTTTCAACAACTTTGATAATAATGTTTATCATCTTCTAAAATATCAACCTCTAAATTTTTGTTTTGCAATATCATTTTTTAAAATTCATTATTTTGGTTGAAGAGCTGCTCAAAGCATTGGATTTCAGTGCATAAATCTCTTGCAATGAAGAAATTAATGACCAATTGTTTTCTTAATCTCCCCTTCAAAGAACTGCCAGCCAGCAGTAGTTCTATTAAGCATTTATCTATTGAGTTTTTGGAGCCTTAGATTTTAATCTGTACTATAGATGATACCTTCATCTTCTTAGGAATCTTTTTGGTATTTTCCTAAAGAGAAAGCCAGTTCTTCACAACACTTGTGGAATAGCAAAACACCTGTTCTGCATGGAAGAAGACCTACTTTTTTCTGCCTCATAATGGCAAATCAATTAAACCTTGATTAATGTTTGGCTCAGTGTCACACAAATTTTTCTAAGAGCTGATGCTGCATAAGTTAAGGTGGCTGGATGCCAACTCTCTTGAAACACTGCACTCAGTGCATCCCTCTTGAAACACAGGTTTGCTTCCTCTCACTGCCAAAAATTGCTAGCATGAAGAATGAAGACCAAGAAGTAGCCATCCTGTTGTCTTTTGTTTGCTATCAAACATAGCTAAAAAATCAACCAGAAATGTTATCACAGTGCAAATTGCAAGTTTCAATAATGTACTTTGGGGTTTACGCTCTGCTTGCTACTCTTTTTATTTGTATGATAGCATAAACACTAAACAAACTGGAAGATTCATAGAGCTGTCACATTCTTTCAAAATAAGAATTCTTGATATATCTCAAATACTTTGATTAAAAATTCCATAAGTTTGAGTCATTCAGATCAATTGTCTGACTTAAGTTGTCTCTAAAAGCAATACTCATACTCAGGCTGTGCTGAGCTTCCTTTCAAGAAAGCAATAAACTGACTTCTGATTATTTAGCAATGCCAACCAGAAAGGGTGCAAACGTAGAAAAATGCTGTTATAAATAATTTGCATGGATCCCAGACACATGGGGGAGACTGTGTGCTGGAAATGCAGAAAAAGATGGTTAAGTACAGTACACAACAAATTACGTGTTAAGAATTCAAATGTCTTCTTGATAATAGTGTGATAAGTAATCTCTCTTAACGCGGACAAAGTATGTACATCTTTAAATGTACACCTTCCATCCTCTGGTCACAGCAAATATGAAGTAGCATCTCATATATTTAACGGACCATGTCTGCAGTAATATGTCTGAAAGCTCACTAATGTGGAAAAAGCATTTTTATAATTATGAAGTCATTAAAAATGTCATTAAAAAAGCAATAAATACACAGGCAATTTGTGACAAAAAAAAAAAACAAAACAACAACAACCCGAACTAATTGACAAGGAGTCATTAGTATCAGATTTGATGTATTGAATCAATATTGACTGTAGGGTTTAATAACACCCATTGTGGGCAATAGCTCCACCCTGTACTTTATGGGAATATGAAGCTCAGGATTTGATGTATTGTGTACTATTCAGTATTTATGGTAAAGCCATCTGTGTCACCTCTGTCATTTAGCACTGGGCAAGATCCACTTGCAGACAAATGCAAACTGTAATTAGAATAACAAGTCAAGATTGCACTTGCACAGTGGCAGGTATCTACAAAGTGACTAGGTTTCTCAATTATTTCAGATTACTTTTCTCAAAGCGTCCAAGAATTTTCATCAGTGTCCATATTTAGATTTTAATTAGATATGCAGAAGGCAATTAGACATTTATTTCAAATGCTGTTAGAATTGTTTGCTGGCTCTCTCTTCTCAAAAAGCCAAAATAGCTGACAATGGCTAATGACTACATATTTTATGTGAAAAAGGATATGCAGACATAATTACTGCTGCAATGTCATCAGAGCAGGCCAGTCTAATTAAGTGTCAAACTAGAGTTACAGAAGGGTTGTGAAACTTTCCCTCAAAAATGACAACTCAGCTGTGGTGACACATAGACAATAAAATGACCTCAAGAGCAAGAGAAACATGACTTTTATGAAGGTTTATGAGTAACTTTATGAAAAGGCCCTGTTCTTTTACATTATTCATAATATATTACTGATATTAAAACAAAATTGCAATATTCAACCTGTAGCCAAGAAAGAAAACTTATTGTAGTACTTCCACTTTCATTAACAAGTCCTTAAAGCTGTTTAATAATGTTTTAAATTGTTTTTCTCTCCAGATCAAACATAAGAGGGTCTCAGAAGCCTTATCTCTCTTCCACTTCTAATTATTTATATTTTTAATTGCTAATATATCCTAATAATGAGCCTGTTAATTATTAAATTGATCCTAACAATATGAACGTTCTTTATTCTGTTTGTAGGAACAAACAAACCATATGAAAGATAGTAGTGAGTTAGATGTTCAGAAACAAAGATGGGAAGGAAATAATACTATTGATCTGCCAACCTGCCAGTTTTCAAACAGATTTCCTCATCCTACGTTGCTCTCAGACAGAACTTTCAGTTTCCCCTAAAAATCTTGACAGAGTCAAAAGCTTAGTTTTGACCTAGCCTTAGTGTGTACTAGGTAAAGTCTGGTTCTCAAGGATAGAAGATGTAATGACACATTTTATATTCTGTTTACCATCCTGCACATATACATTGACATTCTTCATAATTTCTTCTTTAACGAAGCAATGACTTTTCCTCATTTGAGAAACATCCCCTAGAAATAAAAGGCAATCACAGTGGCTCTCTCATCATTTCTATAAGTGGCTGCCCATCTCAGGTTAGATGGATTAGGTGGATTCTTCTTTTACTTCTTCCACAGAACTCTGTCATTCTCATGAGATTTCTGTTGAATTATACTGATCCTTTTTTAATTTAAAAATGTAATTGTGTTTCAAGTCAATTCCTGCTACACTACTTATGATGTAGAGCAACACAGCTATGCTAATGCTTGCTGTGGTAACAATACAGAATTTGCTGAGATTTTACTATTAGGAGACACTAAACTCTTCATGTGTGGCATGCTAATCTTGTTCTAATTCTTCATCCATCTCTTTTGAACCTTCCTCCCTTCCTCACCCTAAATAAGCTGACAATCTCATGCCATTGAATATTATTACAGTTCCTAGAACTGTTCAGTGTATATTTTATCTTGCTCAAGGAATCCTCCTAATAATATGAATATGTACATGGAATATCTTAAACTGATTGGCAGCCAGTCACCTTTTCCTTAGTCAAGACAGCTATTTAGTATTTTAATATCTTCCATTAAAAATGCAAGAAAGAATGCAGAAGTTGAACACAGCCTCTAACCCAACCACAGGTCTGATTTTCCTTCCTATTCACAAGCAATGGTGTCTATGCTACGTTCTAATCAAACAGCTTTCATCCAAGGGAATGAAATATCAGATTTACTTAAAGAAATTACAAATAAATCTTGGGTTTTTCAGCAAAATTGTTTAGGGTTTGTTCCTTTGTTTGTTTTGGTGGGGTTGTAATTTTGGGTTAGTTTTGCAATCTGTTTTGTCATGCTGTCAGTTTGAAAGGGAAGACATGACAGAACCACTGGCATAATGCAGCCACTTCTACTGGTGATTTGAATGCAGGTATTTGAGATTTTCACATAAATTTGCTGCCCTCATAGAATACTTACCTGCAAAAGCAGATAGCCTGTTCAATTATTTTATACTTTCCCTATAAAAAAATCCATGAAAATAATTCTTTTTTCTCCAAAACAGCTCATTCAAAGTACAGTCAGTGCTATACAGTATTATAAAGAATCCTTCATCACAGTCTGACTTGAAGAATCAATGTATGCATCCTACATTGGCCCAATTATCTGCTGAGCTATTCAAAGTATGCATCATGTCATCCTCTTCACCCTTCCTGAAAATGGCATCCCTGTGCTTGAACTGAACTGCCAAGCAGGGCACTCAAGAGGTGTGAGCCAGATGATGCCCCAAAATCTTGTATCAACAACGAGAGAGATTGAGTGCAGGACTTAAAAAGAGAAGAGTGCAAGGTGAGGTAATAATGCCCTGTTTATGCACTTACATTGAATAAATTTGTTTGCTTTCCTAAAACTTTTATTTCAAAAAAGGGAGTGTGAGCAGATTTTGAGAGAAATCTCAGGAGGGGATGTGCAGTTCCTCAGCTGGTGTGGGCTGAAAGATACACTACTTCACAAAGACAGTTTAGCTACCACTGAAATTAAACAATATCCAATAAAAGCCAAAGACAACTTATCTCTAAACATAAGTGCTGTTTATATCCTGCATTATGGTTTCTCTTTTCCTGTATGCTTTATTTTATTATTGATGCCATTCATTTAATGTTAGGGTACACTTACATGAGTAGATTAAATTCTAGGACCTCCGAAGAATATGAGAACATACTCATATTCACATATGAGAAGAGAACTTGTCTGTAAAATCACAAAACAGTAGAAAAGAATTTACTGTCTAAATGGTTTTTCAGGCTTTTGTCTCAACAGTGTTGTCCTTTCAAGCAAGCCCACAATGCTGACCACAAAAATACTGTGAAATACCACCATGAAATAAAAATAAATTGGAAAGAAAATAAGCTATTGAAGTGATACTCATATTTCAAAGATATTGTCTTCAAGGAAGAGAAATAAATTTTGCGAATTTTCCAGTCATTTTAAAACTCCAGTGATCTAAAAAAAAAAAAATCCCAGATAACTGTCTCTATTTTCATAAAAATAAATCTATAAATTGTCCATAATGTTCATCATAATATAATTTTCAGAACCACACATGTAACATACGAAATTCACTTGCAGAAGAGGCCTCTAAAAGGACCTTAAATAAACCAGAGGACTACAGTTTCTCATTGTCTCTGTATATGAGAAATAAACTGCTTTAAATATATTGCTGTAAGAGTCTTGCTACAGGGAAATTTTAATACTGTCAAATCTATGTAATTGTTCGTTATATTTGGTGTAACACTCAGTACCCTTGCTGTCACGGGCTATTCCACAGATGTTTAAGAAGAACAAAATCTAAAACCATGAAGACCATTTTTCCCATTATAAAATTCACTCATTAAAAGTGAATCTCCTGTTTTAAATTCATATTTGGGGGTTTTAAATAACAAAATACAAAACTCAGTAACAAAATACAAAACTAAGTTGTTGCAAGGACCAAAAGTGATCCCTATACAAATGCTATTTTGAGCAGTGCATATTGGAATTGGGTTAAATATCTATACACTACTAATCTCCCAGAGTCAAAATTATTGTCTGTAATACTTTGTAAACAATGCAGAAATGTCAAGCATAATAATTAACTAAACTGCAGCCAAAAGATGGCCCTTTCAAATAATGCTAAAACATGAAGGGCTACAATAAAAAATAGAAAAGATATACTGAATGTAAACATCTTGCATCACATGGTCAGCAGAAATTCATTGCCTCTGTAAAAAGAAATCATGTTTAATATGTTAAGTGAAACAGAAGCATCAAAGAGACTGTCCGCCTCTTATGTTTTCTTTGCTGGGTTTCCATCCACATTTTTATAAAACCTAGGATCCCCTTATGTAAAAATTCCATGACTTTTTTTTTAGAAACAAGGCACTTTTTTTTACAAATTTAGGTTCTTATTATGGCTGTCAAATACTGTCAGACAAATTTCATTCACAAAGCACCAGAGAGGCCTGTGTTACTGGTTGTAGGAATTTGGATCACAAATTTAAAATCTGCCCTGTCCTTATTATCTACTTACAGCAGACAAATGTCTCTATACAAAAGAGATTAATAAATCTGGAAGCTTGTGAGGGCATCAAGTATTGTAGTATAAATACAATATTTATTTTTAAAAATTCAACAACTATTCAGGGTATCTGTTAATGAATTAAAAATTTTGCTCCACTAATATGATACTTTAGATGATAAAGTTTTCATCTCTCATACACAGCCTTAAACCTGTAAAGAAACTGCTCCAAGTCCACAAACAATAAACAAAAATTTACTTTAATAAATTTATTCTTAAGGGTTCTGTGTTAGAGTTCAGTTTGGAGTGTGTCTTTCACAGAAAGGATTGCTTCATTTTTTGTCTCTCTGAATATAGAGCGAAAGGCAATCATTCATGAAGAAAGGAATACCATTGTCAATGATTTTATTTCTGAAATAATTAAAAAATATCAAAGCCTACCCGACTAATAAAAAAGAGGTTTGCTAGATATACTTTATCATCTTGAAAAAGATGGGGTTTGCCACTTTATGAAATTATGGCCAGATGCAAGACACTATAAAAATCCGAAATATCTTGATTAAAAAAAATAGAAAACAGTAAAAAAACCTGAAGTCTCTGCTTTTCTGGTAGTATCTGGTGACATACTGAGTAAGCAATTTATATATCTGAGAAGTTTGGAATCAGAAGAATGAAGGAGGTTTAAAGGGAATTATTAAAATTTGTCATATTTGTATTACTGTGAAGAAACTTAACCTTTGAAAGCATTCCAGTATTAGGTGAAAAACAGACCCTTCTGTCATTCAGTGCCTCTCCAATTTACCAAGCTTCAATCTACTTCTCAGAGGAGTAAGAAACATGAAAGACAGCTTTGTGAATGACTGATTAACATGGAAAAAATCATTTCTCCAAGATTATATTGTGTTCCTAACAAGACCAAAAGTGCGCACTAAATTATTATTATGATAATTAACTTTGGCAGACTTTGTCTTATTGTTAAAAAGCAATAATAAGGTACCTTAAGAGGCAGAATAATTACACCTAACTGCTGTAATTAGTAAGTTAATTCTCAGGTAAAAATGATTCATAGCATAGGAATTATGCAACTGCTGCCATTTAAATTCTTACTGTAATGCCTTCATATAATTTAAATCAAGCATTGTTAATATCTCTGAACCTTTACTTCAATAAAATAGGAGAAAAAAAATGTTTCAGGAAGGAAACCATTTCATTTCTGTGTCAATGGACTGGAATGTCTGAGGCTGAATATCAAAATATGCATATATAATCCAAATGCAGAAAAAGAAGGAAAGAGAGAGCAGAATTTAATATTAGTGCACACAATATTCTTGATATTAGTTTTGGTTCTTTTCCACTAGGTGCGATTCCAAAATCTTTCTTCACTTTCATTAGTTTTTGTATTCCACTGCAGGATAAAAAAAAACAAACAAAAAGAACCCAAGAATTTATTCTGTTTGCAGAGAATTTGTGCCAAAATTTATTATTTTATATAATTTAAATTTCTTTAATTGTCTTTCAGATCTATTTTTTTAGTAACATCCAAAGTGAATTCAGAATACTCAAAAGCTGTTGCCAACAGGCCTGAAGGAAGAAAGGGGAATGAAAAGCTGGAGGAAAGTACCCTTCCCTTTCCCCCACTATTATTAATGGACCCCCAAAATCAAGTGCCCGAAGTGAGGGTAGGAAAGCAACACTGAATGCACATCCCAAATGAGCCTCCTTGTCCTGGATGTTATCATGTCATGAGCTGTTATCTCACAGTACATCAACAAAGCAATCCTGCCCCCTCTCCCTGCACTGAAAGGGAGGACCAGGAAGGGCACACAGTGGAAACCCCCACAGGGTTTTGTACCTCAACCATCTGAACAGACCAAGCAACTCTGTGGCCAGGGGCTCTGGATATAATACAACAAATACTTAGATCAAATTTGTTACTAATGACACGAGGCTTTTATCGAGGACTTCTGTCCATCATAAAGTCCATATGCTGGGATCTAACACAGAATCACAGGAAGGTTCAGGTTACTCGACCAGGTTGCTCAGAGCCCCATCCAAACTGGCCTTGGACACCTCCAGTGATACTCTGATTTTGTTCTCTACAACTGGACATAAGCAGTTTCCAAAATAAATATAAAATTACTTCTGAGCCATAGGTACAGAATTTAATTTAGGGGAGAAAAAGGGGCTGCATTGTTTTCCTAGAACACTGTGTGTGTGTGTATAAACCATAATAGTTATCTGTATTCACTCATATATTCTAAGCTTACTGTCCTCATTATAACATTAGCACTTAATTATAATATGTTTAATGTCAGACTACATTTGTACAGATTTGCTAAAAATTTGCATTACTGGGGATCAGCCATACAGAGAAGAAAAAGACAACATTGTGCAGATAAAAGACAGAAACTTGATTATTAAAGAAGGATTCAAGTTATGTCTTCTGCTCTCAGCCTCAGCTGAAAGGCCAAAATTCTCAATGGCCTGATGTTACCCTTTCTAAGATTTATCATAAGTCTCTGATATTCTACAATGCACTGTGTTATTTTTATAACTGAATTCCTCAGTTGAGGCTCTGACTCTTCAAGAAGAAAATCTCAACATATACACCAGGAAATGAGTTCTTCATTTTCGTTCCTATTTGCAAGGACAAGGAGACAAAGAGGTCCCACTCTAGTGTTTCAGCACTCATTTTGGCTTTAAAAGGAACAGTAAAATTCTCAGTGTTCAACCCTACAAAAACTAGCTTCCAGATCTTGTGATCCTACCTGACTCTATCCCTGATAAGCAGTGTTACTGATACGATAATTCCTTTTATTTAGACTTTTTTTTTACCTCATTAAACATCCTTAAGAATCAATAAATACTTTGAGAGATAAAATAAACCAACTGTTACATGATAAATGAAGCAGGTTCTTATAAAGATGATAAAAGTTTAAAAGCCATAAAGGGTTCTCTACAGGTGCTAATTTTACTACTTGAATGAAATTAATAAGACTCTCCATAAAACAGCAGGAGATCCTTAGATTACATGAGTAATCAGCAAGAAAATTTATTGTGGATTCATGAAGCACTAAGTGTTTGTGTAATGTATGCAAAAGTGGTACTTTATTCTCTGCAGTGAACAATTCTGAGTCCTTATAATAGAAAAATATTTAATAGCTTGAAAACTCTTGAGGCATAGTTTTAAAAAGTTGTTCAACTGTGATTAACTCAACTCATGACAAACTAGTAATGAAAGGTCTGCCTTATTTTATTATTCAGTAGGAGCCATTATTAAAATAACTACTTAAGGTTAAACAATGGTTACAGAGACAACTGAAAATCCAACCTGATGTCTAGGAATGTAAGAGTTAGGAGAGTGAGACACACACTGGGTAGTGCATTAATCTGAAAAACTAAATGAACTCTTCACCTTGGCTGCTGTATGGATAATGTATTTATTTACATGCCTACTAGTTCCCGCAAACTTTAGGTTTCACGGATGATTTCAGATGAAGAAGTTCCAGAAGTAGTCCCATAGAAGAAATTCTGTTGCATTTGTGCTATCAAATTCTCAGTAAATTATGCCTTCCAAGGAAGTATTTATCAAAGCTTTAATAATTTTTTTTCAAAAATCTTTTATTGCAGTGTACCATGGAATCATGAGTTTGTGTTCAATACTCTACATTTAATATTTATTGATTGCTGCAAATAATCGCTTTTGGTTTGTTGCTTGGGGCTTAATTAAGTAGACTAAAAGTGTCAATACACTGAGGCTGTTCAACTGGCTGACAAATGAAACTAAATAATGCTTTATCATGACTAGTTATTAATGTTCCATCAATGAAACAAGCAAGGGCAATGCATGGGTCAGAGATGTAGTAATAATAATGTTTAGATTAGCTGTTCAGCACAGATTAACAATAGCCAAAGTGACTGTAATCTAAGGACCCCAGTTAATTCATGTTGCATTAAGTATTGTGTGTAATGAGATCACTGATAACAGTACAGTGCTTAAAGACACCTCATGTCCTGAACAGAGGTGAGAAAACTTTGCCCAGCTTTAGAACTGGTTGAAAGGCACATGGTTGGATCAGTACACTGCTAAAACAAAGTAAACACATGCTACAGACCAGGCCACAACACCAGCTGGAGTGTGAAAATGGGTTCCCCATGGCTTCTGAGCTTAATCTGTGTCATATTCCACATGATAGGCTCATAGTTTGGGCAATGGCAACATACCATGTGGATACATCCATTGACTATTCAGGAGAAGGTCTTGGTTTCAATTAATTTGGGGACTGATCTACACTGTGGCCTTTGGGACTACTCACCCCTTCGCAGGACTCTAGCCCAATAATCTCAATAGGTTCCTTTCTGCACTTACCAAGTAAAAAATATAAAAAATATAGGAAAACGTATTTTTAGAGCTTTGGCACTTCCTTAGGAATGTTATTCTAAAGCTTATGCAAAGAAAGATTCTGTGTTTGTTGAGGTCAATTGGTACATCTTTTTTGATAGCAACATAGCTTTGGGGAAGTGAGAAAACCTAGTCCAGAATATGAATTAAAATCCGGTTTCTCTGCTTAAAATACAAGTTGCATATTAACAAATGTTATCAATTCTAACTTAGTAACATCTTATATCTGTTCTACGAAGGTTTTTCTAGTCATCATTTAAAAGTCTCAACACATACTGTTTCAAAGATCTAATTGGTTAACTTACTCTAAACCACAGATGTTCACAAATTGTTCATCATTAACTAAAAGCCTTAAACTGAAATTTAATCTACCAGTATTGCAGGTTATCGATGAAATTGCTGCCAATCTTTTTTGGGCATCAGTGTGTTACTAGATCATATTTTTCCAGGCTTCCAAGGTTTTCCCCTTCCTATGGGCAAGCCAATTAGTCATTTATGAGCTTCCTTTCAAACTTCCATGCCTTTGCCCTTACAAAAGACAACATTCAGCTGCAAATGTCCCCAAGACACTTAATTTTGAAAAAGCTGATGGACTTGGCTCTCAAAGTATTACAGTTTCACAAAATCATAGAATATGTTGAGTTGGAAGGGGTTCACAAGGATACTGGAGACTGGCTCCTGGCCCTGCACTGGACCAGCCCCACCCTGTGCCTGAGAGCATTGTCCAAACATTTCTTGAGCTCTGGAAGGCTTGGTCCTGTGACCATTTCCCTGGGAGCCTGTTCCAGTGCCCAAGCACCCCCTGGGGGTAGAACCTTTTCCTGATGCACAACCTAAACCTCCCCTGACACAGCTTCAGGCCATTCCCTCCAGTGCTGTCACTGTCACCACCAAGCAGAGAACAGTGCCTGTCCCTCTCCTCCCCCTCATGAGGAATTTGTAACTGCACTGAGGGATCCTCTCAGTCTCCTCTCCAGGCTGAACAGACCAAGTGACCTCAGCAACTCCTCATGTGTTGCTCAATTCCCCTCAAGACCCTTGCTCAGAACTTTACAAATCTTTTTTCCAAGGATTATTGTTTTCATGACTCTTCTCTCTAAATACCTTACCATGCTGAATATCTGCTTTTAAAATTACTTCAGCCTTTTTTCCCCTCCCTCTACACACAGTATTTATGTATCTACAAGTTTACTGGGTCTTATCTGATACTGATCTCCTGTAATGCCTTCAGCCATTTTCTCCTTGTGGGGGCAAATCACATTCACTAACTTCAGTTTACTATTTAAGGACAAATAATAATCTTGTGTTCTGGGCAAACAAAAGCAGATCATCTTCAGTAATAGAAGATGATTGAATGAATAGAAGATGTTATTGCATAACACCTATAAAAATGGGTTACACAGAAAGATAAGATTTAATAATTTGTAAAATATTTGTACTTTGGAAGAATATTTATGTTTTCCATATTGTCTGCAAATACAAATACAAGACATTAATCATGCCCTTTAACACATTTCTCTGAGTTTCATGAGACTAGATCAGATGGAACATTTCATCAGAATCCTTGAAATCATCCAAACAAACAAGAGCATCTGCATTTTAAATTTTAACTGCTAAAGCATCATGAAAACCTCAATGCTGGCAGATTTGCTCTGGCTCCTCTGGCAAAGCATGGGCTCATATTCTTTACCTAAAAAGAAATCTGCAGAAGAGATGAATGTGAAATTTAGCTTTCACAGCTGACACACATGTAGCAAAAAGCCTTCCCATCATTAAATTTAATCCTGATAAAGAACACCGTAATTCCTATGCTACATTATTTATATATGACTTAAAGAGACTGTTCAGTAGACCCAAATTCAAATAATTATATCCACCTTTCATCTTTGAATCCTATTAATGTTATTTCAACATCTCTGAAAGTGACTTTACCTACAAACGCACAGAAAATTTTCATCCTGATAGGTTAGTTCCATCCTTTAGTGGCCTCTTGCTGTGTAACTGATATTTATAATTTAACTTTTTTGGGGAAGGAGGGAAGGAAGGTGTGGAAGGAAGGTGCGGAAGGTGCGGAAGGTGCGGAAGGTGCGGAAGGAAGGAAGGAAGGAAGGAAGGAAGGAAGGAAG
>JAWWMU010000180.1:7145409-7160981 GCA_035048155.1 Cinnycerthia olivascens | reverse complement strand
AGGAAGGAAGGAAGGAAGGAAGGAAGGAAGGAAGGAAGGAAGGAAGGAAGGAAGCCTGTTCCATAATAAATTATTCCATTTGATGACAAAGTCCAATATATTTATGTGAAAGGAAGGCGTGGCCAATTGTCTGCATTTTTTGGCTTTGTAGACTACTATCAATTTTCATCAATATCTACACTGAGCAATGTAGAACTGATGCAAGGATCCCAGTGTTTGAGTTCAGTCAGACTAGTATATCTGGAAATTATATGCGTACAGTGGTCTATCCAAAGAACTCACTCTGAAAAAATGCCTGGAATGATGAAAAAAGGATACTGCCAAATAGTATGTACAGTGCCTCTGAGGAAGATAAAAACTTTAAAAGCAACAATAATCATAAAAGTATGCAGACAAAATATGAATGGTCACATAAAGTAAGATCTGGAACAGAATTTATAGTTTGGTAGTGTTGCAACTTCAGTTTCTTCCTTTCTACATATAAGAATGCATTCCTTCTATCATATATCATTCCCTGTACTTGTCTAAATGATGTGGCCAAATTAAAAACAGCACAAGCACTAAAGAAAAGAAAACAGACCTAGAGACTGAGTATTCTATGAGCAGCCCGAGGTTCCAGTCTCCAAAATCCCCAAGGCGGCTTTGAAAATCTCAACCTAAATGTTTAGCCAAGTTACTATCTGCTTTTCTTTCAAACTGCAAATCCCAGTTGTTCTCACAATTTCCTAATGCTCATCATGCTTATCCATGAAACATAAGCTGTGGTTAGGATGAAACCTTTGCCCTGCATTTTCTCCATGGATACAAACTGTCTGTCATGGATACAAACTGCTATAGTACTGCTACCATTCCTCTCACATTGCATTTACCAACATCTGCACTGAAGGATTTAGGAGGGTTCAGAAACCATCTTTCTTAAGGATTTTCAGCATTGTAACAAACTGTGGGTCGATTTCAGGTTTTTAATATGATGCAAAAGAATGTGAGCTGGTTGCAAATACAAAGCGCTGTGGAAAGGAAGCAGGCATTCCAGATAAAAGTACTTAAGATTAATTTAACATGCACATGATTTCCCAATTAAAACTTCCACATTAGCACTGCATTTTAAACAGTTAATCTCCTAACGAGACATCCCCAGCAATAAGAACTGAATTGCAGCACCGAATAAGGCCCTGAGGCCTGCATCTGGGAAAGGCTGTGCTTTGTAAATGTTGGATTTATGCTGCTGTCACAAACTCTACAATGAAAGAGATCCACTGCCACCTACTGCCAAGATGTCTTTTCCCACCAGAAACCATCACTAAAAGTGAGAAATCCTCTGTGCTTCTGCACAGAATGCTAATCCAAGAAAATTATGCTGCTCAATTTTTCCCCCACACAAATTTTACACGTTTTTTCAAAACTCTAATAGCTGGAAAGGCAGGTTGTTTTGTTTTTTTTTCTGGCCTTTTCTTCATAATATGGTAAAAGCCAAAGAATGCTATGCTGAACAGTGTGAGAGAATCTATGCAAAAGTCTGGTTTTCCCTCTCTTATTCCCAGATATCCACTGTCATCCCTTTGAATACTGGCTGACCTGCTATTGATACCCCCACCCACTCATCCCAAGTAGCTACTCTGGGGCTGCCCTCTTCCCTTCCCTGGGGGGCCAAACACAACACCTCTGTGATGTGCCTGGTCTCCAGCAGTCCAGATGTGCAGGAGCCTTGCACAGCAGCTCACAGCACCGCTGTGGACACACGGCCTTAGCAGATAATTAAGTTTTCCTGTGGTTTCCTTTTGGGGGTTTTTTTGGCAGTTCAATTGCAAATCAATTAATATTTTGAGAAGAGCTACTCTCTTGCCTTGCAGACACAGTCACTAACAATTGCTTGTGAAATAAATTTTTGGAAGTGGCGGAAAACAAAGGGAATTAATATTTCAGAACACAATGAAAGATGCTTAACAAATAGTGAAGCAGGGAAGAGAGAACATCAGGATTAATGAACATCAGCTGCGCTCTCTGTAAATTCTAGCCAACTCGAACAACCATGGATGTAGGATTCAAGATACAGTACTCCATAACTAGGTATTTTTTAAGGCTCTTTGCCTTAATATTATGTGCAAATAACATTATTGGTGTATAGGTGAGAGAATCCCCATGCTCGTGTTTATAGTTGTTTGGTAACATTAAAGCACAGCTTGACTCGAGCTGCTGCTAGGGAAATCACAGCATCACATGTCATCTGCAAGAACCCTGGAGGGAAAAATATCTTCAATTCACTGTGTCAGTGGTGTCTCAGACTGAAGTTGCATGCACACACTCAAGAAATATGTGTCCTTCCTACATTACCATCAAAATAAGTACAAAACAAGCAAGATAGCCTAATTGCATTTTTTAAGAAAACACTATTTTTTCTTTTTCTTCTTTTACACAGGAGCTCCTGCAAGTACAGATGTGGTGAGATTCACTTGTTTAATATCTGAGGAATAAAACTCTAGACATCCTGACATTATCTCCTCCTTTGCCTTCAGGCTTAGCAATACTCCACATTTCAAGTACAAATTCAACTACAAAATTTGTGTATCTCCATTCTGTATATTTTAGATATATAATATCTCACAGCACCAAAGGATTTCTATGTTTAGGGCCTAGAAGAGAGATGTTTCTTTTTGAAAGCATGAATACAGCACAATAGTCCTTGAGAAAGAATAAATTTTCACACATTTGCACTTGAAAAGTGTCCTTTCACTTTTCATTTATCAAGAGAGTAGTTCTGAAGAATAAATTCTGTTAGAAATTATATTTTATCTGTTGCCCTGAAATTAAAATCTTATATTTATCTGTTATCTTACATGCTTTAGGGTTTTTACTACAAATACATTCAGAATTTTTGTCTCCATTACAGAACAGTGGCAAGAGGTAACAAAAAGCAAATAAATGTTGTTCTGTCTTTATGGAAATGCTACCTTTTCTTCCCACTGCTTAAAACATCTTCCTTCCAGCAATAAGCCTACATGATAAGTTTTATGTGGCATACTGTGTAGTGTTAAAAAAAGAAAGTTGTGCTTTATCTATTTCTTCTATCCACTGCATCTAATACAATAGTTTCCAACAGGAATAACAGACTTTTAAGTCATCTCTACAAAAGCCCTTCAACCAGCAAAGTCAGTCTAAATAATTATATGTTTTCATCCTGTGTTTTTTACATAAAATCAAAAGACAAGATGAATATACAGCAAGAGAAGTCCAGAAATGAGATGAATACATAGAAAGAGAAGTCCAGAAACAACTTTAGGAAGACTAACCTGCCCCTCTACACTTCTAGTGTCTTCTGTCTTGGGTATCATCTCTAGTTGGCCAGACCATCACATACTGGGTCCAAGTAATTTGCCACTTTTACTAATTTTAGCAAGATGTGTCCATGAAATACATCTGAGCAAAAGTGTAAAAGGCCAATGTCCTTTAACACAACAGGCAGTCCTTAATCCAAAAGTGTTTTGTAAATGCGACATCAAAAATATTGAATTCCATTCTGTATTTAGTTTCATAGAACTAGAGGGTTTTTAGCTGCTCTTTTCTATTTCCTCTCCTCCAAACTGACTCTCTTGATGACCAGTGTCTTTACACAAAGAAATATCCTGAAGTATTTGAATTGGACCTTCTACAATGTTCAGCTATACCCATGGAAGGAAAAATAGCCTATGTGTTTTCAACAGAAAATAGTGTAAATATGAGAATTAATGGAGAACTGAAAATAAAATATCTGTAGGAAAATTATGAAAAAGATTTCAGTACACAATGAATTTCTGACTATACATATTCTTTTTCATTATTATTTGTTGTGAAGAACCAATCCTGCAATGCATTCCCTCTTGTAAGTAACCTTTTTTACTACTGGAAAAGCAAAGACAAAAGGCCAGAACCTCAGGTTCTGTAAATTACGTGGCTTGATGGCCCATACTAAGACTGTTCTAATAGGAAACAAAATCCCGATGTACTACAATGTAAACCCAGGATTCCTTCTGTTTGCATTGAACTTGAGAATTCCCTTAATGAGAAGCTTCATTAACACAAAACAGACATTTTGTTATACAGGTTAACAGAACAAAACTCTAGCTCTCACATAGAGAATAAACCTTTCAGAACCCCAGTGGCACTTTCTGACAGAGACTGAGTGCCCAGCTTCCTGCTGATGAATGACAGGATGTCCAAATGACAATGCTGCAACTTCACTGAGCAAAATAAAGATACAAATCTCTGAATGACAAGGGTTAGCCACATACAGAGACATGCCCAGGCTAACAAGTGTGCCAGGTTACAAAGGTTTTGGCTGTAATTTTTCTCAGTTTTGGCGCATTATTAATAACCTGACCCCTACTACAATAGTCATTGCCATTGTCACCTGTTACAACTGAATGATCTGGCTGACCAGCACAGCTCTTTCACACCTTTCTCTGCTCACAAAGTGCACTACTGATACTTTCAGGTAAAAGTTAATAAAATGTCTGCAAGATCTACATACATAGTGACATCTCTTCTAACTAAGAATTTAAGGTTCTCTTTTATAAATCTTAGTGGCAAGCCCAGGTCATTTTAGGGCATATCTTCCTGGAAAAACTAGCATATCCTGCAAAAGTACAGAAACAAATGAGATCTTTTATACAGCATCTCTGTTTACTTGGAGATTCAGTTTGGTGTAGGCTTTCGCAGATTCTCCAGTTCTGCCCATTTCAAAGGCAATTATCTCACCTCCAATTTGGTCATTGGATAGAAAAAGGATTGCAGCAGGATTTCTTACTCAGGAGCTGATAGTCCATGAGAAATTTAATTTTAATCTTCCTTGTTACTTATGCTTGAGCTGATTAAGTAAATTAAATGGGCAAAATTGTTAAAAACCAGTTTAGTACAGAGTACCACCCCTCATTTTCTACTAGATTCTTTATTTTGCATATTCTATTTTTGATAGGGAACTTCAAGGAAAAAAAAAGAATAAAAAAAATATATATTCAACTTTCATTATCAGCTTAAAAATGTGGTAGATCTTAAAGGCTTTACAGCCAGACTTCTTTGGTTTTTATTCTTTGTGATGGTTAGGAAAGGAATAAACACATTCAAGAACTGGAAAATATTCCTTCTATACAATATATTTTCAAAAGGCAGAACACAGCTCAATCCTAGACATAATAATGGTTTTGGAAAAATAGTGTCTTTAAGTAAAAGCTGTTAAGCTTAAACCACCACAGTTTAAGGAAAAACATTTTTCTTTGGGTTTTTTTTTTCACTGTATTATGCACAGGGAGCTGGAATGTTCTTGACATTAAAGAGAAGATGATCAGTAAAATGTTCTGCACATCTTCCAGATGCTGGTAATAACAGCACAAAGCAATAAATGCATTGTACATATTGACGTGGTCTTTGTGAATGCCTGTCAAGAGTGGAACATATTTGAGATGAAGTCTCAGCTCCACGGTTCCAAAGAAAGCAGAGGTTGAGATGAAGAAACAGAAATTCAAATGGTAATTCTGCAGCTAAGAGGGATAGGATGCTGTTGAGCTGAGTGACACCTAGGAGCTGAGACAAAGTTAAACTAGTATTACTTGTCTACATGCAATGATTTTATAAACTGATTGTTTCTTCAAAGTACCTATGCCTGGCTTTCAAAGGTGGTTCTTGCACAGTCATCTGTGAAACACTTTTGCTGAATGTAAGTGACACTCAGAGATCCATCTAATCCTCAACTACATAAAAGAACAAGTTAGATTTGACTTTAATCTTCATTATTGTACATGATCAACTGCGTAAATTTGTTTTAAAATTTACAACTATATTTATGTATAATGAAGTTTATGTGCCCCTTACTTGGATTACCATTGGTAAACAGTGTGCTGGTTAAATACAGAACACCCATTTGTTTCCACATGAAACAATTTGATCTCAAGTGAATCTCTTAATTTCTGAGTTTCTTTCTGCCACAGCTCAATCAAGCTGCAGTAACAATTAGGCTGGAGTTCTGCTAAGGTTTTGCAATTGATGAGACAGGAGTCCATAACTTTGGCAGAATGATTTACCAAGCATTTCCCCCAAGAAGGAAAGCTATGGCTCTCCTTGCTTGGCAGTTGAATTATTAAACTCCTGGATTAAAAATTTTCAAGTCAAGTGAGGAGGAAATTTATGAACTATGCAAACTGAAAGTTCTCTCAGGTTAAAAAAAGGAAAAAGAAACAAAAACCATGCCGTGTTTAAACAAGAAAAGAAAGGGATTCAGAAGCTCTGAACAGATTTCATGCCATCTAAAATAAGACTAAATATTTCAAAACCCCCAACACAATAAGGGTAAATAAGATGCTTGAGAGACCTGCATATTAAGGTTGTTTCGTTATGAGCCAGCCTTGGATGATCTATCTTTCATCTAAAGAATATGAGTACAAGTCTCTTTACCCTAGGAACCTTTTGTGGAGTAGAGGCATGAGTACCTTTGTGAAAAGAGATTAATTATGGCCGGGACTGACCAAATATCTGAGAACAGAAGCTAAGCTCTCCATGTCTCATTCCTCCATCCTAAAAATACTCTATTATTCTTGAAGGAACAAAGTCAATGTCACGGAAACTTGCCAGAATTTCTTCTAGATAGTTCAGTCACTTTCTGTAAGGCCTAAAAGACCACTCTTTTCTGCTGTGCCATGCTGATGAATAAAGATTAAAGGTGCCAAGCCACATTTTTGGATACCCAAAGCATACATTTTGCAAGAGTTCCAAGTGTTGTGTTCTGGCTCTAATACACTACAGGAAGTTAAAGCAGAAATACCCACCAAAAATAAGACAGTGTTAAGAAATGTACTGTCGAGACAAAAACACTTGCAATGTGAACCTGTCATTTTATACTTGACAGGTTCAAAATGAGAGCTCAAGGTGAAGAGCATTATATTGAGAAAAATATCTTTTCTTCATCTTATGTCTTGAAATGGTCCTCAAGTTTTACTGAAGTAAACAAAACTGAGAAAACAGTCTTTTATTTTCAAATCATCACACTTCTGAGAAGCTGCAGTGGCCAGGGTGAACCTAAAGTGTTGTTATTCCAGAAGGCAGAGCAGCAGCCAGAGGAACTCAGTGGTACTAGGGCAGAAGGGAACAACACAGAACACATGGATACACCTCAGTCTAGAGAGCCTGAGTACAAATGAAGCTTCTTGGTCTTCTGGCAGAAACTCGTGGAGAAGGTGGCCAGGGTATGACATTAGCTCCCTGATGGGGTGACTCCCCATCCCACAGGTCTTGATGGACCAGGCACTCTATCTTGGTCTTTGAACCTTCACTTCTTTCATTTAATGCATGGTTTTTAGAATCTTCATGCACACATTTTTAGCACCTCCTTGCTGTTCACAGGTTATACTTAATTTTAGAGCTGTACATGTATGCCCAGGTCAGCAGCTGTTACAAGTAAGAAAACAAATTCTGTGCTGGAAGAGCAATGAAGTGTTTGTGCTCCAGTAAGAAAAACAGCCAGGCTCTGTGTTACATAATCCAGGTGTCCATCACTCTAAAATTTGAGCACAGTTTCTAAGTAATTGCATAAAAAAACTGTTAAGCATAATTAAATATCATTTCAGTCACATTAGATCCTTAAATAATTCTCATTAGGATTAGTTTTACACTTCTAAAAACATAATATTAAGTACAGATAGTGAAAAGGTATTAACTAGCTCCATTTGTCCATTTTATGAAGTTCTACAGTGCAGCATTTTGCAAAAAAGAGATAAAATGAAGGATGTTGCAATGCATGAGTTGATATATTAAAGATATTCTCAATAGTCGATATATAAAGATATCGTTACCAACAGACTTTAAACAAAATCTGAATGCAATCCTAAACTAAAAACAGATATCAGGAAAAACCTTCACATTGTAACAAAACCCTCACTTAAATTTCTGTTGTTTCCCTTCTTCCCTTGCATGCATTTATTTGTTCACCTATCAAATTCATGGTATCAGATGCATTTTAAGTCAGAGAGATCTAGGTGCTAAGAAATACTTAAGAAAAAATGTATCCCAAATCTGCAGCTTCAAAAAAGTTCATGAAGAATATGGACATCTGAATACTATGGTAAATATTACATTATATTTCTTAATTAATAATAATCTGTATGGATTTTTTATTAATGTGGTAATTCTGTATCATATACCAGAATGGGCACTGTAGCTCTGAAGTCCACTGAGGCCTCCTTTGCACCCAACAGGGTTAGCAGGAAATATCTGACCAGCTGAAATTGGTACTTTGTCCCACTGCATTATACAGAGCAAAAATTTTTTACATTTTCTGACCTTTTGGAAGGGGTAAAATCTTTTCTCACAATCCTGTATGCACACAGCAATGTGAGGAAAGAAAACCATGGCGCTCTGAATCAAACATAATTAATGCACATTTAGCGTGGAAGTTACTATGTAGTGACAATCAATTATTAAAAACACACATTAACTTCTATCCCTTTCCACATATTAATTAAATAACATCCTTTCAGATTTTGTGTTTCTATTAATGCTTCTCAGTTTGAAAATCAGAACTGTTCTGGGGAACACGTTGACTTCTGTACTGGGTTGCAGATGGTCGTTTCCTGAGAGGTGGGAGGTGACAGATGCCACTGCACGGTGCTTTTCTATTGTCTCTTATTCACTTGCATGCACTTATGTGTCCTGAATCATCATGCAGTGGTGTTACAATTATGAGGAACTAAGATTCCAGTGTAAGTAGGTTCCCATTAATTAGTTCCCTTGTTTATATGATTTCCTTGTTAACTTTGCAAAAGGCTCTAGCATCCCACAGTCTTATTAGACAATATTAAAAATGTACATAGAAGGAATCCCTTAATATAACATCACAAATTAAATCAGCAGCACCACTAAGCATTTACAAATATGCATTCAGTTTTAGATGCATCATGATTCATTTCTGACTTATTTCAGTCAGTTTCCATAAACATTCCAATGAACACATCTATTTTGACACAAATATGCATTGAAAAATACCAAAAGTGATGTGAGTAATGATATGGCCATGCAGCTGCATAAGCGCTTATGTTAGATGTCTTTGTGTGTATATTGAAAGCTTTTTATGGGATTATGGTTCATCAGAACACAGTACAGAAAAATAGAATTATTTGCTATTCAATATATTATTGAAATTCAGATAGTACAGAGATAATTTATTTGTATTAAAGGCAAAAATCCCACAAAAGCATAGGTTGAAAGTGGTAGTATGGAGGTGCTTTATGACTCAAATTCCATTGTAGTGGAAATTTTAGATAGGCAAACTATAATTTGCTAAGTCAATTTGCACTGTGATCATGATAGTAGGGTACGGCAGCTAATAATAATTTCAAATATTTCTTTCAATAACACCTGGCTTTTCTTAATGGGCAAGCTTGTCTTTTTATGTTATACTATCTTCACATCTCAGATATGATCATTCTATTTAAAATAGCTTAATAAATATATTTATAGAAATTGCAGACAAGTATTAGATGTTACCATTCCTTTAAAATGCATAAGTTTATTTTTAGACTGATAAATTTAAAATTAACAAGACATGCATTTCCCATCAAAACGATATAAAATAATTTTATGAGTTTTTTAGATTAATTAATCCTGTAAATATTTCATTGATAATTTAGTAAATGTATGCTGCATAAAGGGTGCATTGAACTCCCTTTTGCTCTGTTTTTTCAAACTTATCCAGTATCAGCTAACATGAAGCTGATAATACTTTTGTCCAGAAATTACTATCAAATGAAAATCAAATAAGATGCAATCTTAGATCTTTGTGCAGCAAAACACGTCAACATCCATTTGAATTTAAGCATGGAGTGTTTTTTTTCTGTTAATATCACTATGCATGTTCACATGATTAAATCTAAGCAGGCCACCAAGTGGTAAACTGGATTGGGGTCCAAACATTTAAAGGAAAAATCGATCCTTTGAAAGCCACCAAGAAATCCAAGTAGAGAAAGCCAGGGTTCTCACTTACCAAGATTTAGGAGAACAGTCAAAAATGATTAACTGGAATCAATTTGCACATATTGTATGCACTGTATTTAGATCACACAAATTACTTCATATTAACAAATCAATATTTCCATTCATTGCAAGTTCCAAGACTGATTATCCTTTGCAACTCTGAAAATACCATAGAGCATTTTTATCCATTAATAATTCACACAAGGATAAAGGCATTCTCTAGCCATACAGATTAAAATAAATACTTATAAATATACCTTTCATTAAAATAAAAGCTAAACTAAAGCACATTCTGGAACTTGTTTTGCAAACAGACAAAGGAAAATTGCAGTTTTGTTTTTGCATATTCCTATTCTGTTACTGAACTATTCAGTATCTTCCCTCATAGCAATCCCATCCCGTTCTAAGCAGTGACCATTATAAATACATTAGGTGAGCAAAATTTGCTTATTTGGAAATTATCTGAGCTACATAAAGAAATTTTCAAAACCTCAGAAGCACCTGGGTTTTAGGCAAATAATCCAGATGGAGTAAGATGCAACAATTCCTGACATAAAAATACCTCCAAATGGGGCATGTAATATAATTACGAGTTGGTTAGGAATAAAATTTGAAAATACAAGCTTTAAACAGAATTCTGTCAGTGAGAATATGGCCCTCAGTACTAATAGAGGAGTGTGAAAACTCTTGTTTGCTGGCAGAATTGTTCTCAGCTGAAAACTCTGAGATTGTATTACCAGAGAGCTGAGCTAACAAGCCCAGTGAGAGCTAAAGCAAATGCCTGCATGTTCAGGTCTCTGCCTGTGTGGCAATTCAGCTTCCAGACCAGACCCCTCTCACATCTCACCTCCTGAATGAATTGTTCTCATTCTAGGGCAAGTCACTTCATCTTTTTGTTTTCCCTCCCACTTCCATATCTTTCCCACTCAGCGCAAAAGCTCTGCAGAGCAATGCAGGCATGATTTCAGCTGGGACTTCTAGATGCTTCTTTAATATGAACAGCAGCAATAAATCGGGAGAGGATAATAGAAGTGTCAAGCAAGTCCTAAGTGCAGCAGCACAGCTGTAATGTACTGTGAGACACGCTGCATCTAACACCATTCTTCAAGGACTTTGCACAGCATGGTTTATTCCACTGCAATAATAAATGTATCCATGATGCACCTCCAAGTATTACCCAGCGTTAAGAATGAATCACAGTAATGTTACCTTCACTTCTCTCCAGCAAGAAGATAATACTTTTTTGGATGTGATACCACTCTGTATAGTTTTTGACAAACTGGAAATACTTTAGTGAAATAAGGCTGTACGGGGAGCGTATGATTCATTTTGAGGCAGCAGCATATGAAAAGACAGGGCTAAAAGAAGGTGGCAATTCAGTTCCTATCTGTTTAGTTATGCTTGTTTATATTGCTATTCCTAACAGTTCTAGATGCCCACAGATACTTCCTCTGCAGCTCCTCCCATTCCCCATGATCAATATTTTCTAAGAGGTTCTTCAGATGCTGCAAGCTAAACAGGAAATACCAGCAAGTGAAGGCATCACTAGCTCATAGAAAGATTGGAGAATAATCAACCTATAATTTTTAATTCTCCATTAAGTCAGTGGAACTTTTTCAAAATTTGAGATGCTGCTGTTGGTTCTCTCATTTCTCTCACCAATCAGTAAACCTGACTACTGGTAATTCCATGAATGTTACTGTGAAGAGCATAAGTGAACCATTTTCTATTCATGCTGTTACTTTTATTCTGGATGTTTGCTCAGGTCACATTACTCTTCATTCTATTTCAGCAGTTTGGGCTGATAAAACATTTCATGATTTTGTAAATCCATCTAAGTACCAAATGTTTTCCTAAAACCTCATTAAGTTCTGTCAAGTAGCTGTTTCAGTGTTATCTACTAATTTAGCAATGTTCAAAACCCACACATTTATCCATCTCAGTGTCCCCTTTATAAATAAGTGCCAACAGACATTGCAGTGAACAGCATGTTTCAAGTCTGAATATCCTGTACTTTTACCAGTATTTCCTATCTCTTCCCAAGAAAATTTGGTGTGTTCCCTTAATTCCTATTACTCTACAAAAAACATCTTTCTCTTCCATACTACTGATCACATCCATTAATCCTCTTGGCAGAAGACTTTCTTTTTTCTATTGCTAATAACTTTTGAAGGCTAATATGTGATTTTTTCTGAGCATGATTCTTCATCAGCCTTTGATCATTCTAATTGCCTTATTATAATCTGCTCTCCTACAGTGATAAAGGCTTTTAATGTTTCATGTGCTAGGAATGAAAGGGGAAAAAAACGTGAGCAAAAATCTCTTTTTGTTCCTGAAATATTACCACCTCCACAGTTCATAACTATTAGGGAAAAGAATTCATTTTGGCCCTCTGTTGTGTCAAAGTTTCATCCTTTCAGTAGCCCCACTGTCTCTTTGTGATTTTGTTCACTTCAGCAGCAAAATGGATTGATCATTGCTGCTTCTTTTACCACCTATTTCACATGATACTTTAACATCCCAGAATAATGATTTGGACTCATTTCTTTAATTTCTCTATGAACTGTACATCCCGTGTCTTTTTTTAATACAGTTTCTTGTATAGTGAAAAAAGCATATCATCATTACGTTTGCCCAGGACTTGAATTTTATAATCTCAGTTTTAACATCCTTTTCTTCATTACAAGGACACACTTACAAAGTGGAGATTTAAAAACATGACTGAACTTGTGTAGATTTATCTACCATTTTGAGTTCTCTTCTTTGAGAAGTTAGGAATGGCTCCAAATAATACAGTCTCTACAACCCTCAACGTTATGCTGCCTTTGAATTACAGACATCAGAAGCAAATACTAGAAGCTTACAACTAGTGCCACCAAATTCCTCATTAAAAAACTTTCCAGATTATCTTCCAATAATTTTTTATCCCATTTAATTCAAAAGAATGTAAACTAAACCTTGTGATTTTTTAATCTTTCTTTCTTTGTCTGTCAACCAAAACTGCTCATGGATACATGCTGGCTTCAATAAATATTTTCTACAGAAGGACTCCATAGGTTCATAGTGTAATTAGTGCTCAAAACAAAAGGCAAAGTGGAAAAAGAACAGAGAGTAACAAAAACGCTTCTGTCCAGGTATAGTCCAAGTCCATTAATTCCCAGGAGAGTATCCTAGTTTAAATTAGAGAAATAGTCTGCCAAGGGTCCCATTGAATATTTATTTTTAATAACTAACTGCAACAGCAGGAGGAAGAACAAGATAAGAGCACTGACTTTACTGCAGCAGAAGTTTTCAGCGCTTGGCAGGAAAGCTGGGTTCCAGTTATCCTTTTTGTTTGCAGCCCAGAGAATGTTTTAGAAGGTAATTGGGACAGTTCTTCCTTACTGACGGCTGCTGAAGTTTTACAAGTCTGAGGAAGGGACATGACTCCCGGTCTTTTGAATCCCAGGATACGGAAGATATCTTCTGGATATTGGCCTCCCTCTGTCACCCTTTTGTAAATCTCCTATTTGGGAAAATTGCCCTGCTGTTTAGAAGCAAATTTTTCATTTGGACAAGAGAGACCCAAATTCTACACAGTCTGGTGCCCACAGCATCTGCCTAGGAGACCTCTATTCAACTATCACTTTCAGAAAAAAAAAAAAAAAAAAAAGAAGACATTATTTGAAAGTTTTCTTCCACGTTTCCTGTGGAGCAATTGTCTCAGAGAATTAGTGAGCTACTGAGTACAGTGTCATAACAAGGCTATGCTGTAATGGGGAAAAGGAAGGTCTGCTAATAAGGCAATTTCCAAAAATGGCAATCTCACATCTTTTCTTGTAGAACAAAACCAGTGAACACACTTAGAAGATTTTTATTTTTCAATTCATACAATTTTTTCAGTCTCATAATTATGCTCAGACTAAAAATTCCAGTGCGTTTTGAAATTTTCTTGCCATAGTATTCCTGTTTTAGTTCTTCCTGTTTTATCAGTGAAAGAAACAGCTTTCTTTACATTTAATTGTATAATATTGAATTATTATTATTATGAGTCAAAGGAAAGTAAATGCACATTGAACTTGGCAGTCCACACACAAAAATTGCATTGTTCTCACTAAAATTATTGTGCAGGTCTACTTCATTAAGTAGCACAGACCCGTATGAACACTTTTAAACTGATCTGCAACAAGTTTCTTGTTATTTAGCTTAAGAAATCTACTTTAGGTAAATCAATATAAGCCTTTTGTAAAACCATTTAGGTTTATATGAGGGCTTCAGGATTGTAACTAAATTGATTAATTTAAATGTGAGTTCAGTTAAATAGATGCTGCTTTTGTGTGGAGAGAAGGCCTAAAGGTGTGACATATTGTTTTAGCTGCACTGACTCCACAACTATTTTTAGTATTTGTTAGATTTTTAATCTTGTTAATGTTATGGCCTTCTGAAAGGACAAAGCACCAACCTTATTTATATATTCTGTGATTTATCCCTTGCTCAAAAATAATTGCCTATTGGAAATCCCTTCATTATCTCTGATCAAATCCCTAAATAAACATTCCCAATTAAGGTGGCACCGAGCTGCTTAGGGACCTTGCCTGTTAGGACAATGACTAGTGCATTGTTCAAAGAATGTTTTCTTTCAAGGCTACAAGTAGAAAACAAACCTCCTATTAATGGTAGGCCTAGTGACAGCTTTAAGTACCTCTGGTCACAATTAAATGTTCTCTGAAGTGGACCACCAAAGCTGTAATGGGATTACAAGAAGCTGTTCACACTTAGAGAAAATCACACCTGTTGGATTCTGCAGGATGAAGCATGAAAATAACCAGGTAAATTACACACTCTTAAAATATTGTGGGATAATCAGAATGGTGGTGGGTCTCATGTAGTCCAGGCAGCCAACAGACTGTTCCATACATCTAATTACACTTTCATTTAGTGTTCAGTCCCCCCAAAACCAGAGAAGAGTGTGTAATGACCTACCTAGTAATTAATAGAACAGTGGGGTTCTTCTGGTGCCAAAAACTCTGGATTCTGGCCCACACATACAATTATTCCTAACATACAGTTATTTTTCTACTGGGTTGTTCCCTAGCTTGGCATTTTCCCAACACCAAGGAGAATCCCTCTTTTGTATTTTACAAGATGCAAGATAAGGCTTTAAAAGCTTAAAAAATAACAGCCTCTGTAAAGACTAGCTACTACTGCATTTCTGGGGAGTTTCCTTCCCTGGCTTCTCATGAGTATGTGGAGGGGTTTAGGATTTTCAACGAAAGTAATGCAGTATCAGAATTACTTGGAAACAGTTTCTGTTTTGATTTGTCCCTTTAGACAAGACAGTGATCACAAAGCCATGACCTTCAAAACCCTGCGACCTCAAATCTGTGGGTCAAATTTCAACCAAAATGAACTGAATGCCTCTAGGCACATTTTCCTGAAATTAAATGACTTTGTTGTGACATATAAGCAGATTTATTGAAAGACTACTGTGATATTTCCAGGTACGTCATCATTATTATCACGTTTTCCTGTGCAACAGTGTGGAATAATGCATAGGAATAAACATTCTTCTAACACTAAGTTAAATTCAGAGAACAAATACA
>JAWWMU010000180.1:7131324-7145309 GCA_035048155.1 Cinnycerthia olivascens | reverse complement strand
GTTTTGATTTGTCCCTTTAGACAAGACAGTGATCACAAAGCCATGACCTTCAAAACCCTGCGACCTCAAATCTGTGGATCAAATTTCAACCAAAATGAACTGAATGTCTCTATGACTTTGTCGTGACATATAAGCAGATTTATTGAAAGACTACTGTGATATTTCCAGGTACGTCATCATTATTATCCTGTGCAACAGTGTGGAATAATGCATAGGAATAAACATTCTTCTAACACTAAGTTAAATTCAGAGAACAAATACAAGGATATATTTCTACTATGGCAGCTGTGCTTTTGTGAGAAAACTAAAATGTTCCCCTCTTACATCTTTAATAATAGATAGCCATGGAGCCAGCTATGCAGAGGGGGGTGGAAAAAAGAAAAAGAAATAGAAAAAGAAAAAAAAATTAAGAAAAAAGACAGTAATAATTGATCCACAGCTATGCCATATATTTTGCATTAACAAATACTTTCATATTTTAAGGAATGTATTCTAAGTTATAATCATTTATATACAACTGTAAATGTATGCCATACATTACAAAAGCCTAAAGACATGTTCTTTTGTCTGGTTTGCTTACCAGCTACCAGTTATAAATATTCTAATGAGGCTCTTATACCTCTAATGTCAGTGTGGTACCAGAGTGCCTTCCTATTAGTGCATTAAGCTACATGACTAGCATTTTTTTGTCTTTCTTTCCCCAGGTAGAAAATTGCATGTATTTAAAAATAATTAATATTTTATTTTTTATCTGTGATGTGCACACACTTTCACTAGCAAATGCAGACAGAATAGTATCTATCACATTTTACTGTATTGAATTTAAAGTACTAGACGAGACTCTTGTATTAAAATAAATATACTTATATGCTGAACTGGTGGAGAGCAACAGCTAGAAATGTCTTGGGGAATGTGATTCATGCCCTTAGCAGCAAATAATTTTCATTATCCCTGTTTCAGGGTAAACACTGATGAACATTTTGGGTGGATTTTCAGATATGTACAGTATTGATCATTCTTTGCTTCACCTGGGAGTTTTATCACATCCAGTGAGCAGGGTTGGGGCACTGCTTCGTGCATCTGCAAACTCCAGGCCCCGAAGAGAATATTGAGACGACAGTGGAGAGCCCAGAAATCCCTGGCTGGCTGCTCAGGGACCTAATTAAACTGCCCCAGTTCCATCCCAGCCTGATGCAGCTCTTAGCTCATGTCTGTATGCGCGAACTGCAAATTCCTGCCCACCACGACAAACGGAGTCACCAACAGCAGCCGGGTGCTTCTCACTGGCAGTAACAATTAACTTCACCAGTTTCCAGCTCATGGAATGAGAAAATGAGAAAACATTTACATTACTTCCCACTAAGGCTACACCAGAACAGCTGTGAGTTACCCAAAGAAATTCTGTGGCTGTATTTTATTGTGCTATTTTGTGTATTACACTCACTGTTCATGATGCTACTTTTCTAATAAAATCCCTTACTCCCCCTTTTATTTCCAAGCCATAACCATCCAAAGATTTCAAATCTCAAATGTAGGATATATATTTTAGCCAGGTTTAATAGGAAAATTTTGATACTCCAAAATGTATTTTCTGTTGAGGACATGGCATAAACAGCATTTTACTAAAGATGCTTTTAACTTAAATTTGGATTAGATCTTTACAACTTTTTTGACATTAGAAGGAAAACATGGAAACACTGATTTGAAAGATCAGTGCAGTTTGAAAAATCTGTGCAGTTGTCAAAACCATGGGTCCTTCCAGTGTGCTTCTAGCATTTGCTTGGGAACTAGACTCCCAAGAACTGACTGCACAACTCAGAGGCCAGGGAAATGTTACATTTTTACCTAGGAAGCTCCTGTACTGCTCAGCTAACTTACTAAGATTCCTATAAATGGTGAATACAAAATTTATTCCTGATTAATTTTTTATGCAGATATCTCCCTTTTTCCTCTTTTAAAAAAAAAAACAGAGGAAAAGGTTCTTTATAGCAAAGTATCACAAACTCAGCAGCAGGAAGATGTGAAGAGCTTCATTACCAAGAAGGAGTTTTTAAAAGAGTGATCTGAATTAAGCAGCAACCTGACATTCAGAGTGTATTGCATTTCTGCAGTGGCATACACAACTCTTTACTGCACTGGAGTACACATTCCCACAGCCCCATCCCCATCCCACAGCAGGCATTTCAAATTGATCTCTCTAGAATCTAAATTCACTAATTTATGTTTCTATAATCCAGAATTACATAAGTTCTGAACTGCATTTCTCCTTCACACACCAAGACCTGTTCACAGAACTATATTTTTCATTTTTAATATCAAGAAGTCTGTTGTTATCATTCAAATAGCTTCATTGTTTCAATACTATCATGATTAGCACTTCCAGACAATTTCTGAGCTCAGGAAGACAGATGAGGCAGGTTTTCTTATGGATGTTTATCTTCATTTCCCCTTATATCTATATTACCACAAAGTCATCTACTGTCTCATGACTTCCTCTTTTACCCCTTTACACCACCTTTACAAGCATCCCCGTGACTTTTCTGCCGGCCAACAGACAGCACATGTACTTACCAGACTGTTATTTTCATGATGCTTGACCTGCTGCCTAAAAGCATCCAGGGTATAAAACAGCTGCGTTGTTTCTGGGTTTCCCTTAGAGCAGGGGGAGGACAAACATGTGGCTTTTTGCTATTTTGTCAATGCTTTGGGTTTTCATGAAACACACGGTTTCAAGACTCCTGCCTTCATTCTAAACTAGCTGAATCTGAAGAGCTGGTTCAAAGGCTACTGGGGAGGGATTAGCAGATGAGCAATCAGATAGCTTTCACCCCTGCCCTCAAAAAGACAAGAAATACCAGAATCATTCTGTGGTTTACCAGCAAGAAAAGGCAGCAATCATGTAGCACCTCTCTAGCAGGGGAAACCAAAAGAATCTCGCAGTGATTCATAATGAGGTCAGAATTTTGTCAGGCTAACATGAGTATGTTCAGAATTATCTCTGTTTCAAAGATCAGAGGTCACCTATTCCTGTCATTTTCCCAATATTTAATAGTGCAGATTTGTAATAGCAGAGAACTAGGACAAAAACCTAGTTTAACACTGAGCAAATCCCTGTGTTAAACTATTGTCTTTTTGAGCCAGCTATACTTGTGAGCTTCAAACTCTGTTAGGACGCCTCTTCTTGATTAGTAGGTAATCAAGAAGTGAAAGGGCATATCCAAACACAGTCTTATATTTTATTTCTCATCTCAGAAATGGATTTAAGTCAAATATGTATTCTTTATTTACTCAACTGAGCCAGCTATGAAATTAATCGCATATCTGATACCAAAATTAGCACAAAAGTGGGAATTACGTGGTAGTTAAAGGAGGTTTACCTGGGATGCAGGAACAGCCAAATTCATCTGGGGACCTTTGATTAATTTCTCTCATGTGCCTGAAGGTAAATCACTGTGGCACAGGCACACCAAGACATTTACCTACGTAAATTCTGTTCATTCAAGAAAGCTTGAGAGATAAACAGTGCCTGAATCAAGGTACACTCCAAGTGCTGCTGTTCATCCAGCTTTTGGAACGTTTATGCCTCTCTAAAATGTGTAACATATTGTTTGCCTGACATATAGAGGTTTTGAGAAGAAAAATAGACTCAGATTGTCTAGGTATGCAAAGTGCAATCATACCTTGGCAGGATCCTCAACGAATAAGAACAAAATGAACTCCTCAGGAGTGGGTTTTTGGCTGCTTTTAGGGTACAAAGACCTTCTAACTGTGTTAACATCACTGGATCTGATCCAAATCCTGACGAAGAAAAAGGATATTTTTAAATGAAATTAAATAAATTTGAACATGATCAATCCTCAGTTAACTATGGATAGGTGCCTATCACACTCTGTTAACAGGGATATACAGATCACCCCTGTACTGCCAGTGCAGCAGGACCACATCAGAAATACCACATCTTAATGTTGTTTAATCACTTCAGAACCAACTTAAATATTATTTTCTCTCACATATTAACCATCCTTAATTAAAAGACAAATCTGTACAAATATTTCAACCATACAAATTCAGCAAATTTGGTTAAAGACATGTTTGAATTCCAAAGTTATTTAAATCCAGTGGCAAATAAGGATGATATTTTAGAAACTAAAATGTCATAAAAATGTATGGAGACAATACATTTGATTATACTTCAGAAAAAATACTTAATCTTGGTTCTTAAGTTTTTCTACTTACATTCACTGACCCAAAAACTCCAAGACAATAAAAGTAGCAAGGAGAAAAAAAAAACAAGATAGCTTGTATGGCAATAATACAATCCTTTGGTGGTCAGTTTGGTGAGCAAATAGTTGAAAACACATTTATTATTTTGCCAATATGGTAAAAATACTAGTGCAAAAATATATAAGAAATTTTAAAATCCATATTTTTATTAATAAGAAATTGCAAAACCTCTTATTCAGTAAACAATTCCTATTGCAATTTTTAGACACATCAGATTATTTAAACAATGTTTGGACCAGAGTATTTCTATTTTAAAAGATAAAGCAAATTTTTCAACTTTGGTTCTATTCCTTTGTGTATTTTTTTTAACTGTACTGTATTTTTTTGAATTAGACTCCAAAAGCTACAATAACTAAAACCATATGTAGAGTGGAAATGCCTTGTTTTTCATGTTATATTACTTCTCCAACATGATTATAAGTTCAGCCTGCCTGATGTGAGTCTTATTCTTTACTCAATCTTGGGCTAAGTCCCACTGGAAAAGTGGTATATTATGATAATTAAAAAAAGCAGAGATAGAAGAGACTCAAGACTCCCTGCTAATGAGTAGGAGAGAAAGAAGTGTGCCTATCCAGAGTGGAGTATGTCTAAATTGAACTGCCAAGCAATAAACAACAATTCTGCTTTACAGAGCGAGATACTTCTAGATGTTCATAGATTATAAGTGAAGAATGAACAAAAGTATTGATAAGAGAAATGATAACAATAAAAATAATAATATACAATTTGGAATTTATTATATTTGACTACTTCTCCTACAACCTTCTACTTAACAAATGTAATTCAGACCTCAGGTGCATTCACTAAATGTTTTAATATTATATATGAATAATAAAGGTCCAGTAAGATGTTAATATTATTTACTTTATGTCTTAGCTGATTAAAATAACTCCATAATTCTCCTTCAGTGAAAAGGAATGTTGTTGTGTTGTAGAGTGGGATCCAACAATAACAGCACTGAACTGATCAAAAAGATTAACAATTGTGCAGACAAAATATTTAGTTTTTCAAAGTTGTTTGGGGTACTCAAGGTTTTTAAATTCCAGGAACTCTCATTTACACCACCTGTACTCCCAGAATCTTAATTCCATTCAAGTTAGAAAAAATGCAATGATGAAGAAAAATGTATTTGGAGACTGTCTACAATCCAAATTCTCTAAAGACTGATGTTACAGGATCAGGTAAAATATTCCTGTTTGCAATATTATTGGACAGACACCATCTCATCAGCAGATCTCAACACATTGTACCAAGGAGGAAAAATTTTTAGATGGAGGAAGTCATGGATGAAAACACAAATAGAATACCTATAATTAACTAGAATATTCATATGGCAGAGGTAATAGTAGTAAATATTGTTTTAAAATTCACATTCTTGCAAAGCATTACTTCTAATTGCCAAGAGTAAATTGCTGCTGCTTGTCAGAATTGCCATAAGGACTAGTGGAACTTTAGACATATCTATATTTATTAGATGACTGCAAAATATCCTTCAAGTACCTGAGAACCTGGGAAAAAAAGAGCATTTTTACCTTGCTTCACACAAATACAGACAGACTCATTGGTGATTGAAAGAAAGTCTCTCAGTCTTTGCATCATCTGCACATTGGTGATGTTTATTCCAGGGCATTGGCAAGCCCTGGAATACTGTCTGGACACCCCTGACTAAGAGCATGAGACCTGTGACTGCTTGGGGATTACTCATCACTCATTTAGCCATTCTTCATCCATACAGTTTGTACTGAGACAATTTTGTACTATTCCAGCTGCTTAATTAAAATTCTTTGCCCTCCCAAGTCCCCTTTTGCCATAAAACAGCCTCCCTTACTTCAACTGCTCCCTCAGACCTATCAACCCAAACTGTAATCTCATCAAAAAGGTGTTACATCAGCTTTACAGTGTCTGTCTTGCACAAGTCTAACAGTTATTATTACTCTTATTTCACTCTATAATTGAGTCCTATATCAGCCATGCCATTATTTTGCCTAAGATGCATGTCAGTCTGACAGGCCTATAATTACCATTGTACCCTCTTTCACCCCTTCAGAATATTGGCTCAACAATAGATTTCCTCTCATCTTCTGGGTTTTTCCAGTGCTAGTTTTATTGAAAAGCAAAGGCAGTGATCCTCTGGGACAGTTTTTCTGTAACATTTGGATGTGCTATAAAGAACTGCTGATTTTAAGAGGTCCAAGGTTAGGTCCATTTTCATCCTCATTAATTGTTGAAACAAGGTATTTCAGCTTTAGCATCTTCATATGGCTATCACCCTGTTCCCTTTCCACAAAAAACCAAGAGGAACATTTTGGATCAGCACCAAAATTTTATGCATTTACCTATAGCCAGCTCTCCTTGGGAAGGGCAGCAAGTTAGACAATAAGAGAGTAATAGATGAGAAGCCTGCTTGGGGAGTAAAAAGGGTTTCAAGAAAAGAATATCAGTCTTCTTGAACACAGAAAAAGCAAAGTTGTTTGCTTCCCAGGATAAAGACTACTAAGGAACCCTAGGGATTTGAAGTGACACAGTTTGACAGATTAAGGAGAAAAGGATCAAGGTACAAATGAAAACTTGTTCAAAATGAAACCTTAAAAATCACAAATCTTTACTTAAGTAATTCACCCCCCCTCATTTCCAATTATTTACCACCTTACAACTCTCCTGTTACTGCTGACCCCTCCCTACTTCTTCTTAATCAACAATTTCTCTGGCAGCACTTTCCTGTGCCTCCTAAATGCCCCCCAGACATCACTGAACATACATGAGCTGAGAAACCTGATATCTTCACAATAAAATGCTGGACAGGTTAACCCAGAATTCAGAAAAGTAGTTTATTAGCCAAGTAACATAAATATTTGTTGACTGCCTCTGTTTTTCCTGTATTATTACATACATTTCTGCCTTTTCCACATAGTAACAAGCCAGCACCAGCATTACTACTTTCTTTCACTTTAAAAAACTTATCAAAGTCCTTAATTAAATGGCCATTTCTTTGTGTATCGTTCTGCTTCCTTCACAAATGTCTTCAATTCCTAACTTCTCATTTATATTCATTTATTCTTTGTGATCAACTTTCTTTTTTTCCCATTTGTTTCATTATATATCACAGCTGCTTTCTCTTCCCCTGTAAGCCAGGCAAGTTTTCAGCTGCTGAAAAATTTTCATTAAAAAATGCCTATGAACTGACCCTGAAACATTTCACTCAAGACATCTCTAGTTTGACAAAATTTTGTCAAAACCAGGAGAGGATTCAGGGATTAAACTCAGATGGGATTCCTTGGGACTGCCACAGGGCCATGCACTTGCTCTCTGTTCCTAGCCCTGGGGAAGATCCAACAATAAAACCAAAAAAAAACAGCAAAAGCAAATCCCACACACACAAGAAACAAACAAAACTTGAACCATACCAAATTCTCAGTGCTTAAAAACAAAGGAATGTATTTATCAAATACTTTCAAAACAAAGACACCTAAATAGGGACTGCAAAAATACAAAATCACAAAACAAATCATCTAGGGCTTGTCTACATTACCAGAGCTTTCTTCGTTATCCACAGCTCACTCAATTCCAACATTCTGTATTGTTTAATTTGTTCAACTAACTCATCAGCTGTCTCAGGAAGTGATGGTTGTCTCTCTGGCTGAGAGTGACTGACAGGTGCTGTGCAGGCACACATGTAATGAATGTCACAGATTACAAAGAGGCCTCCTCAGAGAATGCCTCTGGGAGAGACAGCCTGTCTTCTGGCAGTTTGTAAATAGCAATCCACCGGGAGCTGCACGGGTTTGAGTTACAAGTCACTTTACTCCTGCCTGCTCTCTCTGGGAGACAGGAGAATAAACAAGTGCTTTTCATCATGGCACTTCCCATCCAGTGGAAGACAGCGTCTGTTCAGAGCAGATCCTTTCAAGGGACAAGCTGTATTTTGATTTACCAACACCCCAGTCGTGTAGTTAAGACTGCAGTTGTAGCCAAATAGTCTTCACAGACCTAGATTTCCCATTTCTACCATGTGCCTAATCTCTCCTCTTTTAAACACAACACACATGCCATGCACAGATGGTGGATGGGACTCTGAAGGTGAAGTTCTTTAGAGATTTATTAACACAAGCATGAGTTCTACTGCCTTTTTTACTGAGTTGTGCCTGGACACAAGAACAGACAGTTCAACAAGAGTGCTCTCACACATGAAAACATGCTGATGCAGGCAGCATGTTTTCAAGATAAACTTTTCCTATTCAGAATAATAATAATTTTACTTTTTTTGTTTTGCTTTGTTTCTCTTACTGCCTCTTTCTATCATGAGAGAAGCAGAGCAAGGATGAGCAGCAATACCTGCAGTTTTATCCAATGAAACATGGATGCTAGGAAAGCTTTGGAATGCATACACTCGCAAAATACAGACACTGTATTTTGTCCTGGATGTCCCTAGGACAGATGGCAGGCATGATAGAATTCTCTTCTACAAAGATGTACCCAGGAAATAGCACTGCTTACACACTTTCAGAAAAATTCCTGCATACTGAGGTTGTGTGAGAGGCCAAAGCCAGCAGGTGGCACTCGGTAACATGTGCCAGAGTCTGCATGAGAGCAGGATTTTCTGCACTACACAGCTACTATTTCTCAGCAGTACCTTGCATAGATAACCAGAAAGAAAACAAACATGGAAAATAAATTTGTTATGCAGAGAGTCTGATTTTTGACCCAATATCAGAGAAACTGTGAACTCTTAGTCCCAAGGGAAAAAACTGTGTCAATGGCATCTCTAAAGTCACACTCACACAACCCAACCAGGAAAATTCATGTACTCTTGTTCCATTTTCTTCTTCTCTTTATGCCAGTGCGATTTACCTGCACAAAGAGCATTTCCAAGCTTGATCACATTTCTTCAGTGTCAAGAGAGGGAAGGAATTTTATCAGTCTTCTGTAACAGGTATGGGATTGGAATCCTTCTTCCACTGCCTTCAGTGTTCAGCAGTGAAATATCTGAACACCTGCAGGCAATTGTACCTATTCACTGAAGATGTTGATTCCTATTCGAGCATTTTTTGCTGCTTCCCCCTGCCTCTTCCTTCAACACATAGCCATTTGCTCAAATTAGCAGGTGTCCAAGCCCAAAAGTAAAGCTTGTTTGAAAGTTTGTCTGTGTTGGCAGAAATTTACCACTGCTTATTAATGATTAAACCAAGATTGCTTCAGTTTGCAATAAGGCATCACCAGCCTCGTGTGTCATTAAACAAGTCAGTGCTGCCTGTCATTCCTAGAAAGATACTGAATCTAAGGCTGCCACTTCAAGCTCAGCTCTCATTATTTATTCTCTTTCTTCTACACAGCCTGTTATCAAAATAGACTTCCTTTCATATTTCACTCTTTTTCTTAATTTTAAAACTCGACATTTACAGGTTAGGGATTTTTTCTCCCGTTATTAAACTTTCTGCAGGGGAAAAAAGCAAACCTAAAAAAATTTGCAAGGCTGGATCTTATTGCTAAAATTTGTCCCTACAATTTTATGATTTCTTTCTAAGGCTGTGTTCTGTATTATACAGGATCCTATATGTGGGTCTTTAAGAACAAAGCCCATACTTAATACTCTTTCTGGAAGACTGGCTATATTCTGGCTGATTCTCTAAAGTGGCAATACAGACAAGCCAATCAGAAAAGTCATAACAGAAATAAAGTAATAAAAAAATCCTTAAACCTCTTTTATCCTTTTGTTTTTCTCCTTTAAATATGACCCTTATTGTTCGTCCAATACCAGGGCATAATTAGCCCACAAAAGACCCAAAATAACCTTATTCCTTCCACCAACAAGAAGAAAACTCTTCATTCAGATATATACAGCCAATAGTTTGTGAAATAAAACTATAAGTTCATAAGTACTTCAAGACATAATATTTTACGCAGTGCTTCATGACCTTTGATATTCCCAGCCACAATGTTGTTGAATGCATCTCCTGATAGGAGGAGGAAATGCTCCATGCTCAGGTTTAAATTTTTAAGAGCTACAAGCCTGTATTTTCTTCCCTCTAAATGACCAGATTGGATATTTCAGAGTTGTTTCTTCTTTTCTTTCCAAAAAAAAAGATACATAAAGCAAGTGTGGTTTATTCACTCTGTTCTCTTATTTTTATTAAAACAATTACAGTGTGTATTGATGCAGAGATGCCTAGGGGATTCTTTTCTTCTTTTTAGTTTTGTCTTTTTTTTTTCTTTTGTGATTAATTCCACTTCAGCACTCAAATGAATAAGCAAATAAATATAATTCTAGTTAAGGAATTTGTTAGCTCACCTTACAAAGTGCCGACTATTTTTGGGTGAGCCAGACTCTAATTTTACAGTCCTGATTAAATTAGTCTCAACAGTGAAGAGATTTTCTTCATCATTGAGACAGAGATCTGGCACAACAGTTGGATTTCAAAGGCAGTACTCAGAAATTGTCAGCTTGCATGGAATTGTCATGTACTTCAGACTTCATGTTTTGCAAGTCTCGTCTTAAAAAATATTATTGTCCCAATTACTCTGTTGCTCTTGTCTCACATAAAATTTTAGTTTAGTTAAAGATTAAACAAATAAGCTTTTGAAATATTTATTTTTATTGTAAAAGAGAACAAAACCACCTTTGTATTTCCTCTTTCTCATACTTCCAAGGTGACATATTCTTTCATGGAGATATTATTTGTGCTACCATTAGATTACATAATTTGCATATAGCTATGAATTAAATATAAGTAAAAGTGAACCGCATTTTAAACATTAATTAGAAATTACATACCTACTGTACAGTGGATGACAGGAATGACTACACATTGATCTATTTTAATTAATTCCAGCTGACTTAATTACACAACTTGACTTTTTTTCTTCTTTTTTTTTTTTTGCAAGTAGATGGTGAATCTTCAAAAATTCTACCTGTCTCCTAAGATTGAAAATAAACCCACTATACATTAGAGAATGCAGAATGGCACATTATTAATGATTTATAGAGAACATATTATAGCTAGTTAGGAATTTTTCCATTGGTCATTTCTGTGGGGAAAAAAAAACAAACAAAAAAACAAAAAAAACCCAAATCCAATCCTCAGGATAAATTTTATTGTCCTTTTCTGTGTTCCTGCATTTAAAGAAAATTCAAATTCCAAAAATCCTTATATATTTGATACCTTTTAAAATACAAACACATAGAATTATTAATACACCTATCTACAGTAAACATACTTGCACATGAAAATAAAGCTATTTGCATCCATCCATTCTTGTTCCTGACTGTCTGTAACACAGACTGAAAGGAATTCATCCTGCTCCTAACTGTCCTACAGAGTTAAGTGTTCAGGATCCATCCGTGTGTCCACAAAGAAAAAACCTTTGGACAGATTAACTAAGGCACATGAATGTTTTCAGACTTTGCTAAGCAACAAGTTTTCACTATAGTCAATGACAGTAGCTGGAAGTCTGGCTTCATCATTTTTAAAATAACTGTCTTGATTAGAGAAATAGAAAATCAACATAATCACAATATTAGCATGGTAAATTTTATTAGAAGGTTGGGTGGGATCCATAATGAGGGAGAATTTTTTTTTCCCTCAGCTGGAAATAGTTACAAGTGTTTATAAAACTCTAAATGGAAAGCATTTCTTAAATTTATAGAAGGTGGAAGGCAATTTGTCTTTCCTAAATTGTGGGCTTTTTTTCCAACAGAAAGTTTTATAAGCCTTAGACAGAGTCAGTAAATGACATGGGTGTCAGAATATACTTGCACAGGTTGCAGCAGTATATAACATGCTGACATTTGAAAAAATATTGTTTCTTTTAATCAGTTTTTTATCAAAGGAGTAGAGTCCTTCATTCTAAGACGAGTGACTATAATTTTAGATGGTTCCCCAACCAAATCCTCCTACTCCCCCAGCTTTTGATACAACAGTAAGTTATCTACTCGTAGAAGAAGCCCTGCACCAAGCTAATGAGATGCACAATAAATGCATCATTAATTTATGCTAGATACTATTCTGTTCCTTTCATATCTATTGTTGTTATCCTCCCACAGCACTCAAGCTAATTCTAATTGATGGTTTCCATCAGCAAATTAAAAAACAATATACTCCAGACTATAATGATGAAAAATATAGAGAGTAAAACAATATGTTCTAAGAGAACACCACACTTTGTTATCTTTATGGTGCAGAATGAAAGACAAATTAGCTAAAGAATGCTGTGCAAGTCTTTTTATTGCTTTTATGATAATAAGAAGATACTCTTTATTTGTTTTGATTGGATGGTACAAATTCATTGTCCTGTTACAAATTATTGATATGGTTGAAAGTCAGCACTGCCTGATTTAATACTTACAGGTGTTTCCTTCTGATAGTTTACATTTACAATTTAAATTGCATTTGGAAAGCTTAAATGACTAATCCTCAACTAGTAGGCACACTCCTCTATGGAAAATATAAATCCAGTGTCAAACACCTTTTTCTTTTTTTTTTTTTTTTGTTAAGTACACTATTGGTAAAGAATTTTTTACTTGTCCTGTGGAGAAAGAATTACAAAGTTTTTGGGGGAACTGAGGCAGAGCCAGCCTGATGGCCACACTGGGGCTGTAACAACATCTATGTAAGAGTATAGATTTATATTATAGACATCTCTCCACAGAAAACTACAGCTTCAGTGTGTATTGCCCAGCACTACAGGAAGATTTAGAAAATCTTTCACATGAGCCACTCCACCACCCTCATCCTTCTGAAACTGGACTACAACAGCAGCTCAAACTCATTCTTCAAATGTCTGTGCTCCCTTTCATTGACCTGCCCATGGCAGCCTGGACCTGTGGCACTGCTCAGCTCTGAACTCAACACATGTCGTGGTACATTTGGTATGCTTAGGGAGATGCTTCCCTCTCTGTAGCTCGACCCCATGTCAAACTGTAACCATGGCAGCTATGCTTCAGTACAGGGCTTTCATGGCTAATGCTAGAAATCATCACGGAGCCCAAGCCACCATCACTATTTTCAACTTGTTCTCAGCTGACAAAAAGATTAACTGTACTGATGTTTGCCATATGGCTTCAAACTGAAAGAGAGTAGGTTTAGATTAGGTATTAGGAAAGAATTCTTCACTGTGAGGGTGGTGAGGCCCAGGTTTCCCAGAGAAGCTGTGGATGCCCCATCCCTGGAAGCGCTTCAGGCCAGGCTGGACAGGGCTCTAAGCAACCTAATCTAGCACAAGACATCCCTGCCATGGTCTTTAAGATCTCATCCAACCCAAACCACTCTATGATTCTGTGATGTTATTTCCTTTTTAATTGAATTGCCTCCTACAAATCATACCCTTACAAAGCAATTTCCTTTCCTCTCATGCCTTGTGAGTAATAATCAGTCTTCTTACTCAGGATGCCATTCCACATCTATATTTGTGAAAGTTCCCCTTCCTCAGGCACATGTTAGTCAAAGATAAATGTCACAGCTGCTTTGGCCTGGTTTCCAGGAGCCTCAACACGTCCAGGGAGCCGCCCAGGTGAAGGGGGGTGCCTGCGGGCAGGATCCTTAGAGCAACAGGCTCTGAAACGTAGCGTCAGTCAGCCCGACTGGTTTAAGCAAAAGAGAGAGAGGGGTCTTTTCACCGTGAAGTTCCAGACCAAGTTTATTGTAGCTGAAGGAGTCAGGAGCAAAAAGACCCCAAGCACCGTCACGCGGGGGGTTTTATAGGGTGAC
>JAWWMU010000180.1:7113056-7127934 GCA_035048155.1 Cinnycerthia olivascens | reverse complement strand
TTGGGTCCAGGGAAGATTGACATAGAGGGTGCTGGAATGGAGGGAGGGGAAACTAGGAGCATACCAACTGAATATAAAAGCAAGACCTTGATATAAAAATACATAAATAATCACCGAGAACACGCACCACAACAGATAAACACCATTGTTTTATAACTAACATGATATTTTTCTAGTGTTTTTCTAGATATTACATAAATAAACAATATAAACATGGTTTTCACAGTTGAAAATATCTGTTATTTTCATAAAATGCTGTTCATTTGCTATCATTATTAACGCTGCCTCCGACAAACAAAAGAAGCTATACTGACACATGAACTTATACAACTCCAGCAGATAACTACACAACACCAGCAGGATGCCATTCAGAGGAAAAATGCCATGTCTTTAAAAATAGATCAGAAACTGGTGAGGAGCCTACAGCTCCCAAGCCACACTTGGAGCAACCACAGGCCTTGATTCTTCTGTCAAAGTTTATCAAAGTAAAGGAGCTGCAAAGGGGAAGAGCACTCTGAAGGCTTGCAGAGGCAGCAGGTGGTCATTTCAGGTTACTGCTGTTAAAAGGAAGTATTGTGCATGCACATTCACTTTTAACACCCAATTAATATTTTAAAGGGATTCTTGAGCACTTCTTATAATTTTATTAGTTTTCACTTTTATTGTTTTAATGCCCTCTGAGAACCTTGAAAGTCCAATGTCTTTTCCCATTAGTTTTTTTGACACACTCATTTATCTGAATTTCTTAGCAAGCCTCAAATTAACATCTTTTTCTTTCCCTATCCCTTCCTTATTTGCAAAATCCATCTTGCTTCACATGTGGAAGATACATTTTAGAGCAAACAGCACAGCACACTACAAAACTCAAAAAACTTCATCCTGACTTCCCAGAGCAAGACCAGGAGCTGAAGAATCACTTCAAAATATTAACAGCAACAATGAAACAGCAGCCATGCAGTAAATGGAATAAATACCAGTTTCAGATAGCTTGGGTCCAGACATTCTAGTGTTAAAATTTAGATTGCTAACTTAAAACATCAGATCTCACAGTCAGTAGAGGCAATCTTGGGCTTCAACTACAGAATTAAGGTAGAGATAGTAAATCCTGAGCTACAGTCCTGGAAAAACCTAACTCTGCACCTGCTTAACTTGAAGGCCCCTAAAGCCATAGCATATGACATGTGGGATTTCCAAGCTAAATTCTTTTACAAGTTACTCTTCTTTCCTAATTTGACAGAAGCTTTCTATGCCCTCAGAACTGCCTCACTTAAAAGGAATTGACGCTTCTAAGGTGAACCATCATGCAAGCAATGCCACCTTTGCCTACAAGGTGGTCATTCACTGTGCAGCTAAAACATGCCGGGTTGGATACTTGGTGAGGGGGTCTGCAGGTACCTACTGTGGCAAATATGTCATGTGGCAAAGCTTCTCCAGCAGTCAATGGAAAAAGCAATTCAAAGCAAAGAGCAAAGAGGCTCTGAATTGTAATCAGGACAACACTCTCTCTGAAGACGCCTACAGAAACTAAATTAAATGGCTAAATTAAATGTGTACAGTAAAGAGCTAATGTCAAATGATGCTAACTGGTGTCCTTTGTCCTAAAATGCAAGGAGAGGGTGATAATAGCATTCAGCAGTCTTTCATTCAGTTCAGGTCCTGTTCTCTGGGCTGTCACTGACTGCTAAATGTAAATAGCACAAATGCTGCTGCCTGCAGAGAATGGATGCCAGCAGTCCTTCTGCAGGCATGCTTAAGCTGTGTAGGTTATTGCATCACTTGTGCTAACTCTTTTCTTGTGATTATTGCATCCTTTTCTACGTAGTGGATCAGCTTCTAGTGCAAAGTTAAGATGGCTGCTGAGATTGCTGCCCCAGCCAGATTACTTCATGTTTCACATCACTCTCCTGGTGCTAAAGAAAACACATATGAAGTGACTCTATGACTGTCACTCCTGTCTAGCTCTGCTTTAGGAATGAACACGGCAAATGCTGACTTCTTAGGAAAGCTAGTTAGAAACATTTACCATTAGGTAATAGTTTTTTATGGTGGAGGTGGTGGAAACGGAGATGCCCACTTACAGGTCTGAGTAGTATGGTAAAGGGTAAGAGGAAATGATTTCAGGCACAGGATTTATTTGCTTTTTTTTTTTTTTTTTTTACTAGTTAGAGCAGTTTGTCATTCTCACTGCATAATTCCAAATGACTTTTGATCAGTTTAACTCCCCACACAGATTACAGTTACCCAAGGATCTGTTTGCAGCACATACTTTACAAATATTTATACTCTTTACCAGACCTGCACGCAGTGGATGCACTCCCTGCAAGCAATCATGCTGTCAATAGCACATGACTGTAAGACAGCTGTGTGGGTCAGAAAGCCAGTTTGGCCAAAATATGAAAGTGAGAAAGATTAAAGATTACTAAATGTCTCAAAGCAGATATTTTCTTCTGAAGAGGGTGTGTGTTTGTTAATCCCAGGTGGTCAAGAGAAACATCAGATTCAGTTTTGTCCACCTAATGCAGCAGCAATACCACCCTTTGTCTTGTCCAGTGGGTCATAAAGTAACCAGGCATCAACAGAAACACTCACACAAGGATTAAATTTAGAATCATAAAGGTTAAAAAATACCCCTAAGATCATCAAGTCCAACCATTCACCCAGCACTGCCGCCATGTTCACCACAGGTCCCTAAGTACCATCTCCACAAGATTTTTGAACACTTCCAGGGATAGTGATTTTACAAGTTCCCTGGACAGCTGATAACAATGACTAATCACTCTTTCAATGAAGAAATGTTTCCTAATATGCAATATAAACTGGTGCAATCTGGAACCATTTCCTCCCATCCTGTCAGTTTTTAAACTGGGAGAAGACATCAAGATTGTTTATGCATATTACTGTTTCCCTTGGAGCATGAGGCCTAAGTAAATCATAACACTTCAAATTCCATGAACATTTAGAAAAGCAAGTGGCTTCCTTGCCTTCAGATAAAAATTATCTTCCATGTAACCTTCGATCTCCTCTACATGCTGAGATTCAGGAAAAATTGTCCTGGTATCATATAAATAGACTTTTTCTAAGATTTCACATACTGCAAGGAAGTGGCAGATTTATAGCTTATCTTACAGTGAAGTGAGGAAAGAATCCTTCAAACCTTTGTTTTTTTTAACTTTCTTATTTTAATGGCAAAAAACCTCTGTCTGGTTACCTTTTTTTAATATGCAGGTAGGAAAACATCATCCACTCTTACCATAGTAAAGCTGCTTCATTATCTTTCAAAAGTCAAACTCACAAATAAAATAATTGTTCCACGTTAGTCTACCTATTTAATAAATAAAGAAGGTGTTGATATAGGAGTTGTGAATCTTTTTCCTAATGACTGACTCAGAGAATGATTTGAAAATGTATCATAGCTTTAAATGTGAACCAACAATAATGATTTTTAATGATTTTTAATATATTTTCTATAGTAGACTTTGGTAGTGAAAATCTTTTAAAAATAAAACTGCTACAACCCTGCTATTACTTTCTTTTCCCTAACATATTTCTGAGTAGTTAACAGTTTTCTAGCTCCCTTATCTATACCCTACTATTAAAAGCCATTATAGACTATTAAATGTTTTAAAATAGTTGTCTCAATTTTCCAGAACTTTTCCTTATGTAATGTATTTTTCTTGTATGTAGAAAATGCACTAGCTGCTGTTTTTGGAAAATATCTGTATGCAGCATATATTAGAGAACTTTATTTTTACCCTTCTATTTGTACAAAGAAATCAATGCTGCAGAGATGTGTTGGCCTTTAGGAATATCACACTCTTCCAAAAAGCAAAGACTTGACTGACACTTTCATACAAAATTAAGATACCATAATTCAAATAGAAATGTATGGGGAAATAAATTAGAAATTGATGGCATCACCCAAAAACAGAAACTGAATTTCAGCCCATGACCCTCACTCTCCACTGCTCTTTTTCTTTGTTCATATTTTTCATATGATGGTTATCCAATCCTAAATGGATTACTTCAAACATTCTGCTTACAGTGACAGTTTGTTTTATGTGATAAATGCACAGGTTAATTTCTATTTTTCTTTTCCTTTCCTGAATAGAATCGAAAAATCATTTTCCTAATCTTATTAACACTCTACTAGTCCTACAAGAGGGTTCAGACACCCCTTGGAAATATCCCATATTAAAGCATGGTGTGAAAAGTGCAGCAGTAAAGGATAAGCATCAGCAGGGAGGATATACCCACCCATCTGAGCACTATCCCTTAGGTGTCCTGTGTTTCCCTTGCCCTCTGGAGTCATATTCCATTAGCCAGCATCCTTACTTCCCCCACGTTACTTGGAATTACAGCCACGAGACTATTGCTATCAGTAGGAAATAGTTTCTATCATGAAACATGCAATAAAACAAGATTTTTCATGTTGAGAATATTGACTTTCATTTAAAAATGAAACGAAACCTTCATAAATGGTGGAGCTAACAAAGCCTGGTCGGATATAATTCAATGCCCTCACAGCCTTCTCAGAATGTCACAAAAAATTCTGACTCTTACATTCATCACAAAAAAACACCACAGCTGCTCCCACAAAAGTTGTATAACATGCCAGTCTTACTAGGCTTTCCTTCACTGGAGATGGTAATGTTTTTTTCTCTTTGCATCCCATTTACCAGTTGTTTCTGATCTGATTTAAATTGGATAGTTAAGTCCAAAAGTTATTGGACAAAGTGATGAACAGAGGCAGAGAGGTCTTAAATCATCATTTCCTTAAGAAACAAACTAAAACCAACTTTTATAGATACGAAGAAAATAGTTTAAAATTTGACTACATCTACACTCCCTTAAAAGAGGGCTACAACTCAGGTCTTTTGAAGCTGCTATAAGTTTGAATTCTATATTTAGGCAAGAGAAGGCTTATTAAAGAGATTTGGAAAGTGAACTATGAAATACAAAACAAGAACTCTGTAAAATCTGACTGACCATTTTGCCTCACAAGCAGCTTTACCATGCTCAGAGAAGGATTCCAAAGCAGCTCTTGCTTACAGGGGCTAAGTAGTGAGAAGGTTTCCCATAAACCTAGCTTAGGCCTTTTGGCACAGAAAAGAGCTCACATTTCTGCTGCAGGTAACATTCTGCTACCTATGGTGCTCTTTCAATACAAAGGAGTACAAAAACCAGACTGTAAAGGCTTTAAGATTCACAACACCTGCTTTTTGTCTTAACAAGTACCGTTTGCAAAGATCTAATTACTCCAGTCATCTTGTTTGCAGACATTAGGTCAACAAATAGCAGGATGGGTGCACTTTCTTGTGACTTGGGTAACCAATATGAATAACTTGTTCTGAAAATTATACTCTGAGGGGCACTTACAAAATTCCACAAGCCTAATGTGGTTGTAAGATTATTTGATGAACTACATGGAACACACATTGTCATATAAAAAAATCATTATCAGGTCATGGATAATTCACAGATAGAAAAAGTTATTAAATCCCAAAGTGTTTATATACAATGAATATTTATGACCCACTCTATTCAGTACGTGTATACTGCAAAAGCCAAGTATATTGGTTCTTTTCTGACACTTCATAGCTATTTACATACACTATTCCAACTAGACTGGAGTAAGAAATTACAGATTAGAGTAAGAAAAAGATCTCAGGTTAACAAGCTGCTTCTGAAAAAGCCAGCAACTACAGTGATTCATAAACCAAAACCTGAAAAATGCCATGGATTTACTTTAAATATTTTCTTGAGTAAGCTGTGAAATACAAAACCTGTGTGTTCTATATTTATATTGGAAAAATGCCTTCAGTGTTTCAGAATAGCAGTTTGCAGGAGCTCATTAAATTATTATTGGGTTGTTTGGAATCCTGTTCCATCAGAGTCACTCCATGTGCAAATGCCTATTGATTTCAGTGGAACTCAGACTGCACTATCTGCTCTGAATAGTCTTATTTATTTCTCATTTAAAATCCCCACTACTGTGTTTGCTCATTTCATTTTATTATTGATTCAAATCATGGTGATATTAGACTTAACATATCCAAGCTAAATATATGAAATGAAAGAGACTAAAAATCAGAATGCTAATGATAAAAAGATGGTCATTCACAAAGGGAAGAGTTAACTATTTTTTTAAGACTGCTAGATAAAAAGAAATTTAATCAAGAAATGACATTTAATCTTTCTTAGCTCTAATATGTCATATATAATCTTATTTCTATCCACTGTTTTTGCAGAAACCTCCTTGCAATGTAAGATTAATTCTATTTAATAATTAAAATTACTTAGAAGCAAAATCGACTGCTTACAGGTACAAACACTGATTATGTTAATTTAAATTATAAATGCTTTTTCTTCACTGCAATCATGTATTTTTAAGACTTTTAGACATCATGCTTGAAGCATATTTGCTATATGAATGACTAACTTTTATATGGCACTAATTTTCCGATTTAATGTAAATATTTTTTCTTTTTTTTAACTGAAAGCATTTATCTTTTATTCATTACCTAATCTTCTTTACATACAATGGTTATAAAAAATATCAGCAATTATCTTTTTTATCCTTTTGATTGTTAACAATTTCACATAGAATTTTTTTTTTCTTTTCAGCACAGATTTCCATATTTTGCTTGGTTCTGCTGTAAATATATCCAGGCCTGATTCCATAAAAATATTTAAAGCTCCTGTGAGATGGCTGTGGCATAAGAGTACCTACTGAAGTGTTTAAATCTAAAACTTGATTTTATAGTCAAGGCATTATAGCCAGCACTATGGCTGTATACTCAGATTAACCTTGTTAATAATCGAGCAGATTCGGTGTATATGAAAAGAACTCACTGAAGAACCAGCTCTTGATTTGTCATTTACAAACTGTTCACAATCAAAGCTTCTTTTAAGTCTTCATAGGAGCACCACTAGTAACTGATTAACGTACTCAGAATAACCTTAATTTGCTATGTGCTGGATGCTCTAACGGTTCAAATGGATGCCTGAGGGGCTGTGGAGCCTCAGTAATGACAGGAGAAATTGGATTTAACTCATCTCACCATAGTCATATATACCTAAACCAGTCGATTATTTGTGCTTTGTAGTTACTTGAAAATTGAAAAGAGGGTTTTGTTTGGGAACATACCAGAGCAAATACACTGCTGACTTGTCTTAAAAGTCAGTGCATTAAATAGAAAAAAAAATGCTGATTCACAAGACAAAAACAAAACAAAACCCCAAAAAAACCAACTAAACAAAAAGACCCCCACAACCCAAACAAATAAAAAACCAACCAACAAACAAGTAAAACAAACAGACAAATTTTAAAAAAAAAAACTAAAATCCCAAACACTTTTGTCCAAGTATTGCTGAAAACAAAAACAAGTGAAAAAGCAAAAAAATCCAAATAAATAAACTCAAGAACTCTACTAACAATAGAGACGTGTGATGCTAATTCAGAAAGTTGTCCTTCCAGAGAGGTATTTATTAGTCCAAAACTTTATGAGAGTTCTTGAATGTTCCAAAACCTCTAGTGCTGAGGGAAAAAAGAATAATTTATAGTGCATAGAAAAAGAACAAAAATATAATCATCGGTCCAACTGCTGTAACCCTATCGAGTTCATCATCCAGGAGCCTATCAACAGTTCTACACAAAAGATTTTGAATAGTTTATTTTAACTTTTCAATGAAAAGCAGAATTGTGTTGTGTACAAAGCAGCTTTTCTGGAATGAGCTGGGAGTGCAGGCATCAAATATTTCCTAATTGTTTGGATTGTAATTTGTCTGACTGTCACTTTTAAAGGAATGATCAGAGTTTTTGCATTCCATTGGCAGGCAAAAACAGTTCACAAATGTCACCCACCAAAATGGAAATGTCAGACAAATTACCATCCAGGTTGCAAACTCTGCCTCTAAAGGATACTCAGTGTGATTTGCAGTTTCAGTGTTTCAGGTTTTCCATTGTTCATACTCCTGAGAAAAGCACTGTGGAGCTCATTTGTTCCAGAGCCTGAAAAGCCAGAACTCCAGCATGAGGAACTCACAGAAGGCATGACCACCAAAGATGTTGCTCTTTTGTTCACAGAACAGCATCTTCTACAGTTCAAAGAAAAATAACTGCTAGGTTGATGCCAAGTCAAACTTCACTGCAGAGATAGCTGACTCAAAATGCCAAAATTGAAGTCCTGTTTCAAACTGAGATCATCCAGTCCATCCTCTGCAGCCAATTTCTCAGGAACAGCAAGAGAAAAGATCACAGCACCTGCAAACAGCTTAAGAGATTGAAAGGAAGTCTATGGCTGTGTGTTTACAATAATAATGCTTAGGTAAATGTTCAGTTACTAGTTTCTTTTTATATTTTTATGTGTTTTTTTATTTTTTTAAACATCCCAAACCAATTTTTAGCACATTCTCTTGAAATTAAAATGATTATCAATATGGATATATTTTACTAAAGAAACCTTTATGCATCTTCCACCACACACTAAAAATCTAAATGTTTATAGGAACTTAGGTGAAACTATACCAGTTGTCCTATTTTTTAATTCTCTTTAACCTACAGAAATGAGGCTTAGGTTAGGGACTCTGAGTTCTGCAAAGATATCATTACATAGCTTATGTACATGTAAATACAGAGACTTGACAACCTGCACTGCCTCATTTTGCGTATCACAAGTGGTTTAGCCACCAGTATCACCTACATTGGGGGATGAGCAGATATATACACAAACAGAGTGCAAATTTCAAAATACTCCTGTGTAGGATCTTCTGTTCAAGTTAACAATGACAGTAATCTACTTTGAAATAGATTTGTTCAAAATTCTAGGTTGGAGGCTTTTGTAGAGAGCGGACTCTAGGCAGGTCATTATCAATTAAACATTATCCCCACTTCTGACTTTAGGAGCATGCCCACAGGCAGAAATTGCAGGACTCAGTAGCTACAGAGCAGGAGCTTAGTGGCTGCCAGCAGTGTCTATTTCATGTTCCCAAATGCATTTACAATTAGTACTTATGACTTTCCTGGCATTTAGAAATGTTATAGAAAAACCTATACTAGAATATATTTCTTACCTGAATCTGGCCTAATTCTCTCTGTTCACCAGATCAAAAAAAGGCTATTCGTGCATTTAAACCTGGTACTGACATTACCAGACAGTATTCACTTAATTAGGTTGCACACAGCCATACTGAGGGACAAAGAAAATTTGCTTATACAAATGTTTTTTACAATTTTATACAATTGTTCTGATTTGCCCCTATTGTACTTGAAGTTGATATACTGGTAAAGATCTTTACTTTATAGCACAGTTTCTACCTCCTTTAAGTCGTGTGGTTAACGTTATCTGGTGATTTCTTTCTCAAATCACCTGAATCTGATACCTGTCTGTGTAGGCAGATACCTGATATTCCACCACAGTATCCAAATCTGTCAAACTGATGAGCAGCAGTTCTTTAGACTTACAAAACTCTGCGAGGCAAATAAAATTTTTACATTAGAGATGGAGAGCAAGGGCGGAGGCAAACAGAGGTGACCAACCCCATACCACAAAGGATATCTGTGCCTTGACTGAAAACTGACGCTGGATTTTTGACAATCAAACCAAGTACCTCAGCCTATAGACCATCCTTCCAAGTGCAAAGATAACTTCATATTAATTAAAAACTATTAGAGGTGGAAGACTTCCATATGCACTCATCACTGAGATTAGTAGGTTTAAAATATTGTGCATCACTCTAATCTTCTAAGAAAAGGGATTTATTACCTCATCCCATCCAGAGACATCTTTTCCATGACCATTTTAGTGACATTTAAGAAGTGGAGAATAGATGGGAGAAAGAGTGTGCTAACATTAATTTTTTTTTTGAGGTTCTAGAAAAACATTGACCGAGGATCTGCTTTCATACATTCAATACTGATGTTCTGCTGAAAAGGTTTCTTCCCTTTCTTTTCTACTTTGGCACTTGCAGTAGTTAATAAGTTAGCACTTTTCAATTGCAATAAAGTTATGCCATGAAGTCTGAAGGAATTTAATTATTTCCAGCGCAAGTTGAACAGTCATATTTAAATGTAGCTCTTACAAAAAAAAAAGATATTTTCAGTTCAACTCTACTCAAGCAAAATCAAGCAGAAGCCTCTTGAATCTGAATAATAATCTGAAGGCACATGAACTAATAAAATACATAAAAGTTCAAAATGAGTCTTATAAAGTAAATACTAAGAAGATGAATCTCAAAAATTCAGATCATGTCTATATTTCACTGACATAAAAGGAAATGTGCAGCATCAGAGCACCCCCGAAGAAAAAGTATTTAAGATGGATGTTCTTAAAGAAAAAAAATTTGAGAATGTCTCCTAAATATTCTCTCTTGAATTTATACATTTTATGAAAGATATTCAAACATGACAATGATCAAGAAACAAATTTAAATTATAAATCAAACAATAAAGACCCAAGTCAAAGATATTTGACCATGAAAAAAATGTTTCATAACATGTCTTGACACTTCCTTTGTGGTACCTTGATTATCCAGGTCCCAGCATATTAATTTAGAAATGTCAATCAAAAGATCAATCCCCAACCACAGTTTTAACATTTGGGAGGTAGGTTCAGCTTATTAAAGATGTTTACGTGTATTTTTTAAGTCCTGATGTTTTTCTTTAGGAGTTAGTGCAGTCTAACAGCAATTACTGTATGCATTTAAATGCTGTTCATGTTTTACAAAAATATTTGCTACCTTAAAAAACAAGAACTCCAAGATTACAGAAGGAATCCTACTTCACTGTTAGCTATGGAAAAAATGAGTTTTGCCCTCATTAAAATCTAGTTTTAATCTCTTTGTAAGACAGTATGACATAATTAAAAAGAAAACAAAAGCCATAGAGTAACCAAGAGGAACCTTATTTATAATAATTTACTTGAATTTCCATCCAGTCTCATCAACAGGTAACCTCAGCAGAACGTATGAACATTTCATTTTGAAATATTTATTGCAATTTTTAAAGGTGGATCATTAAAGATCATTTCAGCTCTCCACATTCCTTTTCTAATGCTCACATTTTAATTGAGTTAATCCATCAATGTCATACACTGTTTGGAGAACGGATGCACAGCTAGGACTGTTAGCACTGCATATGGAAAGGACTTTGATTTAATTAACAATCATATCCACACAGAAAAATCAAAGGCTATAATCATTCTGTTCTAATAAATTGGATTTGGGTTTTTTGTTTGAACAGAGTGGAGAATGATGTTCAGGTTTATTTCTTGTGGACATGAAATAGAAATAGGTTACAGAATGTCACTAAGTTCAAAACACTTAAAAAATAAATTATTATTTCACTTTATTGGAAGTGAACCAGGAGCATTGGTCTGCAGACCAGTCCATGAAACTCTATTGCTTCCTACTTCTGCAGTTTTTTCACGTTCTGGGATGAAAATTCAGTTTCAACAACACTAAAAATAACCAAGTCTGTAGGTCCATCTTGAATGCACAAAACATTCCTTGTTGATTTTGCCTTGCCAGTTAACTCACTGAAAAGGCTGAGTTAAGGTAATTAATCACATGAAGCAATATTCGAAGGAGATCAAGATACTCTGAAAATGTGTTGATACTGGCAAATGAATCTCATTCAGCTTCATGGGTTTCCATATATCTGAATTTGGTTTTCATTTTGAACACTACACTGAGCATCTTTAAAATAATAGCTAAATATATTTCTTTTAAAAAAATCATTCTGGCTAGTGCATGAAGCATAGACTTGAGCTTGGACCATGAAATAGAGAGAAGATAATGCTCACTTAAATTCTCCCTAAATGCAGTTATACACCAGCACTGGCAGAACTGCTTTCCAATATCTCATTAAGGTACAGAACACAGCATTGAACTGGCACATGATGGGATTTATCCATTGCTTTTCTAGTACCTTCTAACTTGGTGTGTCAGAGGCAGTAACAACACGTGAGAGAAGTAGAGGTTACAGTGGCTGTTCTCACTTTAATCCAGAAATCTTGTATTTTAATGTCCAACAACCAAGAGTTGTTTGTTTCATACAAACAAGTTATTTGCAGAAAGATAAATAGAGCACATTGTTTCTGAAGTAGAAATACGATAGTCAGTACCAAAAGGGAGGACTCATGATGCTAAACAGAACAGGGGACCTGAGAAAAGAGCGAAAACTACTCATAAATATTTTAGCAACAGCTGATAGGAGACTCTTAAGTATTGATTCTATCTTTTATTTTCCTAGGCTGTGTGAGCAAGTAAATAAACAGCAGGACAACATCAAAACCAAGACTATTCAAATAGAGATGAGAAAGATCAAAGTAATCATGAGTATGTTTTATCATTGTTTCCTGCTGGTAAATATTGTTAAGTGGAGATATAATAGGAATCCATGAAAGCAGAGCAAGAGTTATGCATTGTTGTCCTTGAAGACAATACAAAAAAAATTAATTAGAGCAACAATACACCAGCTTAAGTTTAAAGACAAAAATCAGCATGCTATTATTACACACAGAAATTGAATCCAACAATAAGCAACTCTAGAGTATTTTAGAACACTTCAGGTTGGACCTTCTGTGTGTGGCTTGTCCAGCTTTGTCTGTGATTTTTTTGCTTGCTTGTTGAAAGAAAAAGCTGTCACCACTAATAAACTAGGATGATTAGATACCTTTTGTTACATGTAATAACATTTCCTCTAGCATAAAAATATTCTTTGAATTGAGTAGTCCTATGAACAATCCTAAAATCTTGCTTAGGTGGTACCTTATTCAAGGTAGCTGCAATGGAGTAAAAAGCACCACCTAAAAATTGTAGCTACATGGCAAAGTAAAACGAGTAGCACCTGCTTGACTTTGAACACTGATTTAAGAACTTTGGGTGTTTTTTGGTGGCTTTTGGGGTTTTTTTGGAGTTTGCTTTGTTTTTTTTATTTGGTGGAGGGACTGTTCTGTGTTGTTTTGTTTGGTTTGATGGGGTTTTTTTGTTTGAGTTTTGTTTTGGGGTTTTTTTTCCTTGCAACTATACAACAAATCATTCTACCACTAAAGAAACAATGTGACTTAAAGCTGGCTTATCACTGAGCACTCATGGGCAACTACCATGGCTAATCACTTCTTCTTCTGGGCAGAGAATAGTCTGAAGCTCAGCAAAGGCAAATGCAGGGTCCTGGTGAAGAATGCTGGTGCATGACAAAAGCCCACCATGTCTACACCCCACCTTCATAAGTGTCAATATTGTTCTGCTGTCAGCAAGTAGTGTAGCTTGAAATCCTGTGACCTGTCCCTATAGCCTACCTGAAAAACATAACACCTTCTCAACTTGCTGAGCTGGATCCAGCAGTGCTATATAATTCAAAGTCTCAAGTGCAGTTTCACATAATGGAGTTTTTAATTTCTTTACCCTTCACTCAAAAAAGTAAAAAAATTCACATGAAATCATTGTGTTAAAGGCTAATATTGGAAAGTAAAGCACTCCAAAAGACAGGAAATAAAATAAAGGTGCACTGTGCAACATATCTCAGATGCTCCAGCCACAGACATTGCAATTTCAATGTTGCTTTACACAACATGTGCATACCATGTGTTCCTTTCCTTTTTGTTCTCCCTGCTCTGTGACTTCCAGCTAAAATGACCCACACACTTTCGTTAGATAAAGGCCAAGTACTGTGAATGAGTTGATTTTCTCCTTTTTAAAAGAAGAATGGTGATATCAAAACAGGTGAACCTTCTCTCTGGTGACCCTGATACTGACCCATTACGGATGTTTCTGATCCAGTATAAGAACAAAAAAGCATATAGTGAAAAAAATTCCCTGGCATCCAGTGATTTGCAGCTCAAAGGTTTATAAAACTGATGTGATGGATATTCAAGGCAGCAGGAAATGAGCTTCGAATTCAGGAAGTAATACTAAAATTGATGGAAAACTGGATCACTCAAAATGAGTGAAAACTTTTGGCCTTAATTCTGCACTGAAATAGGATAAGGAGTAAAATCTTGAGATTGCTGTGAAGATAAATTCCTTAGATTTTTTGAAGTAGTTCAGTACTACATCTAACTCCAGTGACAAAGGGGCACACAAGGAAATCAGTAATTTTGTACTCTGCAGGGTTTGGGTGGCAAGGTAAAAAAAACTGGGGATATGTAACCTATGATTCAGTACAAGCACATTTTGAGCAATTACCCCCATGGTGACCACTGTATATATTGTATATAATTGCATATATGAACTACATATATACACACACAGTGTAAAGGGCAGGGGTCTTTCTTGTGGAGGGGAAAAACAATGTCAAGTGCCAATTAAAACCTTTCCAGCTATAAATTCATTGAGGAGCTGAATCAAATGTTCATAGATTTCTCACATTATGACATTTGAAAACACGTTTTTTAATTTTTCTTAATGTGTGTCTCTGGGGTGCAAAATGCATATAGCTATAGTTGCACAAAGTACTGATTGGCAAAATTACTTTTCAATGTTCTTTGATACACAGGAAATGCTTTCCCTTTGGTTATGTTGTTTTTTAAAAATGTACATGGAATATAAATGCACTTGAAAGTTTGCTACATTATTTTAAATAAGCACAATAATTCATCTTGATTTGTATCTTTTAAGTTCTTTTTTCCCTGTTACTAAAGTTGACTTTGTTAACGAGTCAGATGACATCTGCTTCCCAAAAGAAAGAGAAAAAAAAGATTATTGAGAATATATTCTCTTCCTTCTCTTGTAGGTCATTTGGATATTCTAACACTTTCAAAGGCATACTGAAGCCTCCAGACTACTTAAATGTAGTAAGCATTTAAGCACTGCTGAGCCTTGACCTAGCCTGTCCCAACTATGGGACTCACTACATGCAAGATCAGTATATAGACACTTG
>JAWWMU010000180.1:7071619-7108195 GCA_035048155.1 Cinnycerthia olivascens | reverse complement strand
AACACAAGTGTCCAGCTGTGTGCTGGACATCTTGTCCAGAGGGATCCTGTGAGAGACAGCATCCAAAGCTTTGCTCAGCTCCGGTATATATTTACAGCAGAATAATGGTATACAGTCATGCTTTGTATCTATGGAGATGAAAATAGGTTTTCAGGTACTAAAATACATTTTTTTAGACTAAATCCCATAACTGATAAAATCATCAAGCATTCATGCACAGAAGTCCTTCTTTGGGTAATTTAAGATTGTATAAATTTCCAAGTACATGCTCTGGTCTAATTAAAGGTATTAATAATGTTTACATTCCTGTTTTGCTTGTGTCCTTAGAAGTTGCTATAGCAAAATCTCATTGCATCTCATTAAATATCTACCACTTTTATTTAATATAATCATTAAGATTTGAAGAAAGCTGTGATAGTTGAACAATGAACTCAATCATCACTCAATTTCTAAACTAAATTCAACAAGAAAACCTTTTAAATACCTCAAAACCACTAAAAATCATATCTTTGTCCATAAGAATATACTTAAAGGTTTTGGGAATTCTTTCAAAAGCTGACAAATCTGTCCACAATTAAAATTGTACTTTAAAAGTCAGTGAAAGCAGTTGTTCTACAAGCTAAAGAAAGATATAAAAATTGAATCCATGTTTATCATGCAAAATGTTTTTAAGCAATTTCATAAAGAAAAGCACTGAAAAGTAATTCCAGTAAAAGTGAAAGCAGAATAGTAGAACAGACAAGCTATGATACAGGAGGAAATAGAAATTTTAAAATGTTTACTGAAATTAATTTGAAATAACTGCTAAGTAAAAGTGTATTTTAGACTATTAAGATGTTTAATCATCAGCTGAAAAATTCAAATGCTAGATAACAAAATTTCAACAAAATATTGCAAGTTCAAGGTAAAATGAAGTGGCTCAGTTGCCTGTGTGAATTTTGATGGAAAATATTTTGCATAAATTTTGTTACATAAAACCAGTATAGGCACCAACCCTGTAAAAAGACACTTTAAATTTTGTGAGCTTTGAGTGGTTGATTTTCACCTCTGGAGCATTTTGGTGCCATCTAACCACTCCATGTTGCACAAACACCTGACATTAAGCATGTTATGTTGTCTGACATAGTCTTAAAATAATTAGGATTTAATTAAAAGTTTAAAAATACAGTTAGAGAATAAAGCTATAGGCTACTTGGAGAATTAAAATATTCCAAACGTCGAGTATTATTTTTGGTTGTTTTGTCTACTGGATTACTGTTGGATTGATAGACCTCCCAGGAAGAACATTGTTAAAAGAGAGTTTTCATGACAGTGAAAGACGTTTCAGAGACACTTGTTAGTGAAACATATATTAAGAGGCATCTGGTGCTGGTAGGTTTTGGATTGTTGCAGCAAAGAGAGAAAGAGTGAAGAGATAAAAAGAAGAAATGCTGCTGATTCCTCAGTTGTACAGATAAAAAATGGGAGAAGGACTGAGCAGACAGTTTAAAAGAGGAAAGAGGCATGCCAAGAAGATAAAAAAACATAAATGTTTGTATTTTAAAGAGAGTGGATTGTACAAAATGTGGCTGGCAAGAGGTTACTATACAGGTTGGAAGTAGAGTACAGCCAAAGTTGAGCTAGTGGATGAGGAATAGAAAGCTGTGATGCAGAAAGAGCTGGGCAGAAGTTGGCACTAGTAGAACTGGAGACAAAGCAAAGCTCTTAGCTGAGGTGTCTGGTACTATTGTAAAGGACCTATAATATTTTTTTTCTTAAGCTTTTCTTTCTTACTTGTCAGTGAGCTACTCAAATTCAAGAGTAATGACAGGCAAAAAATCTTGTGTGCAATATATCCATAAAACTGTTAGTAAACCTGATGCAGCAAACTGTTTTTAATACTTACTAGAATGAAATTCTATTTAGGCTCCCAAGATAAGATTAATAATGGCAAATTAATTTATGCTCCCTCTAAACTAGTAGGCAGAGACACGCACCCAGTATAGTCATGATAATGTCTGGCTCACTTGTCTCCAGTGCAATGAATTTATATGAGGTATTCTCTATGCAAATTGAAAACAGATATCTGATCCAAAAGAAAGTGATGCTGTACAAAACAATTTGCAGGGCTGTGTCAGGCTATACTAAGCAATACTTCTCTAAATTAGTGTGATATGAAATCCACCTAAGCCAAAAGCACTCTCTTTTTGACCTACACCACAAGATACAAGATCATGTAAGTAACAGGATGGGTAAAGAGTGCTGTAATTGTCCACACTTATTTTGTATTAAAATTACAGTAAGCAGTAAGATTAGAATAGTGCAGTGCTTAAGGGTTTTATTTTTTTTACATACAGAAATGAATCATAATCAATAAAGTAACAACAAATGAGTTCTAGAAACCTCAAAGGCTGAGACTTGTAGTTCATGCAAAGTCTCGGCTGCTTCTCTCTTTCTAGAATAAAAGTATTGCAGGCAGAAGCATTTCTGACAGTTCTTCGTTCAATGCAACCCAAAAATTGTACAAGAGGGATGCCTATCACCTTTCTGTCTATGTTTAATATGTAAGGCAAGCTTCCTGAATTTTCAAAATTTAAAAAAAATAAATTGTGGTTTCAGTATTCAGAGATACTCTTGGCACACTAATGGCCTAGAGGAAAGTTATCAAAAGAAAGTCTCTGTACCATTCTATACCCTGAAGTTATTTAGATGAGACTGAAGGACACCATTAGGTACCAGCTGGCTACAGTCCCTAGAGCAATATATCAAATAAGCACAGTTCAAAAGTTCTGTCATGCCCCTCTTCACACCTTCTGCCTGAGGGGTGAGGATAGGGAACTGCTCACCACCTGAGAGGTCATCTTTGCTATGTTTCCTTGAATTCTAGGCATGATCCACACATTTGTTAAGGTCCTGCTGCATTGTCTGAGTGCTTTTCCCTCCTAGATGAAATTTGAATTACATGAAATGACAAAAAATGTAGCCCAATAAGGTTCAATGCTTGCAAGTGCACAGAGATCAGGTATGTCTACCTGAACAAGGAGCACAATGGAGAACCTAATTTTACATATATAAAACTTTCCCAACAATGAACAAACAACACAAAAGCCAGATTATACATGCATTGTGAAGTTCATTGGCTGAGTGGTATCTTATTTATAAAATGCATTTTATACATCAATGGATCTCCCAATTATGCAGGGTACCTCCACCTACCATTAGGAGTACAGCCACGTGATAGAAGCTGCAAGAATCAGGCTGTAATTTTCCAGAACTGCAAATCTGAGCAAGAGCACACGGAGCTCCCAGTCATAAAGTGAAGGCCAGCTTTCAAAGAAAGTGAGAAGCAGCTATGAATTCACAGATTGAGAAGTCTCTCCAGTCAGAGCTGCACAACTAAAGTCACTTCAGAGCAAAGCAATCCAGATTCCCTTGCTGTCCCACTTTTAAGTCTAAGCTTACCAGCAGTTCAGATGTGGAGAAGGGGTATCAGTTATACTTAGACAGCAAGGTAAAATTGTTTGTTATCACAAAACACTATACTTGATTTAGAATCTCTTGGATTCCAGCAAGAACTGAAAAAAACCTGGATTTTTTTAATGTCAAATATGCCAACTGTTGCCTGCAATAATAAAAACATGTACTCCTTATATTTATGAGTTGGTTGTAAGCCCACTGGCATACTGTCTGTCTTGTGTCTTCTGTGATCTCAAACTGAAAAATCAAACTCAGGACAGAAGGCATTACAGTTTAAATGTCACCAAAAGTAACTAAATAAATGTAATCCCAAATTATTCCTATGCTACTGCTGCACTTATCATTATATGAAGGCATTTCAGTAAGGTCAGAATATTAAAATCACATAGTATTGAAAATATGAGCAGCATTTCAGATGTACAAATGGTTGTAGAGAGTCAGCCCAGAGCTCCTCAGACCCAGGAACTTCACCAATGACAGAGTCAAAAAGAATACAACAAAAATAAAGAAAATAGATACTCTGTTTCCTCCAGTACTTGAACACCTTCACACATGTGAGGCAGATTCCTCAAATGAAAGGTTTCAATGGATGCTGCAATGCTGAAAGGATTTATCTTCCCATAAGCTTTTTCTCATTAAATTAGCACAGTTTTACCATACAACAATGTCTATGGCAACTTATTTCAAAGCCCATTGTTATCTCACAACTTTACATTGTCTATGGATATCATATTATTATAGTGTCCTCTGGATAGATAGCTGGACTCAAAGGGGTTTTAATCAAGCACAAGGTTAATCTGAGAGGCCTTTCAGCTTAGAGGCATGACAGCAGTCCCAGCTCAATCAGGTGCCTGTTCTGTCAATTTTCTGTCAAGAATTTCGCTAGCACAAAACTGAAATATTTTTATTTATATGGATAGTACCAGAATAGCTTGTACCTTTGGACTTACATCCTGCACAATACATACAAAAAAAACCTCCTTTAGTCTTAAAAAAATTTCCCAAATCAAATGCAACACTGGACATTTAATTAGTAAGTTATCTTTATACATATATTTTTTAGCCCAAAGTAAATATGCATCTGCAGTTTTGCAGCTGCAATACTGTAACATCCCAGAGCATTAGAAGTCAGAAACTGAGACGGTCATTAGCTTGCCATAAATGAAAAGGTCTGCCTTTCCCCTAGCTGAAAGATGAGCCAGAAAAAAAAAAAAAAGATGATAAAGCAAACAGTGAAAAGGGTTTTCATCAAATCCCTGTGTTTGACCCATTTTTCATCTCTAAAGGTCCCTTAGGCTGTCATATAAAATATAAAAGGCTTTAATAAAAGATTGCAGCCTTTAGCTATAAGCTGAATGATAACAAAATGTACATGGTTTTTAATGTAAAGGTATTAATATACACTTTGATTTTTTTTTAAATCACCGATTTTAAGATAGTAGAACATGCAAAGTGAAAATAAGTTCATGGTCTATGCTACTACTATCATACATATTCAATATTAAAGGGATCACAGCGTTCCTGGTCTGTATTAAAAATAAATATCATCAATGCAAGCTGTAGCAAATTGAAGCCATTTAGAAAAATAGAAATATTAAATTTAACACTTGTTGGAATAGGAATCCCCACTGCATAGTACACAAGCAGGCCTTGTGAGGCAGTGGCTCAGAAAATCTAAAAAATGTTCATATGAGACTGATCCTATTCTTTTTTCTTTTTTTTTAACCTGGGAAAATGCCAGAAGAAAAGATGCAGCAGAGGTGGTATTCAAAAGTCACCAGCATTTTACATTTAATAACAGAAGTCCAGTTATAGCCAAGTCAATTACTATAGCTCTGTGTTAGGGTTTAACATATTCAGGTCTAACTTCCATTAGGCTGTCAAGCATATCTTTAAAGTGTTTTGCAGTTGCATGGCACTAATATTGTACCAAGATGTTTACAAGTACTGAGGAAATTCATATTCATATCGCTGGAATTCTGGATTTAGGTTGGTGTCATGTACAATTTAGCTGAAGGAAATGTGTGCTATTTGGCTGGATAGGATGTGGGTGTGCAATCCTCTTTTTTTCCACCACTGGTGATAGCATGTTCCTCGTTATCCTGACAAGGAACCTGGTCTGCTGCTTGTTTTCAGGACACTCGAACCCTTACAGATTGTTTTGTTTGCATTTAGCATTTCTTGAAAGCAGACATTTTCTAAAAAGAAAAATTCACCTTGCTCTCCTTTGAAAACCAACAAAAGTCCAATTACAGCTTTAAAATTAAGAATTGCAGGTATTAAATTTGCCCTGAGGAAGTGTGGAAATGGTGGTTTGTGCTGGCACCTAAGGCATTACCTCAGTCACACAAATGTAGCAACCTTTCAAGGGCTCCTATCAAGTAGTTACCATTACACATCAGCAGTTCAATATCCTTGTTAAAAAACCTTGGCTCTTTCAGAGCTTTGCACATCTGACTTCGTCATAGCGCTTGTCCCAAAATGAATGATTGAAATTGAAATATATATATATACACATATGTGAAATCAGAAATGTTACAGATACACTGCGAGCCTAGAACTGTCAGTTCAGAATTTGAATTTTTTACTTATTCGATGCAAGATGAAAGCAGTGTCTTTCATTCTGTCTCCATAACATCATAAGCAGCAGTAAATCCCTGAAGACAGTGACAGCACAGGGCATCATCCTTGATAAATCAACAGATTGGTTACAGTTCTTACACAGGGAACATTTCAGCTCAAGTGAATTTATCAAAATAACTGTATTTGTAATCTGAAAAAGATCTAGAGGGGGTTTTGATGTGTTTTTATGCTTTTAATAATCTTGAGGCCTAGGAAAAATAAACTGACATAATCCCATTGATGAAATTTTCAACCTAACATACATTTTTACCTCAAGTTCACAAGTAATTATATCTCACACTGACACTTCAATATGTCCTATGAGACTTTTTTGTGAGCCTAAATTTCCAGAAAACAAAGTATGTTACTCTCATACCCAAATTAGCCTGTAGCTGTCCAGCAATAAAAAAGCAAAAATGTTTCAGGGGAAGTCTCAGCTATTCTTTGGTATTTTTTACATTAAACTTTCACAATTAGTTGTTATTTTATACAGTATTTTCCCATCTCCCACTGTGTTTGAAAATATTTTAGACAGTTGCTGATCTCAAACACATGACAGGAGCTAAAATCAAAGCATAGTATCAAAGAAGTAGGAGTAACACCCTCATTCAGATATTCTCATTGAAAGGAAATTTCATTGTCAAAACTGCACTGTCTGATAAAATGTGGGCATACCAGCAACTGCTTTGTGTGATTAACACCATAGATGGTGATTTTTGCTACTTCCAGGGAACAAAAATCAGCAACAATAATAACAACAAAAGAAGATTTTCATTAACATAATTTGAACAAAACTTTGCCTGTATACCAAAAAGAATCTCCCACTGTGAATTTTATATTGATGCTTCTTTGAGAATTTCCAGGTATAACTTTAAACTCAACATGAGTAAATCTAAGCATGTATTTTCCATCTTACTGCTCTAATTAATTTTTCAGTCTCTATAAATGCCATTAACATCTGTAATTCAAACCACAGACTCAGGTATTGCCTTCAATGCAGATCTTTCCTGAGCCTTCAAAATGCTAAGATATTCATATCTCACTTCATCTTCCTACACAAATTGTCTAAAGTGAAGACTTTCTTTTGTGTCTGAACAGATGAACTTGGGAACTGGTTGGTCTGCTTTCCAACACACTTCTACCTTCTCGGCAGCCTTGACCTCCTCCATCTTGCACCATAGAAATCCACACAAAATGCTGCACAAAAATCAGTTTTCGTCCTAAATCCCACATACCCTGTCAACTCTCTTTTCCTTCAGTGGCTTTCTTTTCTTTCTGAATTAAATGAGAAATTATCTTTCTGTATCACTGGTTCCCTAAAGAGTCATCCTCTTATTTGCCCAACCAGTTCTCTAGCTGTTGAATTTTCAAAGATCTTCTTCTAGTCTCCTTCTGAGGCCAACTTTAGTTGTTAGAAACACTTGCAAATTTTAACAAAATACCTCAATATCTTCTTCATCTTCTCCAGAATTTTACCAGAATGGTGTTGGAACATAAAATTTATAAAACTTCGATTCCATTCAAGGAGCAGATAGGATGCAAATATAATTGTCCGTGACAAATGGTCCTTCTCTTTCATTATATGGCCTGAATTTTTTGTTCTAGGTAACAGTAATCCTAACAAATTTTGCCTTCTTGCTTTATGAAGGACATTTTTTGCATGTTTAATCTTAATGTTAAATCCGCAGTGGACATGTAGACAGAATACATATGCTAGAACAAAAATCATCAAGCCGTGAACTTCAGTTCTCTATTGCCCACTGTAGAAATTATAATTCCCATTATAATTTCACCCTTGAAATGCCATTTTAAAGTCCAAAAGTCACACCTGTCCATTTTTCTGAACTCTCCTCTTTTCTCTCAACATATTTTTCATTTGAAATCAAATAAATCCCAGCCATTTTAGGCTGAAAACATCTAGAAACAAGTATGAATTTTCAATTCTTAGATGATTCAAAATGGGCAAAATATCACAAGTATTTCTGACAACTTTCAGTAAGCCACTGACATCGGTTATCATCCAAACCTCATTCACTGATATTTCTAGTACATTTCCATGAGACCTTTGATGAGGTTACCACAAAATGACTAATACACTGAAATCCTGGGCTTTTTCTCCTCAGTAGCTGGTGTTTATCTTCTCCATTATTCACAGGCTCTACTTTTCAAAAGTTTTCATTCTGCACATCAAAAAACAGTTTAAGTTTTTTTCTACCATTGATTTCATAATGACTGATAGACTCTAAAGAATTCTTGAGAAAATTCTCACCTCATTTGGAAAACCACCAAAAATCCCATTTCTTTCTTCCCTAGGAGAACTTATTGTGACACCAAATCTTTTCAAAAACACAGAATATATTTACTTTCAATAGCCTTATACTTTCTTTGTAGTTAATCTTACTTTTGCTTGCTCTTTCCTTGTTACTGCAATGTTACCACTATTTACCATTATTCACCTTCTTCAGCTCCTTATGGACTGCTTCTCAGAAAACCACAAAATGTCAGAGCACTGCAATTTCTCATGCACGTTGGAAAAATTTAAATATGCAAATGAATTTATTGTATTCAACGTTGAAATATCTGTATCAAAAAGCTTATTCTTTCATTTCTAAAAGTCTAATGAGATTCAGCTTGGCATTTAGCACCATAACAGTCATTGCTGAAATTGTACTTTTCAGTGGGAAGTTCAAACTGAGAAACTATCCCAAGTAAAAATGTTGATGTTCAGATAATTAACATTTTAGCAGGTTTTTTTCAAAATGCTCTGTGTCTCCTTTCTGCAGACTTCCCTAAGAGCTATATATAGCCTCACTTAAGGGAAAATGTAATTAGGCAGGATTTAAGAGGTCCCACTGGCTACTTCAAGCTCTATCTTCACTTCAAAAGGAAACCAAAGCCATTTACACTGTATTGTTCAGTTTTGTAGCAAGATTTCCTAATATTTAACGGAGGTGTTGGAAATCCAAAGCAGCTTTAAACAACCGGGGAACAATGTAAAGCCAGAAGTGAAAATACTTAAAAGAAAAGCAAAGAGGATTTCAAATCCATTTTACACAGCTGCATTGGCTGTGACATTTTATTAAGCTGCAAGGCAAGGGATTTTTTTCTTCCTTTCTGAAATATTTACCATAAGCTAAATAGAATTGTCACAGTGTCTCAAGCCACTGCTGTTGGAAAACTGAACATTAGCATTCTCACATGAGAATATTACTTGGTTGATACACAAAGTTAAAGGGTGAGAAACATCAGATCCAAATGGGAGCCAAATCTGCAGAAGGAATTGAAAATGGGAGAAAAACTGGAGAGAGGAAGTAACAGGCTTTGTGCAGTAATGGACGGAAAGCCACAGAGAATTTGCCATTTTTGAAGAGGTTCCAACCTTTGATGATGTATTAAGCAGAAAACACCTACATTTGAACTTTTTCAGGAGAAACAACAATTTTGTGAGAGTTTTCTCTTTGAGAAAGTGACCACCTTGGATGAGGAAAGTAATGTGTAAAATAATGGCCTGGAGGGTTTTTTTTTATTTCTGAAACCATTAACGTAAGGTATGATCATTTAAGTTGCATAATTCACAAGTGTTGTATTACTGGATTTGTTAGGAAAGCAGAAACACAAATCCCCTCTCTTTCCAGTTAGCCTGTCCCTGGAAATATCTCTCCCAAAACCACACATCAACCACCAAGCCTCTAAGAGACGTCATTCTCCTAATTAAACCCTTCAGTGTTCAATCTTTGTTAAATTTGCAGTCATGTGAAACAAGTATGCATGACAACAAAATAAAGGTCTGGGCCTCCAAACCAGGCATCTACTTCAGTGGATGAGTTACAAGAATAAAGCAACCGTGTCAGTGCCCAGTTTTATTTCCTCTATATAAGCAGGGCAGCTACATGGAGTACAGGAGAGAAGAGACTGAGGGCAAAACACACAGGAGCAAGAGGCAAATCCCACCTGCCTGATTCCTGCAAACTTCTGCAGAAGCTAACAAACCACCTTGGTGAATCAGGCATCAGCCCCTTGCTTTTTTCCCTTGATGTTTAGAGAAGTCATTGCATTCCATGTGTGTGCCACGTAGTTAGGCCCTGGAAAAAAGATATTGACCTTTAAAAGCTTGTTCCTAATTAAAGCTACCCCTTTGAAAGCACACGAATAGTTCTGACACCTTTGGCCGTTCATGGCTATTAACTGCTACCTGAAAAAGCACTGCAATGGAGTCTACAATTAAATGTTCTTTAAAGTTCTATTCCCTTTAAATAAGTAAGAATTTGTGCACAATATTTATTGCATTCTTTCAAATCCTCTGGAAATATTTTCAACTCCTAATTATACTTACATGGAGAGAATAAACCCCTATGATGTTGGTAGGAAATTTTGACATTAATTATTGCATTGAAAGTCAAAGGTTTTATCATAGTATGTCACAACTCTAAGAAGCTATTACATGGGGTTTAAGAAACTGAAATATAAGGTGTGTCCTGACTTACTAGTAACACTAATTTTCCTATTATGTATTCCATTCCTAGAAATTAATTTGTGCTGGAATTTAATCAAGCATAAGTTGCTGTATTCTCTCCTTATAATAACATGTGCAGATTCCTCTGATATTTTCATGATCATCACAGAACCTTCAGTTTCTTCCTAAAGGCTGAACAGAGCTCTGATCTTTCTTTTTTTTCTTTTTTTTTTTTTTTTTTGTAATGAAGCTTTTTCTTTCAGGGAGAGTTTGTGAGGCTGAAAGATGGGGATGATCAACACTTTGATGAAACTGATGGATTTAATATCTTTTGTAAAAAGTTGCATCAGCAGGAAAGGGACATCATCATCATCATTACCAGATATTCAGTATACCAGGCTTCAGAATTCAGAATATATTTAAAAATCAAAGCTAAATTAATAAAATGAAAGAAGGATATCTTTGAAAAAGGAGAATCAAGGCATTGATTTAAAGCTGGGAAGAAACAAACAATATCAGAAAACTAATGTTTAAATGGGAAGGACTTTCCCTTCTGAAACCAAATAACTGGGGCCAGGGAAGAACTTAGTGAGTATCCCTAGGATACTATACCCACCCAAAGAACAATAACTCATTTTCATTTTCAGCATGACCAGCACTGAAAAGCTCTCATGTGACCCATTGTCACTGAAAACATCATTGATTTGTTTGTTTGTTTGTTGGTTTGATTTTCTTAATATTGACATAGTAATGATAAGGATATACACTGGTTATGAGAGGGTGGAATAATTACCTAATTAAGTCAGCACTGCAGGAAATTAGGCAAATACATGAAATATGCATGGGCAATGGATCAGTTTGTTTTCCTGGCTTCTACTCTACTGTCTCTATCTGCAGCTCGCATGCTAAAGGGGAGGAGAGAGGCAGGAGGAGAGAAAGGAATGGGAAAGCAAGAGAAAGGAAGGCTGGTGTGCCACACCTGCTTTGCAACCTAAAATAAAAGATTAAATAAATAATGAAAACCAACTTCAGTTTTGACTGGTTAGTGTCGCATGAAGGGTATGTTCATTATATATTTCTGATATTTAAAACTAGTGTTTTTTCATATACAAACATTTTTACACTTTTGTATGTTATAAAAGTGCAGAGGATCCAATGCAGCTTTATAAAAAAGTAAGACTTAAAACTGAGGTACACCAGTGCCATATTTAACCCATTCACTGGATTCTATACACTTAAGAATCCCGAAGTTACTCCATGCCTGTTTATCAAATTTTGAAATAAAAGCCTGAGCTGCTGGGGATTTTTTTTCCCGTGCTTTTTCTGTCTACATTCTGTGACCCTGCTACCCTGGTAACTTTCTGACTACTCTAGGTAGTTCTCTACTTTTCAGAACACTCTCTGGAGTCTGGGAAACACGTAATTCAGTCTCACTGGGCCTATTCAGTGAAGGAAAGGACAAAAGAATTGCTGAATACCTACTTTTAAGCCGTTGGAGAAGTTTTTCAGTATAACTTCCTTTATTGAACTCTTTTGTTTAGCCAAAAAATGGAGAAGAAATGAAAATACAAAATTAGCTGCAAAAGAAGGATTATGAGTACCCTATGCTGAAGTCCCATTAACAAGCCAGAATGATGGAAAAGTCATCACAGAAACTCCTGGATAGGAAAGGGTGAGGACTGAGGTGCCAAGAGTGATCTCTTTGTGTACAAAGACATTTATTTTGCATGCAATACATTGCCCTTAACAGGAATTTATTAAATGCCCCAGTTAATAAGAACAATACTAACACTAGCATTCAAGAGGATGTCCATGAGAAATTCTGCACTCCTTTTCATATCTAATGCACAGGTTATGTGCACAGAAATCTTCATATATTTACCACAGAACATGAAACAGTTGAGCTGATCTCAAGATAAGATATTTACTTTGAATGAAGGATGGGTTACAGCAGGTTTCTAGCAGACTTTTACCTCTATACTACACCTTGGTTTAATTTTATGTTTTTGTAAACTATAAAATGAGCTAAAATTAAAACCATTTTGTCAGTGAAAACATTCTGTCAACTAAAACCACGATTCATTTAACTCAGATACTAATTTTATTAAAGTGGGTTCAGTAAACCAACAAGATGGGAGTGATCTTTTTGGTAGCCCTCACCTTGGTCTCTGAGACCACCCAGAGTGGGAATCTTTACAAATATTTGTCTTGTGTTTTCAACACACTCACCCAGCCAAGAGCAACTCCAGACAGTGAAGAACAGTGCTAACAGAGGTCTTTTTCAGTGATGGATCTTTCCTTTAAGAATATTGACACTGCAAGGACCACAGAAGTGCATCACAACAGCAGGCTTCAAAGTCCTCTAGCATCTTTTTCACAGGCTCTGCCTCAAGCTTTCAACCAACTTCAGTTCCCCTTTTGTGCCACAATCCCTCGGTTGCAATTCAAGTGAGGGACATCACAATCATGGGAAAAGTCTCTGTGTTCCATGTGCTGCTGGATTCCACTTGGATGGGCTTGTTTTACACCGGGTGTGCAGTCAGTGAGGCTCTCATTGAACTTTTCCCGTTGTTATTTGAGCTTATGCATGAAGCCACCATAAAGAAATAATGTCAGCCTTGTATTTTCCCTCTCTCTGTTACTTATCAAGCGTCTGACTGATTGCTCATGAATGATGACTGATGGGGAGCAGGCATCAATGGGCTGGGTGATGTGAGTGACACAGGGGAAAGAAGTGGCCCAGGATTTCATCAAAGCATGATTGCTGATGCTGCCTGTAAATGGTTTTTCTCATGGTGGAGTGTGCATGAATCTGTATTATAAACTGAAAATGGGAATTTCTGTAATGCGGCATTACTAAAAAGAGTATTACTAAAGGGGGATGATTATTTCTGATCTTCCTTCTTGAAAATTTTTTGTTTATTTGAACTTTCAAGTGACATAGAAGGTATAGTCAAGTGAAAAAAAAACTTCAAGTGGAATAATCAAATTAAATACTATGAACTGAATTCAGCATCAGGAAAGAAATCTTGTAATGTAATCCAAAATCTATCTCAACAACTTCACATAATTATGAAGAGAAATGCATTCACATGAAAGATTTTAATAGTTTTTGAATTTAACCGAACAAGTAGTTATCTTAACAGTAACATGACTTCTGAGACGTGGGAAATGCAGACAAGCTTTATTTAAAATACAAAAATCCAAATTTGAAACTGATTTCTTACCAACTAAACCACAGAACCACCTTCCTGATGTCTTCTGCTTTGGTGGACTCTATGTTATCATGCTTTTCTTTAAATGTTCATAAGCATCCTACATTTAGGTACCTCTTCTTGGAAGCAGATCCTGAAGGGGATAGGCTGGTGTTTCTGCCTACAGGGACACTTGCTTTCACTTCAGTACAAGAAATCAGGATATCTAAAAATTTAGAAATCTAGAAAATACAGAAAATTTAGAAAATACAGAATTTTTCTGTAAAGTTTGGGTATTTTGTAAATTCATGTAATCCATTGCATACATGGGATGCACACAAGTGAAGGGACTATCCTAGTTAATAGAAGTATTTGTGCACACAAACTTGCAGACTATGGATAAGAAATAGATGCCCTGAAGATTTTTTTCACTTTAGTTCCATTTGTGTATTCTATAAAACTTATATTTTCCTGGTTCCTATAGGGGAAAAATTCCTAGTAAAAAAACAACTCATTCCAACAGAAAATCCAGAGAGACATTTGAGAATGTTTATGAAAACATCTTAATAAATGAGTAAATGTGCAAGAGGAGACATCTTTATATTCAATTAATGCTTAAAATTTGTTCCAGAAGGCAGTTAAGATTTTAGTGTTCTTTCAAAACCACAGTTTTAAAGTGGAAAAATTAATATAGTTATATATAAATATATATTTTGATTGTAGTTCTAGTGAATCTTTTATTTGTAGAAGTATTTATAACCTCTTTTTTATATATATCAAAGGCATTTAGCAGGTAAATACAAGAATATGAATATTATATCAAGTTATTAAAAAATTTAGAAAATCAAGGTAGTTTTCTATGAAAATGTGTATTCATTTTGAAATATTATTTGTAATCTTTATTTATTTGTTAGCACATATCTCTACTTGTAAAGCAAAACAAGTTTGATGCAACCCTGTCTTAAAAATTATCAAATAAGCAAATTCTGAATCTCTTGTCATAATTTTATTCCTCTAATTGTTTCTGAAATGCGTAAAATCCTGCTTTGGAACCTCTTGAATTTCCACCAGTTTTCTGTTCAAAAGTTGATACGATAAATGAATTCCAAACCCAAAGTTTGAATCATGTTAACCTAACACTAGGAAAAAGAGTTTCCCAAAATAAGTATAACTCAAAATCTGTTGCATTTACAAAGGTACAGTAATTGTTTACAGTTTGGAATGTAGTTATTTTTAGGTTTCAGAAATGTAAATTTCAACTTACAGAAGCATGAAGCACCCTATGCTGGTCACATCAAGAACTGTTTAGAAAAGAGTTATTAAAAGTAGCTCTTGTGTTTTAAAAGCAGTTACTTATAGTAGCTATAAAATCCAAATTTCCTTTCAAGTTTCAATAGAATTTCCACTTCTAAATCCAGTAAGAGCTTCTGTAAAATACCATCCTCTTCTCTCTACCATATTGGCAACTCTTTAGTGAAAACCTCTTGCTGAAATGGATTCTTTTTGCACTTGAGTCAAAACAATGGACTCCTTAAGGACAAGGAGTCTGTACTAGATTTTGAACTCTTTAGTGGGAACAAAATTATTTTAGCATAATAAAATTACTGAAAGCTTTTACTTTAAATAGGAACAGCAAGCTAGACATCTGTCCTTTACTAGACTTCAATATGTTCAAGCTGAAAATCCATTTCAGTGACTCCAAGAAAATTGGTACTCAAAAAAGTGCTTTTTACAGGGAAAGGGAAAAGGGAAAGGGAAAGGGAAAGGGAAAGGGAAAGGGAAAGGGAAAGGGAAAGGGAGTTGTCCTCATAACTGCAAGAATAAGAAATGGGACAGATGAATAAGAGAGTTTTTTTGAGGTTCCAAAAAATTAATTTCCTTCTTCTCTCACTCAACCAAACAATTATACAGAAACAAGTATTCTTACTGCTTTCAGGAGTGTTTGGGTACAGCTTCAATACTTGTAACAAAACTTAACAATAAATGCTAAAGGAATAGGGAAACTAGTGAAAAAACAACGCATATCAATGATCTTGGCAATAAAGTTTCTGAGGTTCAGAATTAAGAAACATGGGAATATACAGTAGGAGCACAGTTTTTTGTGCTGCATCCCAAACAGCCCAGAGCATGCTGTCCTGGATTACATTTTTCTCTAAGGAGAAATTTTATAACCTCTTGCTAAATATGTGACCACCACAAATCAAGCTTTCTGAAGACAGTAGTTCTAGTTGCTACGTATCCTATGAAGAATGGCAGTTTTAAAGAGGAAAACATTGGGAACTACCAAATTTAAATATTGTGATATAGACTACAGATTCCTATTGTTCCGGTCTGAACAGGTAGGGTTTTTTGTATGTACTCCAAAGAAAAAGGATCTGCAATGGACATGCATAGCTGAAAAACATAAATACATGCAGATATATCTGGCATGCATACATTTGTTGTCTCCATTACACCAGCAGGCTATTACTTCCCTAACTTATCATATTGTATCATAATTGTCTCCCAGCTTCATTCATACAAGATTTAAAAATTTCAGGTATTACCTCTCATGTATGCTGTTAGTATTGTTGCACATTTCTAAGAGGCTGATTACAAAGATAGAGTATCTCTATAACCGACCTTTGACAAATATCTTTCTGTGTAAGGATATTCCAAGTACTAGTTTCCATCCTTCTTCTTTTCTTTTTTTTTTCTTTTTATTTTTGGCAAAATATCAGTTATATTCCAGTTTGGAGACTTAAATCTTTGGGGAATTTATCTTCATGACAGCAGTTTCTAATAAACAATGTAGTCTCATGGTTCTTACTAATGAAAAAAGACATTTTTATGGAACGAAAAAGGACAAATAGGAAGGGGAAAAATGTTTCTGTTTCTGAGCTCTAAGGCTAGAGCACTTAAAACATTTAGCAGCATTTATTGAAAAATGTTTATGTTTATTCTTTTGAAAAATAGATATATTTTTTGTAAAGAAAAATTAAAATATTTGATTATTATTACTGCAGACAATCCATTTACTGAACATTTCTGCCATTCAGCAAGCCAGCAGTATACTGCCATTCGAAGGACCTGTTAGGGGCCACAATAAACAGAAGTCAAGAGGAAAGGTGTTACTACAGGAGGCAAATGATTTATATTTGCACAGCCTGAAAGAACAAAGCAGAGTTTTGGTAGAAAGCTTTGAAGTACAGTCAGATGAAAGAAACAAAATCATTTTGTTTAATGGCAGACATAGATGGAGAATAAATTATGAGTGAATTGGACTACCTAAGGGTTTTAAAACTGTCTGAACTGTCTAACTGTCTAAATGAAGGATCATTTCCAATGTTATTGGGATAGTCACAATATGCCTAAATACACCGAAATCATGTTTATTTTCTGTAGTCATTCTTCAAAACCAGTTTTATAAAACTATGTGAGTCCAAAGTAATGCTTTCCAGTCTCCTTGAGGGTTTTGTTCTGTTTTGTTCTTGAAAAAAAGTCTATAAATAACATTTATTGCTTTTAGATAACTAGAAGAGTTGTTAGATCAATAAGAAAAGTGAAAAATTGATTAGCAATGCAGCATTATCAACTTCAGGCCATCATCATTACCACTTCTGATTACCTCCATAAATCTGACATTAGATGTGGTCATTGGATCATCTATCTGGTCTGCCTAGAGTTTAGGATTTACATTAATCAAGGACCAGGCTAGACTTCAGAACAGTCCACCAAAATCATCTCTAGGGATCTTTCTCTCTAGCCCCTACCATTACTGCTTGCTTCATGTCTCCAAGTATGAGAAGCTTTAGGCCTAATTAATTTTATCCCATCTAATGTAACTGCCTGTGTTCTCATTACCTGCATAGGTATCTAATCCCACTTAAGCTCTTTACTTTCTAGGTATTTCATGGCAATAATTTCCATAAGCTAATTATATGTAGGGTAGAAAAATGCTTTCTTTAAATCTCTGTCATGTCTCTCTGCACAAGCACCCCGTAATCTCCAACAGTTCCATAAACAATTTTGTACCCCACAGAAATCCCTTGCTTGGAATTCAGACCTCCAGCAATTCATCAGATAAGCCTCAAGGTCTCTGGTCACTTCTTCTCATTTAATAAACTTGGATCTCAGTGAAGATATCCATTTTCCTGTGTTAATTTAATTCACCTGTAACATTTTCTTAGCGTCTAAAGCAACTGGTCCTGTGTTCCCCAAAGCAACCACACTTTTTATTTGCTGATTTTGGTTTGTATATGTGTGCCTTAAGGTGACCAATTTTCATGTGTCTAACATCAATTATAACTATATCTCTCTTTTTTCACCTGTCCTTGTCAGCACTCCAGACAAAAACAACTTTGTGACTTCACCTGTAATGTTTCTTCATGTAATGTTTCTCAACTCCTTCTCCAGAAACTGATCTTCCCCTACTAAGGGCTGTTAATTTATCCCATAATTTCCTGTCCTTACTGTCTTTTGTTATCTTCATGTAATGATTTTTCAGACAAACTTTTCCAAACTTTTTGATAAGGTTTTATATTTGAGTAGTAGATTCTGACTGAACTGTGAACCATGAAGTAAAGCAAAGGAAATACAAAGCTTATACAATAGAGAGCTGCTACTGTTCTTTTTAAGATCACCAAAATTTTGGAAAGTAGAAGCTGAAAGAACTTCCTGCTGAGCGCATAACAGTGTTTGTCTTTAGGCATAATCACAGCTAAAGCTGCACTAATTCTCTAGTATTCATTTCTTCAAAATATTTTGGGGAGAAACCAACCATAGAAGTCTTTATACATCTTTTATATACATGTCATTTCTTCTCTACTTCATTAGCAAATATTTGTAGGTGTTTCTATGGTATATTAGAATTCTTTGTTTAAAAAAATATTTTTATTATACTTCTTAAAAATTGACATAATATCTGATGGCAAGATGTTATTTTAAAAGAAAATATATTCTGTTTCTTTAATTATCTAATTTGTCAGAATGACACATCAATTTAACAATTTTTAAATGACACTTGATTGAAATATAGGCACATTTTAATTAAATATTTTATGAATAAATGGGGCCTATATAAGTGGACCAAAAGCTATGACTATTATCACAGCTAAGTTCCCTTGATCTAGACACATTTTGTGTTTTCATACACATGCCTGAAATGTTGATTTTTTTTTTTCCTCTAGTTGAGAACTCTCTTTTGTCAATAAAGCCACTGATAAAATTAAGAAAACACTGTAACAGAATTACCTTTTAATTGTAAAAATGTTATTGCCTTCAGGACACATGAGCTAATAAGAAACATATTTAATAAATAAGGTGTAGAGCATCATTTACTTAGAGTAATTAAACAGAATCCTGATGGGCCATGATGTTCTGTATTACCAACAGGTAAATCTTCTGGGAGACACAGTAAAGAATTTTGCATCAACAAAGCTGCACCCCATAATCAAATAATGGATTAAGTGGGTGTTGTGGTTTCACTCTAGTCACTGTGAAGAAAATTAATGCTACCCCAGTCAAAGCAGCACAGTAAAACATATAATGTATAAAATAGAGTAAAACTCTATGTGGAAAGCATAATATAGATGTTCTTTGTTGAACTGTGTGGGCTTTAATGTGACCTTGTCCGACCACTTAATAAAATGCAATTCTCTATCTGGTCACAATGGGTGAGAACCACAATCTGGTGGTGAGTGATGCCACGTCCAGCTGGTGGCCAGTCACCAGCAGTGAGCCCCCCCAGGGATCAGCACAGGGGCCAGTTGTGTTTAATGCCTTCATGGCTGATCTGGGTGAGGGGGTAAAGTGCACACTCTAAGTTCATGACACTAAGTAGGGTGGGGAGTTTTGATCTGCTGGAAGGTAGGAAGGCTCTGCAAGAGGGATCTGGACAGATTGGCTGTAGGGGCTGAGGCCAACAATCAGAGGTTCAATAATGCAGAGTACCAGGCTCTGCACTTGGGTCACAACAATTCCATGCAACAATACAGGCTGGGGCCAGAGTGGTTGGAAAGCAGCCCAGCAGAAGAGGACCTGGGGTTGACAGCTGAACATGAGCCAGCTGTGCCCAGGTAGCCGAGAAGGCAGATGGCACCTGGCTTGCATAAAAAATAGCGTGGCCAGCTGGACCAGGACAGTGATTGTCCCTCTGTACTCAGCACTGCTTGAGGCCACACACTTTTTTTCCTTCAGTGGATTCTATACTATATAGCACTCATTTCAAAGATACAACATTAATTTAACTACTTCCAACCTTTCTTTAAAGCTGGAAGTCTAAAATGCTCTATCTCTCATGGTATCAGATTTTCAGGTTTGTCATTGTCATAGATGCCTCTGTCAGTCACTAATATATCTGCTGAGGAGAAACGTCCACCCCGTTCCAGGGCATTGATTTCTTTTTGAGAGGATTAGCCTCTCATGACAGAGATGAATCCTTGTAGCTGAAGAGAAAACAAAATATAGCAGCTTACAAAATGAGATTTTAGAGTAATTTGGTCCATCTAAGTAGCCAAAGTCATTAACAAATCAGGTCATTAAGCTTTTTTGAAAGAAGCTTTCTTCACTGTATTATTACCTCTGAAATCACAGTTTATTGCCCTAGTTTACAGAATCTAAAGAAAAATTCTTCAGCAAACAGAGATGGAAAACACAGGATGCAATCCCAAAAGCAGCCTTAAACTCATTATTGCTCCCCAAAATTAACATAAATAGTGTGTGTCTTCCTCCTGGCCAGCTTGATGCTGAAGTTAAATCCAAATCTATTCTGACTATCCTTTTTATTTATTACCTTCTTATGTGGTCCAAAAAGAAACCTATTCTATATTAACATTGTAGAGGTTAGAATAATCAGATGGCAGCTACTAGGATTCTTTTTCTTCCATGTAACAAAAATAAAACACCTCAAAAATACTATTGGTATCTAGAAGTCCACAGATACACACTTCTGCACAATTATTTTGATGTTGAATTTAGTTTAGTTTCGTCTAAGTAAGAGCAAAGGTTATTGATGCCCAGAACACATACTCTGCAGTTTTAGTTTTTCTGTGGAGGCCTGTTAACCTCTAAGGGCAATACCTTAGAGAACAGTACTACTAAAATAAGTGGTGCCCAAAGCAGGTTAGTTTTTATGAATCACTTCAAAGTTTTTGATGGACTGTACTGAATTGATCTCAAATAATTGATAATCTAATGTTTATTTTAAGGGTTGTCAGTCATTTGATAAAAACATAAATACTGCTACAGCAACAGGCCAACAAGAACTACAGTCCAGTCTCTAAAAATCCATCAATCAGTTTTAAACATAAAGTTAAAACATGGCAGTCTGTAGCAGCTTAGTTTCAAAACAATAAACCATCTGCCTTATTAAACCATCAAGACTGCTCATCCTTTACTTCCTCTTGACTAAATCTGCTCTTCTCAAAACTGTTGAGCTGTAGCCAGGTCTAATTCTCCATCCTTTCAAGAGCTGTTCGTCCTCTGAATAACTATGCCTCGTCAGCTACCTCTCTCACTCTCTAACCCATGCCCACCCCTTGCAGCTGGAATACAACATTCCATTATTATTTTTATCCTTAGGAAGGTGAATGCCATAGGCAGAGACTAGGAGGGGAAAGTGGTGGCCATTCTAATCAGCCCACTTATCTGTTCCTGACAGAAAATACGTGTCTTCACAAGAACTGAGAAATACTATGAGTGATTCTTTGTCCTAACATAGAGACTAGCAAGCCTCTCCCCTCGAGAAATCTTTCCAGCTAGGTTAATCAAAATAACTGCAAATATTCTCTTATGAAAACCCCAGCAAACAAACAAATATCTCATCTTTTAGAATGCACTCTGGATTTTTGTTAACCAGAAATTGACCTGTTACATAATGAAGATTTTATTGCAGAATGAAGAAATGGATGAGACAAATATTTGATAGAAAGATTAAAAGTACATCAAAATACATTTAGAATTCAAAATACATTTCTTTTCCCTGGAATAGAATGAGCTGATTAATCTACAATGTGTGGCCTAAAGTACGAGTCAAACGAGACCGGAGTGATAAATCTTATCCAGAATAACAAATAGCTCAGAGGTTTTATATCAACATTATCAAAATAACAGAAAACATCAGAGTAGTTACGAGTGACACTAGGATAAAAGCACAATTATCAGGGGCAGCCAGAAATGTTTAAGACAGAGTTAGTGAAGGAAAAAATATATCTGCAGAGAGCCCTCAGATTTTGTGGAGGAAACCTAATTTCATAAAATTTCCAGAAAACTTTTTTTGCATGTTTGTGACAGATATTTGACTAATAGCTGCTTAAGAATTTCAAAAAACTGTGAGTCCTTTATCTCAGTGGACAACCTCTACCAATGCATAACTATTTTTACCTGCAGAAAGTTTAGATTTGCTTTTAGATGTGTGTCTGCATACCCAAAATGAGCAAAGCATTTAATAGGATGACCTCCTCAGCCCTGAGGAATGACAGCAGCTTAATCTAAATCGTTTTATTTATGTATGTAAACATAATGTTTTCAGTTCCTTCAATAACACTGGTGATGTAGGCTCAGTCTGTTGCTCTAAACTCTCTATTTTGAGGAATTATTGCTGGGTTATTGCCCTCTAAGCATAGCATTTATCAACAGGATGTAATTCAAAAGGGAAAAAACCATAAGAGAAAAAAACAACCAAAGAAGAAAGAACTTGTTGAGTCAAATTTTCTTGTTCTAATCTCAGAAAGAACTGGAGCCCTACTAGGCTTGACATCATAATCAAACAGGAAAAAAGTGTTTTCAATGCGAACACTGGACTCATCAATAAAACACTGCAGGAAATTGGACTCAGGCTAGATCCTGCCCTGAACAAGGGACATCCCCAATCTGGCAATGCATCATCCATCAAACAACTTTAGAATTTTTATCTTGTTTAATGGTCAAAATGCTGATTATCTTCCATTGCTCAGGGAATTAAGGGGGTTTTGAGGAATTTTTCAAAATCAGCTCTTCCTTGATCCTTCATGCTGTGGAAAAATTAAAGTCTTGAACTCCTATAAGGACCATGCCATTGTTATTGACTTGGGGTTCTGTGAATCATTTTTATTCCAAATGTTTTATACCAAGTATTGCTGGCTGATTCAGAAAATTTGCTGAGCTACTTTATTCCATAAGACTTCATCTACCTTCAGACACTCCTTTCCCTCCCTCTTCTGTATCTACAACAGCTATTGTGCCATTTTGTTACATAGCAGTTATTCACTCCTGAAAATTCCAGTTCCTTTCTTCATAGTAGCCATAGAAAAGTAAATTTGATGATATTTTCTTCTTCCAACTCAATTTCTAATCTGTTTCTACATTGACTCTTTTTCTCCAGTTAACAAAAAATGCTGTATCTGAACTCATATCAATTTTAATATTTACAACCTGCCGAAAAGATTCACATTCCTCACTGAAGCCTTAGCTCCTGTGTTTAATTAATCAAGTCCCAAATCCCTTTCCTTAATATGAGCATTAAATCAATTTCTCAGAGCTGGCAACATCCCTCACAGTAGGTAAAAAGAGATTTTTAGTACAGATAAAAGCAAAATACCTAATTCTTATTTAGTTAAGCATTGATCAATGACAATACTCTTCTGAAGTTTCAAGAGACCTTATACAAACAATTAGCTGGAAGTGAGAGGCAATACTGTGACAAGGTGTTTGTTGCTCAGCATCAGTGTCAGGCTCCATCTTCCCGTGCACACATGGAACCACCTGCCTCACCTGGAGCTCCCCACGTGCTCCCAAAGGTGAGACCTCAGTGTTGCACAGAATTACACAGCCTCTTCATCACTCCCCACCTCTCTTCCCACAGAAGAGACAGAAGGCAAGGACAAGTCTAAATTTTACTTAATGAGAAAACCTTAGATGATGATGAATGGGGCTGCTCAGGTTCTGAAATGTTTCTCCAGAAATCAAATAAAAATGGTTTGTGAAAACAGAAAGCTTAAGACAAATTATTTTAGGTAAATAAACAAAGCTTTCTGCAAGCCCAAGGATTGTAGTAGTGAATTGTCTCTTAACAGCTTTATAATCCATTTCAAAGAGTGAAAGATCCAAGTTGAAGACAGAAATCACAAGATTCTCCAACCTTGAGTCATCCAGCCACGAGACAAGTAGCCCTGTAGGACAACTGCTAAATGTCCTGTTTATTGTTAACTGAATGTCAGTGAAAAATACAAGAAAAAAATGTGATTTATGTTTCCATTATCCACCTTGTTCCTTTCTATCAGCTTTATTTATTTAACATTACCAGATAAACATACTTATCCTTAACTACAGAAGGAAAACTAACCAGCAAATTCTTGCAATTCATTGGGAAATATATTCCAAACTGAAGTGACCACCAAGGTTTTATAGCACCTTGACCACCTTTAAATTTCCTCACTTACATCTTATCCTTCAGATAATACGGTTAGGCCAATTTCAAATTTAATTTCTCACTTTTTTAAAATTTGACTTTTCTATCTTAAAAATTGAAGGCATTCCTTGCAATAATAAAGTAACTACTTTCAGGGATACTAGAGAGAATTTGATGATCATTCTTTAAAACAGGAAGTTAAACCTTTTTACTGTGGAGGTGATGGCATAAATTTATATCAATATATAAATGCACCACAGCACCTTTATTATCATTTTGAAATACTAACTTCTCACAGTTGGTCTGAAACCATGAAGGCAAATCTTGAGGTCAGAATTTCATAGGAGCATCTGCCTTTTCTCTCAGTCATTAACAAGAAAGAATCTGTAGATTGATTTTGACTCTAGTAATTTAAGGGTTAGGCTTAGTTTGAGATCATATCCGGTAATTTTTGGTTGATTTTAGTAAAATGTATTTTTATGATGTTAAGAATAGACCCACACCTTCATGGATAAGGATTCATTTGAATTTCATATTTTAAGGTAATTTTATATGTGCCTACACTCCTACATTTTTTTTCTTCTTCTATTTTGTTTGGCTTTTAGTGGAATACAAATATCTTCTTGTTTACTGAATATAAAACAAGAGCAGGATAACATCTCTTTGCATGCACATCTGGGTGAGCAGGCTTTGCTCCTCTGGGTAATTCTTTCAATAGAGCTACTCACATGAAATAGCAGGTCATGTGGGTATGCAGTGAGTTACTGCACAGTGAGGATTGTTATCCAGTAACACAGATTTTTTCCATTTCCCAGAAGTTTTACTGAAAGAAGATCATTAAATAATTGCTCAATATCCTCTTGCTGTCACTCTTTTTCCATTTCCCTCACCCTCATGAGCTGTTCACCACTATAAAAGAGATAGTTACAAATTCCAGAATTGTATAAAAGTGGCTGAAAGTTGAAAGCTTCTTTTCCTTTCCTCTCTTTAATTGAAAAATGTTCAAGGGTTTGTGCTTCTAAACTTAAAATCAAAACTGTTCTTTTTATGTGTCTTTTGTGACATGCTTCACCCTAGAGCAAATGCTTACACAGCTAGGAACAGGGAATTGTAGTGGAAGCAGTAACAAATGTCTAAACTGCAGCAGTTCTATCTGGCATGAGCATAACTGGTCTAGGTCTGAACTGGGAGCTCACATCCTCAATCTCTCTATAAACTTAAAGGTAGTGTCATGTTTACAAAGATGGTGAGAAGGTAAATTCAAGCTGCAGTGCAAAATAGCAGGCAATGATGCAGCTGTGCTCCAAAAACACCTGAGATGAAAAAGCATCTGTGGTAATAACAATGAAGGAGCTTTTCTAGAGCCAGCTTACTAAAATGAAGAAAGAAAAAAATAACAAAACATAGAGCAGCATTTGGTCATTAAATACTAAAAAATAGGTCAACAGGAAAGAAAAGAAGGTAAGATGGGAAGGCTTGTATCTGCCTTTTAGTGTCACAAGTCCTCAAAATTTTTCAGTATTTTTAAATCCTCATATTAACCATGATAAGGTTTGAACAAAAGTAAATTGGGCTAGCATTCTAGCACAGGACTGGAATATGTATTTTAGCATCCTTGAACACTAAAGCAGGGTCAATGTTAGTGTAAAAACCTAATTCATGCTTTATGACAATATTAAATATTTTTGCACACTTCTGTAACTTCTATAAGTTATAGAAGAACTATAAGTATAGAAGTATAGAAGTATAGAAGCATATAACTATATATGTAGTTACCACTACCACACTTCAGCTGTGCATAATGAAACCAAAACTTTGCTTTAATGCCCCAGCATCCATATCAGTTTATTACAAATGGCAGAACACTGGCAAGTATGAAATTTTTGTGAGGGGAGAAAAACAAACAAACAAAACCAAACACAGATTTTTTTTCCTAAATAGGTAAAAATACATGGAATTTAATGCTGACCCTTAAATGAAACCACTTCACCACAGACTTCACTAAAGAAGGAACTCCATTCTAAACACTTTGGGGTATAATTAAAGAGGGTTCTTATCTTTCCTAACGTTGAATTTGTCCTACAAAAGAAGCACCTCTTTCAATGAATTAACATATGAATTGTTATTAGAATAAATTTTTTAAAATTAATTTTGGCAGGAAAATATTAAATTATATAATAGTATTTCTTGCTGTGAACTTTTACTGAAATTTCACTGCCTAAAGTACAGACTTAGCAGTGAAATTCAATCCTCTCTTCACAAAAAATTGCCATTGAGATTTACCTGTTCTGTAGAGCTCACATCTGCTCACTCACTGGTAGGAATTCACAGCATATTCATTGTAATAATTCACACTAAACTCACAGGAAAAAAGGGGATAGATAACTAAAAAGTTCTGCTCTAACCACTGTATTTTGGTATTCTTTTAGCAACTTTTGTTGAGTATTCAGAAGGTTCAATTCCTAACTGATTCTGTATATGTGTATGGGAGAGCAAAAGCAAGAAAAAGGCCACTAATAGGCAGCAGGATAACCCCTAAATTAAAACTCCTTTTAGGTACATTTCATATAGGTCTCAGAGGAAACCAGTACTATTTCTGGCCCTCACATATTGTTGCCATAGAGTCAATCACACAAATAACTAGTGTTGGTGCACTCATTTTCACTACCTGCTGATAGAAACCATGCCATTAGCAAAAACAAATTATTCTGCACTGTTTTATTAAGGCCAGAAAATTATTCACATAAAAAATAAAAAGTATGCATACCTATTCATACAAAAGTTCACATGTATATACATATAGTACTCATAACATTAACCACTTAATCCTTTTTCCTTTAATCCCACAGCACTACTAACATTCATCACTGACTGTAGTCAAATCGAAATCCCAAGTACTTTTACAAGAATAATTTATAGTTTCAAGTTCACTCTGAAATCACCTGGTGAACAATCTTTACTGTTCTGGTTAGCAAAAAGTAAAAGATTTTAGTTACATCCTGGAACTGGGAAATTATTACAATTTTCCATTAACAAAGCATCTTACATTAGAGCTCTTACAATGCAACTTTCATTTGTTTCTGTCCTAAAATGGAATTAAGTGAAGAGATAACTTTTTTTAAAGCTTTATATTAAAGAATATTTCCACAGAATAAATGAGTTATATATCTGCATACAGCACAACATGCAGCAGCTGTGATATAAAATTTCTTTCAACAAACTAAAGCGACAGCTCAGGAGATTTCACAGTAACCATTGGATATCTCACTTTCCCATCTTCTCCGGGGTTGGTGGAGAACTTACAAAACTACTTATGAAGGTCAAATACTTTTGCTTTGAGCACACACATGCTGGCACCAAACAGCAAGTCTCTCAGGTTTGGGGTTTTTTTGAGGAAAAGACATGTTCAGGCTATTTCAAAAAAATCTTTGCATTTCTAAGACACTGTTCAAATGATGAAGATTAGCTACTGTTACATTATCTAACTGCCAATAGTACAGTTCTTAGTGATGACAACTAGAAATAGCTGATACTGTTTATAGAAGTTTAAATGTTAATATATACTTGTCATTTGTTACTATGTTCCTCCTTGGATCTCAAAGAAAAAAGTCTTCATATTGATTACAAAAATCTCAAATAAGTGGACTTCCTGAAATCATTTCCTACTTTTCTCTGGAGGTTTGTTTTGACTAGTACATGTATTTCTCCACATACTGCAGAGAACTTCTTACAGATGCTCTCAAATGCAGAGTGATCCACACCCCCTATTCTCAGGAGCCATCATCATCATCATGTTTAATAACCAGAATATAACTCAGAAGAGATGAAAGTGCTGAGAAATGCATGGAGGGTCTGTTGGGACCTCCCATCTTTTTAGTATCTCTCCCAGTAAAAAATAAATTCTTGCTCATTGTTAGTGGATCCCATTCCACAGCACAATATTCTGAACTTTACTTTTAATAAGGTTTCAACGATCCCACTGTAATAGGGAAGCAATCCCTGATGTGGCCACTCAAGTTTGGAACTCAAAAAAATCTTCATTAAAAATTTTTCTGGTTTACTATACTGATTCATGGTATGCTGCCCCTACTAATTAAATTAATAGCTACACTTGCTTACTAAAGAGATTAACTGCTGCATTGCCCTCACTCAGTGGGTTAGTTGCTAGGCAGCTCTCCCGGGGGCTTTGGCACAGTGCTCTTATCTCTGAAGACAAAGGCTGCCGAGGAGAATGAATGCTGCACTGCTCTCACAGAGAGCATTCATCTCCATTTTAATATCTCAATAGTTCTCCTTTAATTATTTTAATCATTTGGTGCATTCTAGTGTTGCAAGCCTGTTTAATCTGGGGTATATTTCTACTTTTATGCTATGGAATTGCTTCCATTTTTCCCTCCCTTGCCAGTTTACAACCTCGGGATTTATTTCAAGTCACACATGAAGGTCTTGCACTCCAGAGCATGCTGCGATTGCTACTGCAGTTATATTCAGTCTGACTTTTAAGCCCTTCTCAATATTTTTCTATCCACTGAACTGTTCATTTTCAAACTCCTTTTTTTTTTCCCCCGCCTTGTTCACTTTGTCCCACACTGCAGTTCACGCCTGGGAAGTTGTTCCTTTGATCAGCAGCCTCACTGCCAAATGCTCTGGCAGTCCAAGCAGCACGGGCACCGTGCAATGGCCAAGGATGTGATTTATAGCACCAACAGCCTGCTCTTACTTTCTGCTGAGCAAGTATCCAGACATGGCTGCACTGACCCCCTCTGCAGTACTCAGGTGGCTTCCAAAGAATAAAAGACTTTTTTTTTGTTTTCTCATGGGCAATCTGACTTATTTTTCCTAGTGAATAAATCCACATCCTTGCACCACATCAACAGTTTAGCTCCTCAGATCGCAGCAAATCTGAAAACACAATTCCTATTCTCCAAAACAAACCCATCCATACCCAAGGATATAGTGAAATTTTCAGGTTTAAGCTGGAAACAGAGTTCCTTCCTGGACTCTGTCACATATTCTTAAAAAAAACAGTACTTAAAAGAACTTAAAAGTGATATCAGTGTTTTTCAGAATGTGCTTCCAGTGGCTTTACTTGTAAAATAATGTGATTACTGAGTGGGAGAAAAATTTCAGCAGAAAAATACAGTCTTTTTCTCACTTATTTCTAAGTTACGTGAAGATTTCTCAAATAATTAATTTAATAAATAAAGATAAATAAAATTATTTATTTGTAATTTTGTATAACCATACCATGAAAATTTATGCTAAGTTGTGTTTTGCTATTTTTTTTTTTTTTTTGTCATGAATCCACTTCTGACTATTCACTATCCTCTAGATACTACTCATGTAATATTATTATTCCAGAAAGCTCCATTTGACTGGATGGCCCAAATGTTAGAGAGTTTGAGACAGAAAAACCTGAATAATTAATAAAATATCCATACAAATTCAAATTCTTTTGTTAAATAGAGAAACAATATAATTCATATTCTTTGCAATGAGTATGTTAGCACAGTAAAGTTGAAACATTTTTATAAATATAGAGTCTACCCTTTTGTGAGAACTGGCAAGGTTTCGTGCAATTATGTAAAGCCAAAACCTGTCAGCAGCACTGCTTTTTTTCTCAAAAATATACTGCCTGTGGATAATACAAGAAAAAAGAAAGACAGCACAAGTCAGTCAGTTCTGCTCCTGAAAAGGTCAAAATATGGACATGTTAAGGCTCAGCTGAAACAAAGGAGAGTGATCATATCTTTAAAAAGTGTCAGAAAACAACTAGAAAGGAAGATAATGGTAATGTTGAATTTATATATCATTCTTTTGTTTTTAAATGCAGGTTAAATCCTGGTATTAGATGCGTCAAAGATTTTGATCTTTTTCAGCATTCAATGAATTGGGATGCTACAACAACAAAATAAAAATCAAACTGTCAATTTTTTTCCTGTAAATATCAAACTGATGATTGCTTAGAGAAAAACACAAGGTAACCACCCTGATGTCACTTTTATTTCCTCTAATATGTCAGTTTCTTTGACATTGTATGGAGAAATATTAAAAATATTCAAAAAATTTGTCTGAAAATTTACCTCTTCGGGGACATCAATTTGAAGGATAATCTGCTAATGATGCATTACTTACAGGGAAATATTTGAAACTGGCATACATAATTTATACTGTAAAGCCACACATAAAACTAGTTTTTAACTTTTTTAGCACATTAAAAAGTGCTTTAGAAAGATGAGAATATAGAGCAGAGCCTACAGTTTTAAGAGTCAAGGAAAAATATTGCACTTGAGTCTCAAACAACCAGGACAAAAATTCTGAGGATAATGAATATTTGTTTTATGACTTAAAATAACTAAATATCAGCAAAAATTCTGATCTATATATGATGAAATCTTACTATTGTAATGATGGTAATTAGAAAATAATCCTACAATACACCGATTCTTGATAGATTTGTGTGGTCATGAAATCCTCTTCCTTTTGACTAATATGACTGTTTTTATACAGGAAAGCACATACATATCCATAGGCTTTGCTACTCAAAATTTGCAGCTATGATCATGCAAAAATAAAACGAAACCAAACCAGACAGCTGAACAAACCAGGATTATTAATTTTTACCTTGGTTATACAGCCAAACAATTTTGAAGCATCCAGCTGCTTGAAAAATCTACTGAAAACTGTAGAGGAGGTGATACATGATGAAGGGCTTAGAAGTCAGTATGATAGAACTGGTCTACTTTCACAAAATATTTTGAAAAGAGGCAGACAACAGGTTTTCTTGTCAGCTTTTCATAAATTGTTGGTTGGGGTTTGTTTTTTTGTTTTTTTTTTATTTTGGACTATTATGTCTTTCCAGAAGACTCTTCACCTGAAGTGAAAGTGAGCATAGGAAAAAAGCTTGGAAGCCAGGGGATCTAGAACAGACATCATCCAAAGACCACTTTGGGAGATTCCTCAATATCTGATGATTTGTGATCAGGGGCATTCACTTCATGGCTGATTCACTGCTTACTGAGAGGCCATAAACTGTTTTAAGATGATGTAAGAATGAAACATTCTTCTTCAAAGTACATAAGAAAAACACTAAAAGAAATGCTCTGTGCTACTGTGAAATTGCTCTTTGTGCTATCCCAAAAACTACATTCACTGTAACATGATATATTCAATTTCTTTGTTTTGTCTCTTCCAAAAATGAGAAAAAAACAGTATATTTAATTTGGAGAGGAGAAGAGTGCACAGGAAGCCTGATTCTGTTTTATACATACATAGATATAATTATCACCCAAGCAGGCACAAGGAGAGCATTCTCCAGCATGCACAAGAGAAAGAAAAGCACACATACTCCTATCAGGAATCAAAGCTGCTCCTGCCACTACCATCCTCAAAATAGTCACAAACTCCAAAATCGAGACAGCGCATGGTTGCAAGTTTCCTGTAGATAAGAATTATATCTGCCATAAATTACACTTTTTAAATGAAAAACAAAAACTGCAATGTTCATGGAGAAAGAGAGTAGGGGTCCAAGAGAGAACTTAAAGTAGTATTGGCCAAGGTTCTTTATTCGAAACAAAGTAGTTATTGGAGAAATTTTTATTTTCTTTTGAAGGAAGCATCAAGATGAAAAACAAAGAAAGGTACAGAGGAAGTGCACCCTAGGCAGAGAGAGAGAAAAATTTAACTTCTAGCAGAACATTTAAGTCAATAGAAGCAACATTGTAAAACATCCTCCATATATCAACTGACAAAATAAAAATGGTTCCATTTTATACTATCTTCAGCAGAAAACTCCCAGGTTAGGGTGGCATGTTATGAGTCTGCCTGCTATGGCATCATTTGAGTGTGAGTTTCAGAAGTATTTCTACACAGATATTTAGACAGGACTGCTCCTGGGTTCATGTGTTGATCCAAAGTCTCTGAGCTTGAGAAGAGTTCAAGCCAGAGCAATTAGATAGCCCACATTTCCTCTCTGCCCTCCCCCTTCTGCTTGCCTTCAGCTCAAATCACTGCTGGCATACCCAGACATTTTAACTGGAAATTGTGGAACAGATGCATTAGACCTCAGAACCTGCACTGATGACTGCACATTTTTAGTGCATTAGGCAGGATGAGTCTGCTGCATCTCACCTGTCAGAGTTGGAGGTTTTGACACTGCCTGAAAGATTGGGCAAATGCTATCTTGTTAAGGTCATGAGCTTCACAAATCAAAGGCATGAGTGAAACTTTCTTTGCTCTCAGTAGTCTACAAGCACATATTTATGTAAGGCTATTTTATCAGATGCATCTGGAACATTCTGCTGATGCAAGATATCAAGCAAGCCCAGAGAGATAAATGATGTGACAGCAAAAAGAATGTAGAATATATGTCAGAGCAAATGACTGATGCAGCAGCTAATAAAATCTAATAGAAATATAGCTTTTACCAGGGCAAAATAGCACACGAGTGCTAGTCTCTCAAAATTAGTATGATTCAAAAAGTGTATCCAGTCACTGCACTGTGCCACTCACGGCATGTAATGAGCCATGATGATGTACTGTGCTAGATTAAGACATTTAGAAGGTTCATAAGGGTTGTTTGGAGTAAGAATAGCTTCTATAAACTGGTTTATATTATCAGCTGAAATGCTTCTGAGGATGAAACTTTTTCAGTACTATTATACTTGCAAGATTGTTGGAGGAGAAGAAAATGCCCTCATCAGTTGTTCTTGTTTAAAACTTAACTACGCAAGATTACAGGGAGTGAGCTTTTGTTGTAGGCACTCCAGATATAATTCTGATTGAATATAATTTTGGATAAAGCTTTCTCTGTTTTCATTATTGGTGTTCAGCGTGAGAGTCGTATTTGGATCCATTGTTTTCTTTTTTTTTTTTGGTCACAATGATTAAGCACACAAGACTTGTATGCAGCTCATGCACTGAAACTCTCAAAAGCTTTACAGAATTATGATAAGTAGAACAACACTAGACAAAAAAATAGACAAGATGTGATTTTCCTCCATGATGAGTTTTTGCCACTACAGAGGCCACCAATACCACTGAACACCAGTCTATCTCAGCCATCATCAGTGTAGCCAGACACTTTAATATGAACAAGATAAATCCTGAGAAAGCCTCAGAACATTGTAAATAATCACATGCAATCTGGGTTCATTAAACTTCAAATTTTGAGTTCAGTAGTTTAACCACAATGAAAAGCACATTTTTTTTAGTTTTTCTTTTTTTATATAAACTTGAACAATATTTTTGAGTATCTCATGTATTGGAAATTAATAAAGATAAATACTGGAGAACTCTGGTGCTATCTTGACTTCCTCCTGTTAATTTCAACTGAAGTGAATCAGGGGGATGTTACAGTGGGAGCAAATACTTCTGCAAGACAGTGTACCTCCACTGAATAAACAAGAAAATTCATCTTCTCAACAGTAAGGATCTGAATGAGTACTGTCTATACAGAAAAAAAACCACAAAAAAAACCAAAACCAAAAACAACCAGTCTTGCTGTTGAAAACTGAGGTAAAGAAGGTATTAAATACCTCAGACTTTTCCTGATCTTTGTTGACTACATATCCCCCCACCATGTCTAACAAAGAATGAAGATTCTTCTTGCCTTCCTTTTGTCATTAATGTATTTATAAAACCATTTTTTTTAATTATCCTTCACACAAGTGACCAGATTAAGTTCCAATTGGGCTTTTGTCTCTCTAATTTTCTTCCTACATGAACGAGCAACATCCTTAAATACTACCTGAGTTTCCTGCCCCTCATTCCAAAGGTGATATACCCTCTTTTTTTTCCCCTTAGCTCCTTCAAACTCCCTGCCCATGCAGTCCAGTCATCTTTCCTGTTGGGTCATCTTCAGCACTTAGGGGCAGACAGCTCCTGCACCTTCAAGATTTCATTCTTGAAGTACACCTATCCTTGAAGCGCATCCCTCCTTCCTGGATCTCTTTGTTTTTAAGGGCTGACTCTCTGAATCAGTCTCTTGAAGAGCCCAAAGTCTGCCCTCTGGAAGTCCAGTGTGTAGATCACAGGTTAAACAATATGTTTTACATTACATTTGCATCCCTACCTCCTATTGTTAGAGCAAGGCTTTAAAACTGGACCTTAACATCTCCAACTGTTTCTCAATATGTCTGGATTTGAAAAGAATAAAACCAATACATGGGGTTTTTTCACCCACTGAAAAAAAGCTCTCCTAAAAATCTTGCATGAGAAGCATAAACCGCATTATTCATAGACCTCCAAGCAAAACCCTACTTAGAAGAATCTCCTAGTGTCAGTCAATGGGAATTCTTCAAGATTAAAGCAAGCAGGATTTGGCACAGAACCTCACGGCCAATGTGGTTTTCTCCCTTATCTGGCTCTTTAAAATGGTCATTCTACCAAAATTCTTAGTTTATTACATTTTCCAAAAAAACTTTTGTACAAAAAATTTTAGCAACTTAGTTTCAGGTAAATAAGACAATCCAGTTTGTTATACATTTTAGGTACCTAATTTCATAAAAATAGCAGCAGAAAGGAATTTCTCCCTCTTCCTTCAATGTTGCAGATATTTGTGAGTCTCCTCATCCTGGGAAAAATGTGATCCATACCTATAGCAAAATATGAGCTGGAAGTTTCTTCCCTTTCTCATTTTCTGTTGAGATTTCTGAATCCGATGTTATTTCTCATTATTTGAGTGAATAAGTTGTTCATTTAAAAATAAATAAGGTTGAAATCCAACCTAACACAGTCATAAATGTTGAATAATTTCATTTCAATGTATGCCTTCTTTTTTACCTCAGAACTGAAAAGGAAAATAAAAACCCTCTAGATTTTCTCACAGATTAAGATGTATCATGGCTGCTTAGGAACAGTTACACTCATCTTTGAAAAGAGTATTTTCCATGCACTTTGTGGACCATTAAAATCATCTAATTTATGAACTGAAAGGATTGCTACTCAGAAAGCTCAGTGTCTGTGCTGTTTGCAGTGCCAGAATCCTCAAAATTACCCAGTGACTAAAGTTTCACAGTAACAACTGATATTTCATTTAACTTTTTTCACTAAAATAGCTAACTCTGCAATCACGCATGCCATGCTGCAGTAAAACTTCTCCTTGATACTGAAACCTGAGCCTCCAAAATGACATCTTTGGCACTTTAGGGATTATACCTTGAAGTTGTACAATCTATAGGGAGTATCAAGTGTGTGGCAATGAGTATGAACAGCCTGGTAGTAGAGGCAGCTAACACTCACTGTTTCCTTTTATAGTAACATGTGAAAGCAAGAAAAATAACCAAGAAAAAAAAAAAGTTTTTTATTTAAAGCTCTAGGCAAAACCTGCTGATACTAGAAACAGTTTGAGTTTTTCCCATCCATAAATCTGAAACCAGAAGCTACTTTAATCTTCCTCAGCCATCTCTGTTTGAAGACAGCATCAAATACTAAATGTGTTTATGAGAGCAGAACAAGGTAGGACTCCCTGCTTGGGGATCACACTTGCTTCATTTTAATTAAGGAATATTTCGCCCAGGTTCCCCAGGCTAATGCAAGTCTAATTGAAGTCAATACTAAGTCCAATACCTTGCCATATGTGCAGTCTAAATTCACATCCTAAGCTCACCTCAAGCAGATGAGAGTACTGCAGATGGCCTAATAGAGCATGCAAAGGGACAAAACCAGTTCACATCCCCTGAGATGACAAACAGCCAGCACCAGCAGGCTGCTGGAGACTGAAAATAGAAAGGGAAGATAGAGCGTCAGGAGGAGTCAGGTGTAGTCAGTGAGCTCAATACACACTCTTCTGAAAGAGATGGGTAATTCAAATTATTCACCTACAGTGATGCTTCATGATGCCTTCATGTTTTTTTTCTCCAGCATCCATTTCACAAAAATTCTGAGTGCCAAAGCCACTCACTGCTGCATCTGGGCTTCTGGACAGGGAGAGCTTGATTCCGGCTAACAAACAACAACCAAACCCAAACAGTATATCAATAGTTACCAATGTCCTCCCATTTCAAAGCAAAAAGATTAAGAATTAAAAGCACAAAAAGCTACAGGTTTAAATCCCCTGTGAACAGAGCTGCTTACTGAAGGAGCTCCTTACAGTGCTCCAGGTAGACAGCTGAGAGATAAAGTGATGCAGGTGCAAATCCATGTTGCTTACAAATTGTCAACCCTAGAATCTAATTCCAATTTAACAGTAGTTTTAACATTACAAGAGATTGTCATCATCACTCCTCATTAGCTTTAACCTCTGAAGCTTTCAAAAGAATAGGGAGTGAATTGAATTCATTATTAGCCTTCCACCTTGGAGACTTTGGTACAAAGGCAAGAGCTAATAGCTCAAGAGGTACCTACTGAGACTAGTAGACTACTTTTGGTCCCCAGTGTGTTTTAATGCCTCTCTGTCACTGTGAGAGGCGCAAGGACACACATGACACACTCTCTTGAGAAGGCTGAGAATTAGAGAACTATTTATTAAAACATCTGACCCCATA